>BNST01000172.1:0-534692 GCA_019650275.1 Xylocarpus granatum | reverse complement strand
AGACCAGAATACACTAAAGGATCAGGCAAGTAAACCAGCTACTACAATTCAGGAAGGACGTCCAACAGAAGTCCCATCTGTGAGGCAGTCATGGAGCTCTCACACGAGAAGCTTTTGATTAAGATAAAGGGTGTCATTTTTTACAGGCCCATCAGTGACAAACCAAATATCATCTAAAGATCTTTCTGCAACAAACAAAATAGCATTTAAAGATTTTTATGCAATCATGTTCCTTGTTCAAACGTTGGCCAAAAAGAAATTCAATGTTCATGAAAAACGAAATAATATTTAGAAAAAGCTTCAATCCGATGGTGAAGTCAGACTTAATTTCGATCATGCTGCATAGTGCCTTGGTTTGTAGAAGGCTGAAAAGAAGAACAGCAAAGTGGTAACTGGTGAAACTCAATATGCCAATAAGTTTATACCTGACTCAAGCCCATGTTTTCTTCTAGGACAAGTGGTTAAGCGCTATCAAGTTTTCATGTAAAAAGCTGTGAAACAGAAGGCATCGACGGTTAGTACAGAATGTTATAAAAACGACAGCGTGTAATAGAGCTTCTGACGTTGACCAAGAAAAATAAAAGCGGCAGCTGACGTGTGGGTGAGTTCCCTGTATCAAAATTACAAATTCTAATTGTCTGTAGCAATATCGCGTTATCCATTAGCCAAGATTCCCACCACCCATCTGAAATTTCACAGGCTCTTTCCCTGTCTTATGTTAGTGATCTCTACACTAATTAATGCAATACAGCAATCAGTAATGGCCATGGCAACCCAATTTTCTCTCTTCGCTCCGGCCACTTCTCCGCTGCAAAATCCTCCGACGGCACCGCCTTGCAATGGAAACAATCATCATCTTTTTTAGTCAGGCCGCGGAAGTATGTAACACGAACCATCAAGGCCATGGCAGAAGAAAAAACTGAGGCACCAACAAAAGAGGCTCCAGTGGGGTTCACCCCACCTGAACTGGATCCAAACACACCATCGCCGATCTTCGGAGGCAGCACCGACGGGTTGCTGCGGAAGGCTCAGGTTGAAGAATTCTATGTGATCACATGGGACTCACCGAAGGAACAGACATTTGAATTGCCGACAGGTGGTGCAGCTATTATGAATGAGACAAGGTCCAAATTTGCTGAAGCTGGCTAGAAAAGAGCAGTGCTTCGCACTTGGAACAAGGCTGAGGTCTAAGTACAAGATTAAGTACCAGTTTTACAGGGTGTTTCCAAATGTTGAGGTTCAGTTTTGCACCCTAAGGATGGAGTTTACCCCGAAAAGGGGAACCCAAGTCGCCAAGGAGTTGGGTAGAATTACAGGTCCATTGGCAAGAATGTGAGTCCCATTGAGGTCAAGTTCACTGGCAAACAAGTGTATGATCTGTGAGCTGGGGTGACCTGTAGTTTTGGTGTGTACCTCCGATTGGGTGATTCATTGTTTACTGTTTTTCTTGGTTGTATTTATGTTTCCATTGCTTTCAAAAATACTGCAAGAAAAAGCTACCAAAACTCGATTGAAACGGTTTATATGTGCCATAATTTTCACTTTGTTGAGGGTAGAATTAGAATCAAGGTCGATAGAACCTGTATTTGTTACTTCTGTTGATTGTACATGTCAAACCCAAATGAAACAGTGCCTCAAATTTCGGTCATCACAACCTCAAAATAAGCTGTAGATTTCAGACTCAGCCCATGATTACATGCAAGAAATGCCCTTTCCAGCTTTCCATAACCGAACTTGTATTGGTTATAGAGGTGCAGAGGCCTACCTGCAAAAATGAGATCACGATAAAGTATCTGACACTGACTTCTAATTCTGAACCAATCCAAACTCTAATGAATGGGCCAGTAGACAAATTTTTACTGTTTAATTTCATATTAATATTCAATTAGTAAATATAAATGGAGTTAACAAAACTTTTGACACTTCAAATTGGTTCAGCTCATGAACAAAAACCCAACAACTGAGAGGCGACCTAGCGGGATCAGAGCAATTGATTTGATTAAATTGCCTTGAAATACTTTAGTGTGATCAAACCTAGTCTGCAAATCCATGGAAATCCCCCCGTCTCCATCGTTCAAAAGCATTAAAAATTATGCCATGACACATCATCATATCAAATCAAAGTACTTCAAGTCAGTTATTTTATTGGTAATAATATCGGAATCATCACCACCAAGAGCTAAAATGGACTCTGGCGTCACATCCAACAGAGAGAATGCAATTAAATATTAATATTTTAAAGAACGAAAGGGACAATGCCTAGGCTTTTGCAGCTAGAACGGTGACGTTGTCTTCTAATTTTGACATTAAGATGTCTAGTTGGTGGTGCATATCTCTGTCCGATTCCCTTTTGGGTAACACCGCAGATGGTATGGACTTACGTGGCCAGCCCTTACAGAAACATTGTTTATTTGCCATGAAACATGGTGATCTTTCATTTTATTGAATATGGACAACTCCATTAACATTCATGATACATAATCAACACTTGGTGACAAAATAATTAACATGATTTGACATGGTGGGGGCCCAGACCACAACATGAAAGGTCCTGATTAGGCTCCCACAGGAGTGGTGGTTGTGAGAATGGATTCCAGTTCACTCCCGGTGCGGCTGATCCTTTGGTCACCGCCGTCAGATTGGTTAACGCATATTTCTGGAATTACTTGAGCCATATTGTTGATATTCTCTAATACGTAATCAGCTTCTTTGATTTTTGCTGTTTTCTCAACCAAAACGGTGCGTAGCCCCAGAGCCTTGCCGGCGCTGACATTCCTGATATTGTCGTCAAAAAACAGCTGCCAAAGCAAAATTCGATTCAAAATGTGGGATTGGACTTTCATGGCATTCCGCTGAAGATTTCAAAATGAATAATTCGAATAAGAAAATAGAAGAGATAATGATCTTACAGCGCGGCGAGGATCAACATGAGCAACATCGAGGGCGATTTTCATGGCGGCCATTGAAGGTTTCAAAACGACGGGGAATTCATCGGGACGAGTTGCTTTCGGGAGATTCGGATTCATCGTCTCGAAACAGATTATTTGATCGAAACAGTCTTCTAATCCTAGTTTTTTCAGACACTTAATCGCGTGATTCCTGTCCGAGTTAGTGAAAATCTGGAAACAGAGAAAAATTGAATTTAGCCGAGTGATTATTATTATTATTATTATAATTATTATTATTTTTCCCTGAACTTACGATCTTTCTTTGAGTGACGGTACGCAGGAGGTTGCGTAGTTGAGAGTCTGGTTTGATCAAATCATACCGCAATCTTCCGTGTACGAAACCGTGATAATCATCGGCATCAATATCGTAGCCTAAAGCCTGCAACCAACAATAAAAAGAATCAATCAGTAAAAATGAGAAAACAGAGTCGTTTAAAGAAACCAGATGCATTTTGGAGTAATTACACGCAGGCCGGCGAGAGTGCTGCCGTAAGTTTTGAAAAGCTCAACTCTGAGACTTAAAGCTTTGGTTTCAGAGAATCCGCATTTCTCAATTAGAAATTCTGCAGAAGATAAGAAAAATAGGACCTCAATCAGTGATCGAAGTAGTTAAGAAAAGCTTGAAATCCCACCGAACAGATTAAAAAAGTCTTAACCTTCAATGTTTCTCTTGACAGATTGAGCTATTCCAGTCTTTGATGAGTACAGAGTGTCATCCAAATCTGTTTCAGAGAAACTCCATTCGACAAACGATCAGAACAACCAGAAACCCACTTGAAAATCATTAAGATGAGGAGATAAAAGTCGTACATACCGAAAATGAGGCATTTGAAGGGAGAATCCATGGCTGAAGAGATGATTGGTATCCGATGGCAAGCGTGGTGGGCTCAGCGAGGCAGGTGATGAGATGATTTTATAGGGCTTAGGGGCACAGAGCGATGTTTGCTGACTCGGAGTTCAAATCTCCTGAAAGGGAAGCCGAGTAGACGGGGACCCACACGCTTGTCAAATATTAAATAAAAGTAAGGATTAATTTACACAAATGCCCCTATTTCCCAAGGGAGACGCCTCGGTTACCTACCCAGATTCGGGGTCCGTAAGACTATCCAGCCAATCAGGATGCAGATATAAATGATTAAAAATAAAAAAATCACAACTCTAATGTTGACAAATTAGCGGTCGGCACCTGGCATTTATTCCTTTAGGGCATCTTGGTAATTTGAGAGTTGCCGAATCCGAAATTGAAACGACATTAATAGGCACGTGGATTGCTTGGTAAATTATTAATTAGTCTTTTGCTTATGTTACTTTTATTCTTTATATTACATTGACGACAAGTTAATTAATTAATTAAAAATTAATTTATACTTAATTTTTTAAATTTATATAATAAATCAGTAATTTATGTATATTTATTTAATTTAATTCCCTTCTTAAATTTATTTAAATTAAATATTAATTTAATATTGACTGGGTAGATTGGATCAGCCCTTGCACGAGCCCAAAAGTATGGATTACATTGACGTCCAAGGCCCCATAAGGGTGGGTAATTGCACGTCCGCGGACGCTTGGAGCATTGCAAATTTTACGACCTTACATTAACATGGACGTAAACAAAGACCTGATCGCTACAGGTTTCAGGCTTCGAAGATCAAGTTGATAATGCCCATTAAAGTTCACAGCTTTCCTTAGTAGGAGTTGAGTTTTGTTCGTAGCATTGTTCACACGGATGGATTCATTCATGCTCAAACTTCAAAGGGTAATTTTATCTGCAGAAGCTGTGTGCTGCGATGACTATTGCAAGTTATGAATTACCAAATGGAATGAAATCAGGTGGCATGGTTATCTAACTCGAGACAGAGATAAAACGAACAACGATGCCTTCGTCTTTAACAGATCATACTTCTAATTAAATACACAAGCAAATTAAAGGTAAAGAAAAATAGAGAATTAATTAGAAGATGTTTCACTTTTAGTCTTGTAATACATTGTCTATTCTTAGTTATATTCCACCTCTCATCATGCTTGATTTTGTTTGAGGGCACTGCCATATCCATAGATGAACCTTGCTGATCCCTCTGTGTAGACATGAGTCTCGTCGTCCAGTCTGCCAAATACCAATTTACTTGCGTTAAAATCATTCAAATAGTGAGAGAAATAATCAAAATGCATGCATGATTGTGAGCGGATTAAACAGTCATTTGGTTTTACGATTTTCGAACTGCTTTGCTCAAGGTAGAGGACGATGAAATTGTTTTGCCATCAAGGTATCTGTTTTCCCCTTTGATGTTCTTTTTCATTTTCAGGTCTAGCTCTTCAGCACTCAGCGTAAACGGGGAATCCGAAGCCTGCATCCGGTTTTCAACAACATTTCATAGGCCACTTTAGGCTTAACAAGACTAAATTTATGGAGAGTACTAAGTGTTGGCTATAGTACCATGACCCATCCCCAAGTATCAGCAAACGAAGGAATATGAGCTGAGTAAGGCACAACATCTGCACAGCCATACAAGATTAATTAATTGATTTTGCTCTGACTTAAGGTTGATTAATATAAGGTTCATTACTTTACTTACGTTTGAAAACCTGTCTTAATGTGTTGCAAATACAAGAAAACACTTCTGTGTGGCTGAAAATTCCAGCTGGTCCTGCCTACAAAAGTCAGAAGACATGAATAGAACTGGGTTAAACTCTTTTTCTCCTCTTTCTTACACATACGTAGCCATATACATGCATGCATTATTACATACACAGTTTCCTTTCATGATTTCGTCTACCTGCGTAACAAATATGCCGCCAGGATATAGTCTAGGCTTGACAGTAATCTCATAGAAAGATTTGGTGTAAAGTTTATAACATGGGCCTCCCTCAATTGGATCTGCCAGGTCGCCTATTATCACATCGTAGCACTCTTTTCTACTTTCTAATTCGGCCCTGAAATGCATACACGATATTGTATTTGATTATTGTTAACGCTTGTACCAGCTGTAGTAATAATTATGATTGAGAAAGAATAAAACCTGGCATCGTTGATTACGAGCTCAAGTCTCGGGTCAGAGAATGCTTCTCTGTTGACAACTAAGTATGACTTGCAGAACTCCACCACCTCCTGCTCCATATAAAAAGCTCATATATTTTTGTCGAGGGAATCCACTTTTCAAGAAAAAGGCCGAACACGATGAGAAAAATACGACATCCTTTAATTTCTAGTCCATTGTAAGAAAATTTACCTCATCAATGTCGCACATGACAACTTTCTCTACAGTGTTATGTCTGAGTATTTCTCTTGCAGTGGAACCTTCACCTCCTCCCATGATAAAAGTGGTCTTTGGACTATCATTACACCCAGATCATACACAGGTAATGGGTTCATATTCAGTACAGGGACGCTTAGCATTACAGCAATTACTGCAAATAAGATAAATCAGAAGAACAAAAAAAGTAGAAGGAAGATAATATTTACTTTGGATGATGAAGAAGTGCTGGATGAACAAGAGATTCATGGTAGATAAATTCATCTACCTCTGCACTCTGAAGCTTACCATCAATCACCAATGCCTGGCATGAAAAACAAAGAAATTAACACTATCCTTGATTTGTTTTTCTATTTTTGATTTATTTATTTTTATTTAAATTAACCTTTCCAAAGGGTTTTGTGTCCAACAGTGCGATGTCTTGGTACCGTGTCTCTCCTGTGTACAGTATGCTGCGACAGAAAAACACGATGATTATTAATTTCCATCAGATAATAAGGGGTGTCGGAACATATTAATTTATCATATCTTGTCTGTCTTTTTGTGGTCAAGACAATGATTTTTTGCAAGAAGATTCTCCACCTGTGAACTGTTAGAAGCCTAAAACTTCGTTTTCGTCTTAACCACTAAAAAGTTTTTGCTTCTTTTTCCTTCTGGAAGATTTTCTTATCCTATAAAATTGTTGATGTATGTATGAAGAAAAAGCTGTAAAATGAGGTCTAATGCGTGGATATGTGTATACCTGTTAAGGGCAAAACTCCATCTTAAGTTTTCTTCAATCTCTTCTTCATACCAGCAGCTCTTTCGATAACCTGTAAGTGCAAGGTTTTTTTGGTTTACTCCATTGCTGTGGCTAATTCCATTGGAGCAAGAAATTTCGCCCATTTCCTCTATAGCTCAAACTGAAAGCGCTTGGCTGTACAAGAAGAAAGAAAGAGAGAAATTGATGGGGAAAGGAGAGGAGCTGGTGCGCAATTTAAATGAGACGGTGGCAGTGAAATCGAAAGACAATCATGATGAGGCCTTGGTGTGGCAGAGTAGTGAATCCATCGAAGTCGGTGTGCTCACTGCTTAGGTGCCATAAGAGCCAAAAATCCACTTAGATTTTCGGAAGAAATAATAAAAAGAAAACATAGAAAGACAATGTGGGATTTCTAAGGATGATTTGGTCGCGTGGGTTTACATTTTTGTCGTCTTCTAGGGTTAATCCTTTTGTCCATCAAGTATTACCATTGACTGGTTTCAACAAAACAGGCCATTTTCTTTGCCATGTGCATGCGCAAGCAGAAGAAGAGGTGATTTTACGCGTGTGAATCAGGAAAATTGATAAATGAAAATGCCCTAAAATGCTATAGGACTCTCCTGTAATCCAATTACAGTTTGACACTTACGATTTATGCATGTGATGGGGGCAAGTATGGACAAAGAAAGCATGGTACGCAAGTTAATCATGATGATCATTCACTGTTAGTGTTATGAAGTAAGAAGAAAAATATGAAAAGAGCTTTCGGACGAGGGAAAAGGATAAAAGATTATGATTGATGTGTAGCGGCAAATTACCGAAAAATCTGGTTATTCTTTTCTTCAGGAATGTGGCAAAATCCTGATATACATATATTGGTGAGAGAGAGAGAGAGAGAGAGAGGAAAGAGCGTGCAGTGGAAACCATCATCAAATATTCTCTCTTGCTTCAAAAGATGGATAGGGCGTGCTAGCCAGGCGCACTCATCATCACCATCACCATCAAATCAAAGCATCAGCACCATCATCATCAGCAGCAGCAGCAGCAACATCAATAGATTTTTCAACCCCACCATGATTTTTTTATAAACAAACAACATAAAAACCCTAATGCACTATTGAGTTGCACCACTTGTATAGCATACCTGTTCTCCACGTGTCCATGTATCCCATCTTGGGTTGTGATGGAACCCATAAATGAGTGAGTGAGGTAATTGTAGCATCAGCATGATGTCCAATACACATTTGCTCTTCTCAATCAAGGAGTGGTGGTTTCAATACTTGCATGCAGGCCGATCAATTATGAGTACAAAGATTCATCCTTCTCCTTGTTTTTGAGTGTGATGTATCACGATGACCCATTAGTTTTCAAAGATCTGAAAGCCATTTTACTGTTTATCTAATGTAAATAATTTATTACAATTAGCAAAGTGTACCCAGTGAAATATGTGAGAATTGAAACTTAATTATATTACACCCATTGAACTTCAAGATTTACATAATAAAATGAGTGAAGATAGGGGGGGGGGAAGAAGGAGAATTGAGATGATCATGGCATTTCAAGAAGGCATTATGCCGAGTTTTTGGTGAACTGAAGAAGAATATTGAGGGGTATAATTTTTGTAGCACCAGTAAATTTTGATTTTATACGGGTACATTTCATTAGAACATTGTAATTCATATTCGATACTGACTTCACATGTACGAACTGAGTATATTAAATTTAAGGACAGACAAGACAGAACCATCAATTAAATCAAGACACCAGGACTACAAATAGGTTATGTTGATGTAAGATTTGGGATCAACTTCCTGGTGTGGATTGCTTTGGCTACGCCTCTTATCTTTTGTACGCAATCCAGCTCTTCTAGCCTTTGAGGGTGTGGCTTCATCATCCCTCTATGGACTTCGACCTCTAGTAGTCGTTACTTTAGTGGGTCCTTTGCGAGTGATGACCTTTGGACGCCCCTGTGTTTTCAAGGGATTTCGAGCCTTGGTCTGAATTTGGGGCACTTAGACTTGGGTCTTTTTAGTAGAATGATTTGCGTCCAATAGGTTAGTAAGAAAAGCTTATGTCACCCAATCAATGTGGACTTAGTCGATCGATATACTGGACTACAGACGAAGTTCATGTAAATGTCAGTAATAACATGGGGTATTGAATTGATATATTTACAATCAATAGGATCATGGCACGTCAATATCCGTGCCCTATCATAAGCTCACATGTTTTAATATCGTACGTGAGTCAAAATACGTTAATGTATGTCACATGTCCAATTCGTTCTAATCGATCTCAGTTAACGAAAGCGAAGGGACAGACCAAACTAGACAGAGCTCCTTTCGTCATGAGCTCATAACCTAGGCGGTAGTGACTCTGCTGGCTACCAAAATCCAACAGCCGGACAAGATTTTTTTGACGATTAAGACCAATAACTTGGACTTCCGTCGAGAAAAGTCTTTCATCTTCTTCAGTCACCCTTTCCAGCTGCTTCACAGCAATTTCAACCTCTTCGCCATTGAGGATTAAAACCACTTTATAGACAACACTAAACGCTCCTTGGCTTAGTTTGTTCTCGAACCCTTTTGTTGCTACACGCAACGCCTGGTATGAAAATGCCTTTAAATTTATCTCCAGCGGATGCTTTGGCTTTGGAGGTGATGATAAATGAGAATGATTCCAAGTACCAAAGTCAACATTGGGCGTGATAAAAAGCCTTTAAGCAAGACAACCCAACATAGAGAATCCTTTTATCTTCGTTCTCATTTTGATTGTTACTGGACTAGGGAACTTTGATAAATGCCACGCTATTATTAGTTGAAGGATTACTTTTTCTAGCATTCAACTAGGGCATTCTCTTCTTTCGGAAAAGTGATTTCATCCAAACAGCAGCAGCGCAGAAAAAAAGAGTCCACGAATGCGTTCCTGCATTCATCAACGTCTGTTGTTATGATTTTGGCCATATTTGAGGAAACTTCAGTAGTGATATCGGCATTATGATTTGCTTCAACTGGTGAAATCCGAAGGAGAAGAATTTGCATCACAAAAATCCACTACCACATTTGGGTAGCATCCTTTGAAGGGACTGTATATCCGGGCAACCAATTGCGGGACTTCTTTGTAATCAAGTGAACTGCAAAACCCACATATACATTATTCACAGTGCAAGGCTCTGTGATGACCTCCCACAGAACAGTCCACTGGCTGCCATTTCGTTTATTGTAAGCCCATCGCCGGAGATTCCCACAGTCACTAATTGCTGCTCGGTGGAAGTGATCTTCCATTGGAGTGAACACTTGTGTTGTCATAGGGTGTCTGATTGTAGTTGTATTTACAACGTACACGAAATCTGTACTCTCCGGTTGAATATAAGACTAACAATTTGGTCCCTTTGGTTGATGTGCCCCAGTAACCAGGATCAGCAAATCTGAATGCTGGTACAGCAACATTGCCATCCATTTGAAGCTACAACATATACTGTCCTGTTGATGTTTCGTCGGTATTGGAGTGTAGCTTTTGGCCCATAACCAAACCCTGTCCTAATGGAATGGTGTCCATAGGATAACTGAAGCTCTGCCAAATGATTTTGGGGGAAGAATCCAGCAAAACAAAATTTCCATCGTTCTGCATCAAAGCTGTACTGGTGGACGTGCATGATTGATTAAAAATTCCATCGCATTTGAATGAGCAGAAGCAAGTTGGCCGAAGAGCTTTAGATCGATGAACAATCCAACTTGAGCTGGATCATCTCGATTTGCTGACCAAACAAGTGTTCTCTCCGAGATTATATCAAACCAAATTTCTACAAGAAATAGACAAGTAACTAAAGGGTAGAACCTAAAAGCAAAATCACCAGAGGGTGATAACCAAGTAGAATCAATGCCGCAATCATACCAGAGCCCAGTTAGATTTTTTTAGTGATCATTTGGGAAACAGAACACAACGAGAGAACAAATAGAAGAGGGCAATAAGAATCACGGATGCAGCCATTGGAACAAATATTCGCGCACAAGCATTTAGAAACGAAAAAGCAATCAAACAAAGTCCACAAATTTAATCATATTTCATTAGAACGGATTGACATCAAACTCTGACCAAATAAAAGAGACAAGATTTTAAGTTCTGCTTGGAACTGATGCATTATAACTTTTAAGTTACAAAGTTGTGCAATGGAGCTGAAAGAGCGTTACCAAATGCTTTAATTGTTGCACGCAAGGAAAAGTATGCATTTTTGGATAACCAATGATAAATTTAAGCGGATGATACAGGTTGAATAGTTGACAGCACTGCGTTAGAGGCAGGAGTGGACTAGTCAACGGCAGTGAACACTCAAAGAAATAAGTTAACAAAGGATAGAAAAGAAAAATCAGCTACCGTGGATTGCAAGGTGGAACTGGGAAAATAATGGCAATCCTAACTTGGAAAACTTATTAAATACGATGGGAAAGAACAATTTTTTTTTATCCTCCAGGGAATTGAATTGGGAGCAAGATTTCACGTCTTCACATAGAACTTGTTGCCTAGGGCAGAAGAGTGACACGAGTGGCAGACGATTTACAGTACAACAATCACACTATTCATAAAAAAAAGTTAAGAGAATTGGATTAACAAGAATTCCAATGTAAACTTTTTATCTGTCCTGCAACAGAACAAGTCACGAAAATGAAGAGAAACGAATGGAAATTGATTAAAGTTATTGAAAGCTACATGCATTGTATTGTACCCATGCAGTTTGAATCAAACTGTTTGATCTTTGATTCATGTTTCTTTGAAATATGATCATTTTCTACAATTCTATGCTAGTTAATCCATGAAACCATCTCATGCATCAGTGCGGTGGCAAAGTTTCTCTGTCATAGCACATCCCTTCTTTACTTGCAGTTTCATGTTTTAGTACTCTGCCAGCACTCTCCTGCCTTAGCAATGGGTTGCTTTCGAAAAAATTTGTAGGCCGAAGCTCGAATCCGCCGTGAATCCTTGGCATCACCGGGAAATCTTCTTGGTATGGGATGTGATGGAACCCTACGGTGTACCACAAAACTATATCTCTGTTTTCAATCGCTCTGTTCCTGCACATTCACAAATGTGTCTTCTCTTAGATACTGTAACAATCGCAAGACATCACTGTGTTTAAATAGGGTTGTGTATAGAGTACCTGCGGCTCCAAACAGCTAAACCATCGTCTCCATGGCTCCTATCCGTATGATATCCCGCGGCCCACCTTTCCGACTTGTTATAGGCGGTTACCCACACTTGATACTTGGTATAAGCAGCTCTAACCTGTGGATAATCGTCATCGGTCAAAAGGGAAGTGACCGGTTCACCCGTAATAAGCCGGTAACCCACAAGATTTCCGATCATTGTCTTCTTATTAGAATTCACAATTAACAGATCCGTCGGCTCTAAGCCCAGTCGAACTCTGGCGTCCGCCTCTGTTTTAGCGATTTCTCTAACTACCGTCCAGTAACTTTTCCTCGGAGAATCGTGAAATTTTGTCCGAGTCGTTCTTAGTTTGGACTTGACGAAGGAATTGCCGTAACCGTCAACATCAAGATCGAGATAGTACGTGAGATAATGGTCGTGGTGAACCGCGACGGTATTTTCTGCCACCAGGGTACCGTAGACGTTTTCCGTTATTTGATCGTTATTCGTGTATGACGTGGCCTTCATAGCTAAAATACCTGTCAGGTCCACCTGGCAACCAAATAAAATTCCAGTAAACCCAAAGTTGATCGCAGTGACAGTCGTGAAATCGAGTAATTGCAGACCAGTAATCTCACCCCAACTTTAATGGTGCCGGTTTTCAAGAACTCCCAGTCAAGTATGTAGTCATAGTTTCCGACAGTAGCCACTGTCCTGACCACCAAACTTATTTCTGGTTCTCCACTTATCAGCTGCATCCAATTTATGTTAGCATACTGAAAATTTATCCAAAGGCAAATCCATGTAAATTTACAGACAAATGCTGAAGGCAAAATTACTTTACCACTTTTCCAGGAACATTTATTTCAGTGTGTCGCCATGCTACTTTTCCAGAGTACCTCTCAAAAATGCAGATTGCTCTAGGAAACTGTTGTACCTCCCCGTCTCCTCCAGCAGTGTACCCATCTATGTACTTGGCATTAATTGGGCAGTCGATCATCGGCTGAAGGGTGACGGCAGCTCGGCCGAACCCGAATTCCCCCACATCCATGTACGTCTTGTAATACCATTCATTTGTAGGATCCATGTATGGAACAAATGTCTCTGACACATGACCTTTGTACATTACGCTTCGATGCTCGTTGCTTTTTTCATCAAATATTGAAGCTGTTGATATGACAGTTCCGGCTCGAGCATCAAAACTTACATGGAAAACCCAGTTAGCCCATCTAACCTCGTGGCCATCAATGGTGAACCCGTTTGTTACATTGCATATGATAGAATCGGGTTTACTCTTTGCTGATCTAAAATCAGTACCCTCAGCTTTAGGCAAAGGGATTCTAAGTCTGTCGGTGTATTCGGTAATTTGCATTTTCTCAACATCTACTACCATACTAATCCCCTCAATAGGCCTTGCAAACACATTGACGGATCCCCCTCGATAGAAGCATATGATTTTAACAGCTCTGTTTGTAACGTGTTCCCCATACCAACCAACAGTAAGTGGTAAACAAGAAACTTCGGACAAAACCAAGCCCCTTTCCCGTATTGACTCCTGAAATTTTGGATATGTCAAAGGTAATTTACTGGCTCGAAAGAATTCAACAAAGGCGAATGGAGGATAGCCATGACCTCTGTGAATGTGATGTGCTGTGATTGAGCCAATGGCCAAGTCTACAATGAGTTCATGTGTCTCGCCCCCAGCTCGAAGAACCACCTTAGCTTGACGAGGAAAACGAAACTTACCGTGTTTATTTTCAGACAACCAATTGACAACATGCACTTTATCTGGTTCTTCGAGATCAACAGAATGGAAGGTTAAATTTGGAAGGTTACCAAGTTTAGAATTTCGAACAATGAGCTTTGTTTGGTTGATTTCAGAGGGATTTAGAGGGTCTAGAGGGTGAAAAAGGCTAGTTGTGAAGCAACATTGAAGGAAGAAAGAAAGGACCAGCAATGAAGTAGTCATGGATGATACTTTACAAACTGCACTTCTTGAACAGAAGATAGGATTCATGGTGCTTCCAGACAACTAACTGTTTGACATTATATAATATTCTGGTATGGAATCTCACTCATGACTGCTACATATGGCCAAACTATATTAAAATTGCCTGTCAGTGCTTCAGTGACTCGTTTAACCATCTGTAAGTCTTAATTTCTAAGCAGAATTCAACTGCCTCTTCTATCATTTTAAGTCATTTTCTTGCGATGGGAGCAAGAATCATGCACTTACTTCACTTTTAGTTAGTATTTCCCCTTTAAACTATGTGCTTTGTGTGAGTGATCCACGTGCTGCACTGTTGATTTCATCGCTTGGTCATTGTTCACCAAAAGAAATGGATCAGAGACTACCGATTTATGGCGAGAGAGACCATGTGCTGCTGTATCAAGCAAATGCGTGGTCCTGAATTTCACAGTAAAAATTCAGCCACTAATTTTCAAGAACAATTCTTGTGGACGTTTGACCAGGAATTCCATGTAGTTCAGCTATCCAATTGAACTGGTTACAAGTGGCAAAGAAAGAGTCAAGGCCAGGATAGACGAGGATTATTGATTATTTTTAGTGGAAAAAGCCTTAGCTAGACTGTGTTATCAAGTTAACGAGGATGAAATAATAAGATTATTTAATTAATAAAAATATATTTTTTATTTTATTAAATAATAATAATAATAATAATATATCAATACTATTAATATAATAAAATTGTTTTAATTAATATATTTTTTATTTTTAAACTATTATTAAATACAATGCCATTGTCGATCACAGTTGAGATATTTTGACTGAATAACACTCTCATTTTCATAAACAGATCAAATACAAGCCACGAGTATAAATGACTGGTGACAATAGACATTGATTATTAAAGCAGAAAGCTCTTAGTTATTCATTCTTACTTCATTCGTAAGGCAAAAAGTCCCTTAAATCTGAAGGAATCCTTCAGAGTAGTGGGTTCCTGGAGCAGGAGGGATACAATGCAGATTTTCATACAATCAATGGAGCACAGAATTATTTAAATAAGAAAAGAAGTCAAATCATTCCTACATTTAATTAGAAGGCTGGGGCTTGACAGATTTGCTTTTCCTTTGGGCAAACGTTTCTGCAACTACCAGAGGGAAAGCAATGGTGGCGTCATAGTGCATGCACCCGGTTACATTGAATAAAACCAGGTGAAGCATCAGAATCGCGTGCTTACTGTACTCGCCTAAACTATTCGAAAATGGAAAACATATCGGCTGAAATTCAAAAGGGTTAAGAGCAATTCAGGCTTACCTTAACAGATTTAAGGTTGCCTCGAATCTTCCCCCATGAAACATCCTCATCAGGACGGGCTCCAGAATCGCTGCCATCACATTGGCATTGCAGATTTGATGCTTAGGCAAGCCCCCTCCTAGAATTATTATTCCTGTTTTCCGAGGACTTGCATGGACAGCTTGGTCATCCATGGCCCTCACATCTGTTCAAATAGCTAGCAACTTTGATATCAACACTTCAAATAAAACAGGAGACGCCTACCTTGTGTTATGTCAACAACCAAGCCCGGGGGACTGCGGAAGGAGTGAAACTATAGCATATCCCCGATGGAGCCATCCGTAATTGCCGGGCAGAACACTGGAATGTTATTCTGGATAAATTTTCACAGAGAAAATGTCAACTTCATTGAAATTCATGCTTGTCAAAATGAAAATACGCAAATTGCCAGTTCCTTTACAATTCGTGAGTGAAAACTTCAAATTGCTGACAAACTGGAATATCTGCCAAATTTCTTTTACAGATTTCACACAACCAAAAATATTCCAAGAACGTTGAATAAGACATGTAACAAAACAGTAAATGGGGCCGTCGATGATGATGACTAGATGATAACAAAAATCATTATAATCAATACTGTACCATGATTAAAGGAAAGGAAACCAGTTTTGGCAAAAATTCGGAATAATACTCTAAACTTTGCCGTGACTCACCTTGTATGCCCAGTAAAGGTACGAACTCCCATCATTGATTTCTTTCCCCAGCCCAGCAATTATTTTAGATGGCGTCCATATTACATTCTGCTAGACCAAAAATAAAGTGCAAGAAGACTGGGTAATGACAAAATTGGGCGACAAAAGGAAGATAATGGATCACAAAGAAACAAAACAACTTAGCTATCACATCCTTGTTAGGATAGCAAACGAACTAGCCTGGCAAACCCGACCCACAAAAAAGAAAATCCATTTGAGTTCGTAGGCCAAGTTTGCATTAAAAAGAAGGTTTGACACACTCATAAGATTCGGTTCACTTGAATCCATGCTATTTAAATTTAAAGTTTGACTCAATTAATTAAAAAAATAGATATATTTTATATTAATTTAGAATAATTAATTTAAAATTTTTTTAAAAAATTTGATTTATCTTACATTAAATGTATTGTAATAATATAATTTATGAACAATTTACAGGGAATATGAGTTGGTTTTTCAGTTTGCTAAAAATATATGAAAATCACCAACATTATCTTGGAAGTGGATTAGCTTTCTAATCGGACAACAAGATCTTGAGAACTCTAAATCAAAAACCCATATTTGGAAAAAGAAAATCTTTATCAGAAGATAAGATAATGAAGGGATACCTGTTCGATTTGCTCCTTCATCATCTGGTCGAAAACTGGTTGGATCCATTCCTCAAATTTGATGTAGTTGTCATTGGGAGCTAACAAGTTACCAATGCGGTTCAGTCCTTTCGATCGCAGTTGAGCTCCTGGTTAAAATCACCTTTGTATGTTGGTGCTAGGCATTTTATAAAATCTTCCTCTATCCCACCGGCTGTTGTCACCATTACATCAACCTGGAAATACGATAGTTTTACTTGACTATAAATGGTCAAAGCCACTGGTAAAGTACACCACCATTTTTGTTTGTTCTTATGAGTGAGTGAGCGAGTGAGAATGATCTGAGAGACACTTACGATGCGATGCCGAGCAAGATAGCGAATGGTTTCTCGAACACCAGAAGAAATGAGAAGATTTTGCAAGTAACTGACTCTCTGTAAGCAGGATCCTTCTCCCTCTAACTGCATTCTTCTGTTATACTCTCACGAGAAAGCCTCCAGTCAAGCTGCAATATTAGGATTATGTATACTACGTCAACAGACGATGATTGTAAAGCAAGTGCACAGCATTAACCATATTTAGAACTGACCATCTGATTGACGATATCTAATGCGTCACCAAGGTTTGATGCTTGAAAGCCAGTGGAGACCATGGATTTGAGAAGCTGAGAGTAGTCGACTCCTTGGTTGAAATCATAACCCACAATCTTCATGCTTTTCCCTTCCAGATTTTTTGATTTCTTAAAAACAGCTGCGTGTGCAGACTCCAGACTACCCCCATTACTAATCTCTCCCATCTCTTAATACTGCAATCAAATATCCAGTTTATCAGCAACAAAAATGAAGATACATTACCCATTCAAATCTCGTTGCAACAAATCTCGTTGTCGCGAATTTATATATAAAATTCCAAGAAATGTAGCACAGCCTTGCCTTACCAGTGACAATCTCTTGTAAAGAATGGGGACGGCATGTGATCAAGTAGTCAAATTGACATGAAACAAATAATACTGAGTGAGGTACGTGTTGGGACTTTAAAACATATTGGTTGTTGCTCTTTCTCTCATTCATTGCCTGCAATCTCAACGAAGATTGAATAGCAGCCATTATGTACCATAACACTATGTCCTTATTTTCTATAATCTTGTTCCTTCACAATTTGATCTTGTAATTATTTAATTTTAATATTTAATCGTTGAGGAAGGGGCCTTACTTGTTGCTCCAAACAGCGATGGTGTCTTCGGTCTGCATAAAGCCCGCCAGCCCATCTCTCAGACTTGTTACATGTGGTCACCCATCCGTTGTAATTTGTGATCGCTGCCCTCTTTTGCGGATAATCATCGTGCGATAAAAGTGGACCCGTCACTCGCTCCGGAATCAGGCGGAAGCCGACGAGATTCCCCATCTTTGTCTTCTTATTTGGATTCACAAACAAGAAGTATGCCGGTTCTGATCCAAGCGTCAGACTCTGTTTTAGCCGTGTGACTATCAACTGTTCCAATAACTCTTCCTGGGTGATTTGTGATCGCTTACTGTGATAGTCTTCAATTTTGACCTGAGGAAGGAGTTTGCATCGCCGTCCACGTCAAGATCAAGGCGGTTGTGTAGGAAATGATCATGATGCACACCTATGGTATTTTCTGCCAGCAATGTACCGTACACGTCATCCTGCATTTGGTCTTTGTGGGTGTATTTTGTGCCACTTCGAGCGTTCCAGTCAGCCCAACCTGCGCTCATGAAACAACAATATTATGGCTTATTTTCATTCTACAGAATTCAAACAAGTACTGGTAGCACTTGATCTTCACCGTGACTTTGCTTGAGCCACTCTGCTCAAATTCCCAATCGTTAACATAATCGTAGTTGCCCAAAGTTGATACTTTCCTCGCACCCAGGCCGACCTCTTTCCTAACCTCTCGTGACTGAATGACATTTACCATTTTCCCTGGAATGGTAGTTTCAGTCTGTCGCCACATAACATCTCCGGCGTCAGCATTGTCGAACAATTAGTGTGCTAACTCCCTCTTCACTAAGCATGATTTATTAATTTTTTTTTAAAAAAAAATAGAATTATGATATTTAATAAATATTATTATTTAAATTTGTTTTTTTAAACATTTTGTATGATTAGTATAAAATAATTTATATTTATTTTTAATAAAATAATACTTCACAAATTTAAAAAATCATTTTACAGTTGGCGAGAAGCTGCAAGCGACAAATCGAATCAGGTACGCTGGCACACGCTCTGTTATTGAAAAGGGGCGAAAGCGGAGACAATAAAAGGCCCAATGGGCAATTAGTTGGCCCATAGTTCCTTTCGCCACAGCAAGTCCCTTCTTCCTTGCCTTCTTGCGGCACCACATACATACGTATATATACATGCATGTGTACACACACACACTCACATGTATGTGTGTGTCCAAAAGATTTCAGAAAATAAAAGTAAACTGTGTCCTTCTCTAGGGAACTCTAGAACAACAACGCCTTCAGTATGAGTTAACGGGGTGCTCTCATTTTTTATTGAACAGAAAGGTTCTGGCGGTTTCTAGTTCTACGCACTGTAGCTTGTTAAGACTCTATCGTTCTCTCTCTGCGTCTCCAACAGCAAGTCTCTAATTTTGTACTTATTTGCTTTACTAAAACAGAATCTCATGTAGCTCTTCTATTGGTTTTGAGTACTGGTGATTGCATGCTCCCGTTTTGTTTCTTTACTTTCACCATTACTTAACATGAAGTTTATGATCTTTTGGCTGACTTCTTGTTTTCGAGTTAAGAACCAAGAAAGTTGATCGTCATTTCTGGAACTGGCATGGTCTGGTCTTGGTGTATTGTCTGAGTAAGTGCTTCTTGTTGATGGGTATAATAATATTATTCTTTTCATCTTGTATCTTTTACTTTCTTTTTGATGTATTCAATCTTTATATTTAAAAGAATTGCTTGTACAGTTACTTGATCTTTTAACTTACGCTCTACTTTTGATGATTAAACTGAGCTGATGATGAAGTTTGCTGAATTTTCTTTTCCCCTTAGTTTTATTGATCTCGAATTATCGTTTTGTTTTGGTGCGAATAAGACGCATACGGTCTTAGTTAGCCTGCTCTTCGAATGAGTTGAATTTGTGAAATAAAAAGGTGGTGGCAAAGAAGAGTTTGTGTTCGTGTCTGTTCATGATTGGTAGATTTGTGCCCATTACGAGAAAATTATTTGTTTGGGTGTTTCATAAAAATTCTATGCAGCTTTCAATGATTTTGGTCTTCATTTTATCTCTATTGGTACATGTTTATAGAAGACTAGAAGTTGTATTTAAATGTTGCTGGTTTCTTGGGTGATTTATGATCTTGGGCTGGATAACAAAACAACTTGAAGGTATTTGTCGAAAGTCCTGCATGAATGATCATTTGCTTACTCCCCTCATAATTTAAAAGCATGGCTGTCCTCATTTCGGAAAAAATGGTCAAGGTTGTAGAAAGGAATTGAGATCCTCTTTTGTTGATCGATTTTACAATACAAATTGTTGGAGATAGGTGGACAACCTTCTATTCATTGCTAATTGCTATACTTATGGTTGTATGTGTTGTGCTCCGTTTTTTAATCATGAAATGTTTAATTTCTTCCACACTTAAGAGTTTGTCAAAATGCAGGAATGGCTGAACCTGCATACACTGTGGCATCTGATAGTGAAAACACAGGAGAAGAAAAATCTTCCACTGCTTTTCCTGAAATTGCAATTGGAATTGACATAGGTACTTCACAATGTAGTATTGCATTCTGGAATGGCTCCCAAGTTGAGCTTAATAAGAACACAAGAAACCAGAAGATGATGCGATCATATGTCACCTTCAAGGATGAAATTCCTTCAGGTGGAGTCAGCAATCAACACTCTCTAATGATCATGAAATGTTATCTGGGACTGCAATTTTCAATATGAAACGCTTAATTGGCAGAGTTGACACTGATCCTGTTGTCCACGCAAGCAAAAGCCTACCATTTTTGGTACAAACCTTGGACATCGGCATTCGCCCGTTTATTGCAGCTTTAGTGAACAATGTCTGGAGCTCCACCACTCCTGAAGAAGTCCTTGCAATATTTTTGGTGGAATTAAGAGCTATGGCTGAAACTCAGTTAAAACGTCCCATAAGAAATATTGTTTTAACCATTCCAGTTTCATTCAGTCGGTTCCAACTGACTCGCATAGAGGGGGCTTGTGCTATGGCTGTCTTCATGTCCTCAGATTGATGCCTGAACCAACAGCTGTAGCGTTGTTGTATGCACAACAGCATCAACAAACTGGGCATGAGAATTTGAGCAGTGGAAGTGAGAAGATTGCACTTATTTTCAATATGGGTGCTGGGTACTGTGATGTAACTGTGACTGCCACAGCTGGAGGAGTTTCACAGATAAAAGCCTTAGCAGGAAGTCCTATTGGAGGAGAAGACTTACTTCAGAATATGATGCATTATCTCGTGCCCAATTCAGAGAGTCGTTTCTTGAGCCATGGTATTAATGAGATCAAATCAATGGCCTTGCTTTGGTTTGATACGCAGGATGCAATCCACAAGCTCTCAGCGCAGACCAGCGTTCAAATCAATTTTGACTCAGGAAATGGATCAAAAGTATCTAAAATGGTTACTCAGGAGGAGGAAGTGAACCACAAAATATTTGAGAAATGTGAGTGCCTCATAACCCAGTGCTTGAACAATGCCAAGGTTGAGATAGAGGATCTGACTGATGTAATACTTGTGGGTGGCTGCTCATTTATTCCAAAAGTAAGGAACCTTGTTAAGGGCATATGCTAAAAAGAGAAACTGTACAAAGGTGTGAACCTGTTAGAAGCAGCTGTTTGTGGGGCAGCTTTGGAAGGAGCAGTGGCTTCACCATCCCTTTGGAAACTTGGACCTGTTAACCATCCAAGCCACACCACTTGGAATTGGAATACGGGCTGATGGTAACAACTTTGTACCCATTATTCCTAGGAACACCACAATGCCAGCATGGAAAGATGCGGTCTTTACAACAGGTTGCGACAACCAAACTGAGGCACTGATTATTGTCTATGAAGGTGAAGGGCAGAAAGTGGAAGAGAATCATCTGCTAGGCTATTTTAAGATCACGGGAATTCCTCCAGCCCCCAAGGGAGTACCAGAAATTAATGTGTGCATGGACATTGATGCCTCAAATGTGCTGAGGGTTTTGGTTGGGGTTATCCTACCAGGAAATCAACATCCAGCAATTCCTGTTACGGAGGTAAGACTGCCTACGGTTGATGATGGACATGGTTGGTGTGCTGAAGCTCTCCAGAGGGCTTATGGGCCCACTCTGGGCCTGGAGACAGTGCAGAAGAAAATATAACGGGGTCTTGAAGATGGTCAAGTAGCCTATATTTGTCTTTGATTACTGGTTTTCTTTTTCCTTCTTTTTATTCTATCTACTGGACTTGGACAGTTCAAAAGAAGTGTTGTATGCGTACAGTCTGTGTCTGTTGGAAATTTAGGTAGACGTTGGATAATGAAATAATACATGTTAACCACTGTTTTGTGGCTTTCTTTGTGCACAAGTTATTTGGTGTCCACGGCTTGCCTGATGTTTTTGAAAAGATGCATTGTTTTGAGAGGAGCTGTGCGGATTCAAAGTGGTGGATGGCTGATATTCATTAAGAAATGGAGAAAGTTTGATGTGGAAGGAGTGTGTCATTGTTTAATTCGATCAATTACGGTAACAGGTAACAACAAAGTGACATCGTTTTATATATTGCCTTTATTGAAAATAGTGTATGAAAATGAGAAATGTAACTTTATCTGATTCTTATGCATCATTCTTACCAGAATATCTGTGAATGATAGTTTTGGGATTACACTTGGCGTAATAAGTCAGGGTAGCATGTGGTTTTCTCGTGGGACAAGGCTAAAAGTGGGATGTTATTCAATGAGCTAAGTTGGCGGGACCTTATCCTATTAATTTCCTTTTAAGGCTTTGATAATTTTTCTTCTTTATATGCAATGCTTTTGATCTAAGCAGCGTTAGAAGTACTCTGAACAAATTTTCTAAGGTACTTTTCTTTTTCATTTTCTCCCCTGTTTTTCCACTCTCTGCTCGTTTAATTATACTTCTAATTGTTGGACAGATGATGAAATCAACTTGCGATTAGTTTCTCAATTAATTCGTTTTTGCATATGTTGAATAGGCAATCTTTACATAAAGATGGTTCCTGCATCGACTGTGTGGGCTGTGCTGTTAACAGTTGCTGTATTCCACCCCATCGTGGTGTTAAGTGAGTAAACCGAAATGGCTGATATTGTTATGTTGTTTGTCAATGCCAACAGAAATGTTGCAAAATTTTGCAGGTGGTGATGCTGGCATCAACTATGGAAGGAATGGAGACAATCTCCCTTCTCCGAAAGAGGTCATCGATTTCCTAACCAGAGATTTGAACTACAGAATTTCACTGATCAGGGTCTACAATGCCAACACTGATGTTCTAGAGGCACTGAGCGGCACCAATCTGGTAGTAACAGTAGACGTCCCAAACGAGGCCATTGCCCATGTAGCTTCGAGCCAAGAAGCTGCTGATAAATGGGTTCAAGACCACATAATTGCTTACATCAGCAAAGGTGTTAGATTTCGTTATCTTTGTGTTGGCAACGAGGCGATTCCTGGTATTGTTGCCCCGCGCGTTGAGCAAGCCCTTAGAAATCTTTACAATTCAATAAGGAAGCTTGGTATGGATTATATTTTTGTCACAACAGCTGTAGCAGCTAATGTTTTAGGCACGTCTTACCCTCCTTCACAAGGCCAATTTGCTTCTAATGTTGCTGACATTATGAATAGTATCACACATTTTCTATACAGTGTAGGGTCACCACTTTTGATCAATGTGTACCCTTACTATGCTTTGGTCTCGGAGCCTCAATACATTACATTAGACTATGCTTTATTTCAAGCTCAATCGCCTGTTGTTCGAGATGGAGATTTAGAGTACTACAACCTCTTTGACGCCATGGTAGACGCCTTTGTTGCGGCAATGGTGAGGGTGGTGCAAAGGGAGGACGTCAAGATAGTCGTGTCAGAGACCGGTTGGCCGAGCGCCGGTCACGAACCCTTCTCGAGTATCGACAATGCGAGGATTTATAACAGCAAATTGAGGGAGCATGCGATTGTGAGTGGGAGAACTCCGCGGAAGGCAGACATAAACATGGAGGTTTACATTCGTTCAATGTTCAATGAGAACTTCAATAGTCCTGGTGATCAGCAGAATTTTGGAACTTTTTATCCCAATTTCACTGAGGTGTACCCTTTGTGGCGTTGATTTTGACAATTGGGTGGATTCATGTTATGAAGTTATGATGGAAATTCATGGAAATTGACATTTACAATATATGGCTGGCTTCTCTTGAACATCATAAATGTGCCTCATTCAAGCCCATTGTAGAACAGATCATTAGTCTGGATTTGCTTCGTCCAAAGCCCTTCGATAAATTTCAGTTACAAGTAATTGGTATTTGTTTGTGTCATAGATGGAAAGATGAAAAGATTTGGATTATTGATCTAAGGGAATTCAAAATAGACAAGGTAGACAAATTGGTTAATTAGGATAACTAATATAATAGTGTATTTAATACCGATTAGGATCCTCTCTCATAATTTTTTTATTTTTTTTAACTTAAATAGATATTAACACGTGATAAAATTAATAATAAATAATTATAATTATATCTAAAATCTTTTAATTTATAAATTTTATTAAAATACAAATAAAATCATTTATTTTTAATAAATATAAAAGGGTGTAAAAAAAATCAAAAAAAGATCTTAATTTATTTAATACAAGATTAACTAATTAAGGAAAGATACGATTAAATTAGTATATAATTTATTTTATAAAATATATTTTGGCATCACCTTCTGGGGGCAAAATGGAAGGGTAATTACTCTTCATCATACATGGGGCATGATATTACAGCCTGAGGTCCTCAACAGTCGACATTTATAGTATTGTTGTACAGACAAACCTCTAGTCAATATAGATAGGAAAGAACTTTAATTTGTCCAAATTGGATTGAGTTGTCTTGAGAATCTCGATCTATATATAAACCATTGTATTTCTGTACAGATTTGAAGGGCAAGATGAAGCTGATAATGGTGATCTCGATCATGCTACTCGCCATGGCTGTGTCTCAGGACTCCATGGTTTTCGGTACGGAGGCCCAAAAAAATATGGAGTTATAATCACAGAATTGTATGTGTTTTTTCTCATGCAACAATGATATCTAACAACTGCTATATATTGTAGGTGCGACTGTTGGAATCAATTATGGAAGAATTGGAAATGATCTTCCTCCACCGAAACGCGTTATTGAATTCCTTGCAAATGACCTGAAAAGTGCAATCCCGTCGGTCAGGCTGTTTGATCCTGATCCTGAGGCCTTGAGCACGTTGGCAAAAACCAACTTGAGTTTATGCTTAGGGGTGAAGAATCAAGACCTCGCTCCAATGGCAGCAAACATAGAATATGCTCGAAACTGGATTCACCAATTCGTAACTCCATACGTAAATGGAGAAAACGGAAAGCTCAAGCTCCGATATATCACAGCCGGCAATGAGGTTATCCCGGGAGCTGAAGCCGTCTATGTCCTACCGGCGATGAAAAATCTTCGTCAAGTAATCGTACAAGAAAATATACCGAATGTTCTCGTTTCAACTGTGCTGGCAGCTTCGGCCTTAGGAGTGTCATTCCCACCATCAGCAGGTCAATTTGCTCCTGACGTAGCTGGTATTTTGAATGCTATATCAAACTTTTTGTACTCTACAGGAGCTCCATTGATGATCAATGTGTACCCCTATTTTGCCCTAGTCTCGAACCCTGCAGATATTTCCTTAGACTATGCATTATTTCAATCTTCAACACCTGTTGTTCATGACGGAGGTAAGCAGTACTTCAATCTTTTTGACGCCATTACGGACGCCTTCATCGCAGCAATGGTGAGGACGGTGGGCATGGAGGATGTCAAGATTGTTGTGACCGAATCTGGGTGGCCTAGCGCAGGCAGTGATCACCCTTTCGCGACAATTGAAAATGCACAAACTTATAACAACAATTTGAAGAAGCATATACAGACTGTGGGAGGGACACCAAGGAGGCCGGACCTGAATTTGGAGACGTATGTCTTTGCTTTATTCAACGAGAACCAGAAACCTGCCGGAACAGAGCAACATTTTGGGTCCTTCCACCCTAATCTCACTGAGGTGTACCCATTGTGGCACTGATTGTCATCATCCATCCCTCGAAGGAAGTTTTAATATAATTAAGGCAAACAATAATGTAGTAAACAAGTAACTTCACACTTATGATATTCATGTCTTTTGCCATCTCTTCTTCTTCTTCTTCTTCTTCGGCAGTATTTGTGTGACTCCACCTTGAGCTCAGTGAACTTCAATTGCGAGTGTTGGGATTAAATACCAATGACTTTCCTTAGAAACTCGTTGTCACATAAGATTTACGAGATCCATACGTAATATAGACATCGGTATTTGACAGCTCATTTTCCTAATGCAAGTTATGGAAGTTACACTGCAAAGTCCTTCAGACCCACTCACAGCGAAACTTAAATGATTTATCCATTTAAATTACTGCATAATTGTTCTTAAAAACAGCAAATAACTATATTTTTTAAGTAAAATATAAATTAAAATTAATTACAGTCAATAATTTCAAACATGTACTACAAAACTATTTTTTTGGGTGTTTGATTTGGACAAGGACAATGGTGATGTGATCAGGTGCACATGGCTTAAACAGAACCGGGCAAAAGATACAACATAAATTAGTACTGAAATTCTTGGTCTTCCAGGCTAGCTATGGTTCAATTGTGACAGTAAAATGAATGAAGACAGTGACCATCAAATGAATTCTAATAATTCCAATGGATCAAAAGAGTAACCATCCAATCACACCAGATCATAGGAGTTCAATTCTTTCCGAACTGTCCACACCACAGGCCTCAGTTTGATGATCAACAAAAGCCACAAGTTGAGTACTGTTAGGTAGGACAACTCCTGATACTGTAGCTATACCTTACTTCCTCTGAAGAACCCGAGAAACAACAAAGAATAAACTCCAAACGCCTGAAACTGCTACTACATTCAAAACCACGCACTTTTGTCCACTTCCTAACCAGCCTCAAGCCAGACAACAAAGCTTTAAATTGCTGCAGAAGCAATAGATTCCAAGCAGAAGAAACCCCCACAAGTTTCAAACGTCACTTCTCTTGAGCAGAACCTTGATGCCTTAACGACACCCCATACACGACAAAACTCCATCTCCCATACAAAACCCGTATAGATATTTGACAGTGTGCGTGTATTTCTTAGTAGAAATTTTATATTAATGCAGAGTTTCAATTCCCAACGTACATGTATATATATAATATCCTCACTTCTCTCTCCGTTTGCACACTTAAACTGGAATCACTAATCAGATCGAATTTGCGTTTTGACTTCTCAAACAACAAAAACGACACATATTCCTACCAAACCCAGCTGCCATCGTTGAAACCAACATATAAAATATGAGATAAACGGTACATACATACAGAAGAATACAATAACGAAAGTTTGAATTGAGAACATAATAGATTAATAGGTTTTCAACGCCTTGGCTTTCTTGGTACAGTACAGTAGTATGATTTCCCGATGCAGCGGTCGCCGTTTCGACCACGCTATCTTGCTCCCATGCAAAACCCAAAACGTAGACTTTATACCTTCGGCCACAGAGCTCAATGTAAGACATGGTGCACGATCTTTCACACCCCACCTCGCACGTAGTTTCCCTTCATAAATTACCCCTCGGCCACACAATAATAACTTTAAGTAAACAAAATAATCAATCAATTATTAGCAGTTCATCAGTGTCATTGCCAATGACACAGTGTTAATGGAGAAGCCCCTATCTACTATTTCTTAAAATATATTTATATATCGATGGTTTAAAACCGTTGCGATACTGACACGTGGCGGCGCTTTAGGTGTGGAGAGACGATGGAGATCAAGCCACCGAGCGGGGGCCGCATTTTTGACCTGTAAATCATCTCGTCGTACGGCCTTCTGTAGAATTTTAAAAATGGTTGGAACGACTCTCGAGACTTTTCGGCCTTGGTGATGAAGTGGCAATCCTTACGAAAGAACATGGCCGGTGATTGGAGGAAAGAGGGTCGAGGGGTCCGCGGATGGGCGATTTTGATTGGGTCATTGCCTGTAGTCCGCTGTGGTAACGGTGTTGATGGAAATAGGCTTTTTCTTGCGGGCCTGAAATTACTTACGCCGTTGATGCTTCCAAGTGGCGCCCTCGTAGCGGGTGATGCAAACGAGAGGGACCGGGCGTTGAGCGGAGAGATGAGGGCGGGGCCAATGCCCGTTGGGGAGGGACTAGTTAGTCCAACTTTTGATGCTGACGCGTCCGTTAAAGTCAGGTACCACGGTTTGAGCGAGTCCAAGTGGTGGGACACGGTGAAGGAAAATCTGGAGGAAGAGCAAGAGCCGATCTTTGCCGTTGATTGTATCGACGGGGCGTCAAATCTGAGGGATGACGCTCGTGGGTAGGCTGCGAAGTCATCAAACTCCAGTGATTCTTCAAAGTCAAGCGATGATACCACCATGGTCACCGTCGAAAGCTCAACAAATGGTCGGACACCCTGCAATCAAATTATTGACAATTAAGACACAAGTTGGGACTTGGCTCTTTTTTGTTTTAAGTGCATCGGATTTAAAACATTTTTTTAAAATATAATTTAAACTAAATAAATATTATTTTTAAAATATTAAATAATATTTAAAATATATAATAAATCATATATAAAATAAAAATATATTAACTGCATGCAGGTGTACGTGTGCACTAGATAATTCCCATCTGGGTGAAGAAGTCGAATGGCAAAAGAATTTTGAAATCATGATTGATGGATGATGAAGGTCCCACAAAAAGAAAACAAGTGTGAACAAGATTTGACACATGCATCATCATGCAAACGCTGCGGATTGAGCTGGTTGGTTCAACAATACAAGTAAACCCAGGAAACAGACAAAGTTGAGTACGTTACACAAAAGCAGAATTTGAAATTTACCTTCCATAGATAAGAGAAGAGAGAAGGTGGGTCGATGACAAAAGCTTTGTGAAGCCTTCCTGGGTAGTAGTCGGCCACAACTTTCAGTGTTGTCAGCAGTAAATTCATAAAGGCCGAGGCCGATCTGAAAAAGCCTGGTTTTGAGGTAATCAAATTTAAGTAATTAATTAACCGGAATTAATTCAAATTATGTCTATTTAATTGTGATTAAAAGTAAGTTAAAGCCTGACTAGTTCAGAGTCTTTTAACTATTATTTAGAATTGATTCTGGCAAAGCAGAAAAGGCGGATCCTGAGGGTTTGTAATTTAAGGATGTCTGAGAGTGAACCCACACAACACAAGCCATTGATATTGACCAATTCTAGGAGAGTATAATTGATACACTCTAGTTCTAGGAGAGCAAACCGACCAATATTTAAGCAGTGACTTTGACATTTAAGGGGCACTCAGGACATTGTCTGAGCATATCTCAGAACCTGCCGGTGCTCCGACAGAGTCGCAAGCTTTGTCCCTCAGATTCTATGCTGCTTTACCGGCGTGCAAAAAATTGAAGCCTAAATTTACAAGGGATGTTTTGTGTTCGTAAAAGGACTTACTTGCATCGAAGAGCAGCACAAACTGCTGAGCATTTTTTGACATTGTAGCAATGGCCACCTCCAAGGTGAAAACAAGCAAACGGGTGAACCTGAAATTCACATACAGAAACCAACAAAAAGGGGGTACTTGGGGGTGAGATTCTTTCTTCTTGAAATCAGGGAGGAAATTACGAACGTTTCTTGTTTTCCCTTTGAATACTCACAGTTTTTGGGAATGGAACTTCTGATAATCTTGCTTAATCCTGAAAACCTATGGAAAAGCAGAAAACGGTTTTGTTCATCAACTACTAAGAAGAAACTTGAGTGAGAGAGAGGGGAGGAAGGGGGGGGTGGGTGATAAGAGTGAAAAATTACCATAACAGGTCTGGATTCTGCATCATGACCAGCCACATAAGCAACTCCTTCAACGAGCGCAGCTGAGAATTCATCTGCTGTCAAATTCCCTGCATTCAAACCAAAGAAAAATAGTTTAAATTGAGTGAAAGGAAGGGAAGGTGATTTGTTCTTTATTTTGAATGCTGGGTGGCTTCCATGATTAGTGTGGTGTTCACTTTAACGCTTAATTCAAAGACCAAAAAAGCAAGAGATTCTAGCGTATATCCAAAAGCTAGTAGCAGACAGATAGAGGGAAGAATAAGAAAAGAACAATGAAATAAAATGGTACCAACGCCGATACTCTCTCTCCAAGAAAGGCATGCCCTTAACTGCTTCGCCGCCTTCTTCACACTATCACCTTTTGCTCTCAGAAACCGATCTACGCAAGCAGTGTTGCAGAACTTCTCCTGTTAACAGTAGCAAAACACACCACTGTAAAGACTATGCAAAGAAATCAAGAACGCTAGTAGGCAGAAATTATGAGCCTAAGCAAATCAAGAACAGACTTTTAAACTGAAAATTCATCTACCAGCTACAGTTAACACTGTAAACATAAACCCAAGTAACTTACTCTTGATTTTTCGTGATAAATAAGGAAGCAAGAACACAGAAATGAATGACAAGTACAGTAATAAAAGCCCCAAAAACGAAAAACCCACCTGTTTTACTGTAAGTGGAGCTTGTTTTCTGAGAAGCTGGAGAACAGCTTCAACTCTTTGATGGCCTTTTTGATCCTGTACTTCTTTCTTCCCCATTTCGAGAAAAATCCCTAGTGAAGATCTCAACAGAACAACCAATATACCAAACTTCTTCTTCACGCAACCATTAAAAACTTGCACTTGCAATTTGCACGCAGAGACATGGACACTGAGATATAGAGAGAGAAAGAGGAAAGAGAGTCTATGTAGAAACTAGGAAACGTTTTCGAATAAAGAGGCAGGCCTTAGAGCGAAGGCTAGGGTGCCTATTTATAGCAAATTGACGGCGATAACGCCGTTACGCAGAAGACAAAAATGTTTAAAATGCTTTCAAGTTCACCGTCTACAGTGCATTCCAGTCAGTCCCAAACTCAAAGACATTATGTTTATACATACCCTAATATGCATCGTGATGGCTTGATAACGATCCTCAACGGAAAACGTGGGCTGATTTAACCCCACCACCCCTCACACTCTCGCTATTACTAGTACCAATTTCAACCCCATTTCCTTTTTTTATTTCCCTAATTTATTTTATCAAAGTAAACAGAGAAATTATCAAAATATCCCCCATTGGGGCGGGGTTGCAATTATGGGGAATGGACTGCGAGAGAGGCTAAGGCAAAAGGCTGCAGAGAGGCATGTGTACAAATTAATGAAAGGAAGAAGTACAGTTTCTTTTGGCTTTGCCATGAAACTATCAGAGAATAGACCGGTATGGTCTATGCGTAAATTTACCTTGACATATATGACAGTTTGACAGAGATATCCTGCACTCCATGCAAGCATCTCTGTGGCCTACACTAACACCAAAACCCTGAAGCCGTTGCATGCAGGAATGCACAGTTCCATAAGTCAAAGCCTTCCATTATCAAATGTTAGGTTTCGACTCCGCTGTCGTCACGGCGGAGACCTTTCACACACACTTGGCAAATCACTGACCATCACTTGCCATTCTCCATGTGTATAGATGTTTAATTATACATAAAAATTACAATAAATATATAATTATACGTTGCAGACAGAGCATTTGTTATTGACTTAAATGATTAATTTATTAAGTAATCCTAGTATTTACTTGATAAAATGCATCTTTAGTTAAATTAAAGAACAAAAAATGATAACAAAGGGTAGCATTAATGAGAAACTGTTTTTATTTTCAAAGACAAATTGATTTGAGTACTGAAATGCATCTGGGGCAAGATGAATATAACTGGCAAGCTCTGTTTTTATGTCTTACAATGGCTGACATTTCTGCAATTCATTAAAAAAGGAAAAACAAAAAACCCAGTTATTCGCCTTAATTAAAAAGAAAAGATTAAATAACTGTTAAACAATTGTTTGACATAGCCAAATTGGCGTTGGTGTTCCCAAAAGGTGCAAGCTTTGTCGTCTTAATCTACCATTTGTCACCATTCAAATGTGTGATAGATTCTCCTCTTTCCTTTCCAAAAGTAAAACATAAAATGTACTGTGTTATTATGTGCAATATAAGCTTGCCAACTAGATAAGCTAGCTTTAAGAATCGATGGATGACTTTGGGACATGATGTTGTTGCCTTGTATCTCACCCACGTGGCCCAAATGCACTAAAGCTTCTTACTTTATTCTATTTTAATATGAATTTGATTTCAAATTTTGAAATACCAACCTCTCCCTCTCCCTCTCTCTCCCTTGTTGAATATGATGCGTGTGAGTGTGGAATGCAATGCCATGCCATGCCATGCATGGCCATGGCTGGCACACCCCACACACCACCAGCCCTATTGACTATTTGTCTTGTATACATATATAATATGATTACTCTTTTAAATTTCAAAAACTTAATGCTTTCATACTGTTCGTGTTGGGTTTGTGTTATATTTTTACATTATCTTTCTCTCTTTGCAGTCTCTAGCACTTACTTTCTCTAGACAAAAACTGAAATATTGAGGGGATGTGTATGTTCGTTGAAGGGGGGAGGGGGGAAAAAAACTATAGCATTCATATTAGTGATTAAGCCGTTAGCTTTCTCGGGAGACTAACTAATAATGCCATGATAACGATAAAGGCAGCAGAATTAGGGAGATTGCTGCTCAGCATTTAACGATTGGTGCACAGATTGCTCTTTGTTCATGCACTTTCATCACCTTTGATTGAACATGCAGGCATCGTGCTTCAGTGAAATTTGATTCAGAATGCCGGAATAGTCATTTGAATTGAACGTGATTCTACTACACGTTTGTCAATTCAGAATTAATACGTTAGGTTTCGTTGACATTACAGCACTCTCAGTTTCTCTCATCACGAACTCCGAAATAATATTGGTAACTAACCAGCAGATACAGGAGACACATTGACTCAAAGAGAGAGTGGTAGTTGTACAGTCATTTCCAGAATTGAATTTTAAATACATTAGTTAACCTAATTAACATTACAGAAATCAAATGAAAAGTGATCATATGATAGTGTTAACGTTGTGAAAAGTAAAGCAGATGAGGTGTCAAGCTGCAGACAGTGGAAAGAAACTGTGAATTTGTGTTTCTGGGTGGCTAACTTTCTCGTTTTAGGAACCGTTATAGAAGTTTATAAAAAGACTGATACGAATTCGCATAATTGCATACAAGCATCAGCTTTCTGATAATTTGATGACTCTTTTTTCCTTTTTCCCATTTGTAGGTTAATGAGTTGACCATATCACGCCACACAGACAGCTCATTATTCCCACATTTACTCACGGGACCCTTCTCTTTGTGCGGGGCTGCAACTCTGTTCTGGCCCCGCCATTGCCAAAAGTCCTGCATCCGTTAATCCAGCCATGGCTACAGCTAACGGGTTCTCTTTATTTTTGCATGGTTAGTTTACTTACTTTAGCTTCGTAATTGGGAAATTTTTAGATGATTAATGATCAGAGCAAAGACTGGTAAGAGCAACTTAAACATTGTAACGATGCAACGAGACAAGAATTCAAGCAAAAGCAGTAGTGGTTCTCATTATCAAATATGTTTTCTCTTTTATTAGCTGTAATCATGTGTAGTGCGGCAGTTCAGAGGTCATTGATCGTGCGCTGAAACCTTATGTTTTTGGAATTGATTAGGCCTCTGCTCATGCAAATTTAAACCACCCATGCAGCCCAACACAAAAACGCATAGGTGGACAGGTAGCTAAAAGTAAAAGGAATTACAGATGACATCAACTTTGGAAGTAGGGAGTATCTGAGTTCTGCAGTTGCCCATTTGTTGGCTTCCTAGTATTTGAACCCGTGTTTGCAATAATGTAATCTCTCTCTGGCCCTGACTCTGGCAGATCAGACGATTTGCCACTGACTTATCAGATTTGGAGTTGAGAGACTGACCCCTTTTATAAGGACACTGGCAGGCCGCGGTCCAAGTTCACCTCCAACTTGTTCTCTTTGGCGTCACTTTATTATCCATTTGGTTATTTTGCAGCATTCTTTCACTTTCCCAAAACACTCAATACTACTCAGCACTTCGTAGTCGGTACCAGGCAGTCCTGTCAACTATGGCTCAGCGACAGGCCATACTCCTTTAACTTGTTCTCACAATTATTAACTAATACTATTTTTTTACCTCAAACAATTAGGTGAGGGAGATGATAAAGTACCAGGCTTTGTAACGTTGTGCAATCGGTATGAAACACGAGGAGGTGCTAGTGAAATAAGTTTAAAAAGGAGGGAAAATTGGTCCTGTGGCTTATTCTGTTAATGGGTTTATTTGTCTTTTGCTGTTTAATTTTGGGTCTTCTGTTCTGGGATGGCTTCGGGTTGGTCTAACAATTGGGCCAACCTTTTCCCTTCCTGTGGTATAGAACCTGCAATATTTTGAGCCTCCTGTCGGATTGGCCTCTTCGTTCTTGCCCACAAGTTCCCAAAAGTTACACCGTATTGCTGATTAACCTGCCCATTTAGTCAACTGAAAGCACTTCTGTTCAATGATGGTGACTCCAATTTCTGAGTCAGCAAGCTATGCCCGACACGACAGATGGCATACGGGAGGAAAACCCTTGTAAATGACTCTTATCACAGGCTTTTGTTTTCTTTCCTTGATACTTTAAAAAAAGGTAGCCCAAATATGGCAAAACCGAAAAGAGACAATCCCAAGAGTTTTTGTGTCTTTCCCAAAATTGAGTAGACCAATTATTAATAGTGTAGTGTAGTTAATAAAATGGTGGCTTGAAGCAGAAGGAAAGTGAAATGAAAATAGTTTTGGATACAAAAGGCCTTTTGGGAAGTGTGAGAAGCACTTCTGATTGGTGGGGTGGCTTCTTCTGCTACAAGGGAAGGGAGAAGAGAGTTCTTTTCGTGGACAATGATATTGTACCAAGAACAAAATGTGGTAATTGTGATTTGCGTGATTGGCCTGCAAGGGAATATAAAATAGAATTAAGAAACAGTGATTCATTATTCTTGTGTAAGCAAAACCCGGAGAGTTTTTCTGTCTCAATTGTCTTTATTTTCTTTGGCTCTCATTATTCTTTCACGTGCCACCCACACTTCTACAAATGGGGTGGCTGCAATCCCTCTTCTCTCCATTGAAGAAGCTGTGGTTTCGTCTGCACTCAGCTCCAAAAAAAAGTATGTAACTGATTTAACTCCTTGCATTTTCAGTGTTTTCTTTTTTATATATGCATATGCATCAACTTCTTCCATCTCTTCACTTTCCTTTATTTCTTTTCATGCCAATGGTACCACTCGTGCATTCAGCACACTGCGATTGTAAACGATTGGAAATACAGAGCAAATGAACAACCTTTCTTTCTACATATATATACTCTTCGTTTTCCTTTTCAGTGTACTGAAGAGAAATTTGTTCTTGTTTTCTCAGGGAGAGGGATATACATTCTATACGAGGATGTAAAGTCTTGTCCGTATGAAGATGTTCATGTGTTATGGTCAATACTTGTGGAATCACACACAACACCTTCCTCCTTTCCATCAAAACAATGAAAGCCCTTTTGCTCGTGCTTGTTGTGCTTACTGAGTTCTCTACAGAAGTTAAGAAATGAGAGTTTTCCCGTCATGTACATACAATATTTATGACATTTTTACACACCTTTTGAAGGTTTTTTCTTTTTTTGTTCTCTCTTGAAGCTCATGTGATCTGCTTTACGTAATACAACAGTGCTTTCTCTCAACTTTCATTCTCTTTTAAGGTTAAAACTTCATGATCACCATTGCCTCAAGGCTAGTTCTCTTGAAATTATTCCGAAAAGGGTGAAGGGTATCCATTAATTCTTAAAATTCTGGCTTTGTTGTAGTTGCTTTGTCAGTTTTCAGGAGTTGGGGGGTGGAACTTTATTTCTTCGTTTCGTATCCTTCCCAAGTTGACTATTGAAAACTATAGATTGGATGGGGCAACCTCCAGGATTTTCCTGTCGTCAATTTGTCAGTTTAAGCTATCTCTCAATAGTGCTGTTACCAAGTTAACATCCATCGAGGGTTCTTCCCATTGGATTTAAGCTTTGTAAGTAAGAATAGACTGATTAGATTACGAAGCCCATTGTTATCAACTGTGGCTAAGGTAGCTCTCCCTGACAAGTTCATACTCAAGCATTCAAAATTTTCCTTAATCTCAATTGAAAATTGGGGTTGTTGGACTCGGTGCACTGTTACTGACATCATAATACAACCAAGTCATTGTTTTAACAAATCAGGTACCTTCGAATTTTTTTCTACACGGAATACGTAGATTAAACGATTCTAAAGTGCATACTCATCCAAGTAGTCTCAATCATTCCAGATTAAATCAAATCGACAAATGTCTCAATTCATTAATTTAAACTAAACTAAAAATTATATTTTATAAAATTTTATATTAATTAAATTTAAATAAATTATTATTTATTAATCAAAATAATAAAATATAATTTTAATAAAATTGGATCAATAGGACTTTTACTATTTTAACACAAAAATTAAACTAAAATTTGTCAGTTTATTTGTCGCAAACTAAAACCAAACCAAACCAATAATTTTTTAAATCCAATTAGAACCAATTCAAATCAGTTTAGTTTGTGTAGGCTTGGTTCAGTATGTGGCTAATTCAAAATGGCATGTCAAAATCTCAGGGAGAACACAGAATTTTTTTTTCAGCATTGATGATCATAAATCACCAATTGAAAATCTCATCTGCTCTCCTGGAAGTATAAAAGAATTCTCTGCTGAGGACAGGACTAGTATTATATTTATTCATAAAATTTGAAACAGATTATTGACAATAGAGTCCCTCTCTTAATAGCCAGCAGTAGAATCATTATCATTTATCAAGTAATAAGCAATAGGCAATCGGTTGTGAAAATACTAAGAATTACTTGAGAAACCTGACAATCAGAAGGCAAGAGATTGTTGGTTTCCCTTGAAAGAAAACAATTACGTAGCTATACTTCAGTTTGAAGGCCTTTTGTTGTAATCACCTAAAGCAAATAGTCGTGCATTCATCGTATTCAGCTGCCAAGGAAACAGCAAAGATATATTAGAAACAGTCGCTCCATGCATGTAACTCTTCTGGGCAGTGTTAAACAAAGAATTTCACTGACAAATAAAGGAAGGAATCATATCGCAGCTGTTTAAATCAGATTTAATTTATAACAGAAGTTGCAAACCCCTTTTGAATTATGACATGATGAATACAAACCTAATGTCAAACGCATGAAATGCAGTTCTAAGGGATGTAAAACAAGATCTGTGTATCCTTAGTTCAGCTGCCAAGATAATTTCCATTATATCTGATAGGAATTGAGAAATGATGTATGTTGAGTGCAATGACACTTGTTTGACTACAGAAAGCTCACCTAAGGTTCATGCCTGTGTGTTTTACTCACCAGAGGATGTTACAGTATTACAAGGCTGATGAAGATGCGGGTTCAGCAACATTAGGCAGCCAATCTTTGAAGTAGACTTGGCAATCCATCTCTGCATTAGAGAGGGCTCCAATTGGAGTGACGGTAATCTGAAATAAACATTGTCAGTAGCTTACTACTCATTGAGCTGCTCAATTCACAAGTCTAATCAAGTAAAGCCAAGATACTCACATATCCTTCTCGAAGGAAATGCCAATCTGTATCAGGTTCAGCAATGTGGGCTCCCTTTGCCTGTAAAATTGACAAGTATAGTCAAACATTAAAAATTCAAGTAAATTGAAGAACGATTAGAGTTTGCTTGAATGACCACCTGAAGGGCCAACTTTACAAGGCTGAGGCAAGGAAAATAAGGTCTATCCGCTGGTCCTGTTGCCCTTCTTCATATGTTTAGAGCATTCATAGTATTCACATTTCAGTTTTATCTTTACTAGTAAATTAATTCATGCACCAATCTCCACACTTACCAGGTCATTTCAATCTTCTCAAGTGAGTCACTACCTATACTCCCAACTATTTCTCACATATCATACAAATCTGTATCAATATGCTGCTCTTCCATGTGAATATCTTCAAATTTAAAGGAAAATATAAGTCGTTATTGACCAAACATTGGTGTTATATTTGTATGGGGCCATCATGGAAATCAACTGAAAAGCTGCCATCAAAATTAAAGAATTCAAGAGGAAGGACAGTCACCCAAAATAATAGTGGGATCACCATGCGTTATTATTCTAGGAAACAAATCACATGGAATTTAAAATCCATTTCTTATTCTGTTTTGCACATAATGAACCTAGAGGAATATTGACCTAGGTGAGCAAAGAAACGTGATAAAGAGACAGAAAGATAAAAGAACCGACCTCTCTTCCGAACAAAAGGTTCTCTTGCAATATGGTAGATGTATCGGTTTCAGTACTAACAGCTGAATCTGTCTCCATTGTCATTGTTGACAACATCTTCCCTCCTTGCATCTCAGAAGTGACTTGTCTCCACCCCATTTTGAATATACTTTTACCCTGTCTAGTAAGTTTATACCCCTTTGTATAAACAATAAGCATAGAAATATAAAGTTATAAACACATCATCAAATACATGTACAACAGAATGATTATGATAGAACTGAACCCAAGCGAAGTTTTGTGCCATTTGCAGGCCTTCTTCAGAAAGTATCCAATTAGAAGAATCAGCGAACAGGCAATTAGTTTCAGCTCATTCAAACTATCAGAACAAAATAACATTAAATGCATAAAATTTTTTAATAAAAAAGTCATTGGATCACCCCCTCAACTTCAACATCCTAAGTTATGCCACTGTCTTTAATGTGCAATCAGATCTGATGGCAGTTAGAAGCACAAGTGATGTAGGACAAGAAAGAATAGAAGGAGAGAAGAAGAGACAGAGAAAAGAAAGAAAAAGGAAGAAAAAGAAATGTGATTAAACTGAGGGAACTGGGAGAATTTGGCAAGAAAGTCATTGTAGGGTTAGGCCATTTCAATAATCAATGTGCTCCGAAAGACAAATCATAAAGCCTATCTACAATGGCTCATAAATAAAGAGGAAACTAAAAAATTTGTTTACAGTAAGCAAACATACTCCAAATAGGTAACAGAAATGCATCAAGTCTCTCGAATTCACAAATGAACAAAAGTTTAAAATAGTTGACAGCAGCATAGGTGTTCCTCAACACAAAGAAAGAAAAACAATGCTTTAAAATTCCCAATCCAGTGGAAAAGGCCAAGAGTGATAAGTACGAAGCTAACTAAAATTTACCTTGTGATTAGCAACATCTGATGGCAGATCTATGTTGAGAAAGCATCTTTCTGGATAAGTTTGATTCCTGATCTCAGCTAGTATTGCATTTATGATAGGTAAGCAAGCCTCAGCACCAAGTGTGTAATCATTAACGTTACTCTTACCTCCAACCCTACAAGATCACCATTAACTTTATCATGTCTGCGAAAATAAGTAGCTTCTACAGAGATGAGAAGATTGAGGATGAAAATGTATAAATGCTAAATACACATCCACTGCATTTGGTCTGAATTCAAGTAATAAACTATCAAACTTTGAATATGGCTTCCAGAAAAAGAAAAAAAAATCATTGCAATTCATTCAGCATATGGACACAGAATATTAGAATATGAGAATATACCAGTCATATGACAAAGAGACAGAAGGAACACCATGAAAGAAAGCCTCTCGAGCACCTGCGACTGTCCCAGAGTAAACACTGCAATTCCAATGAAAATGAATCAATTTTTCTGTAAGCACAAACTGACAAAGCAAATTGGAGTATGATATGTTAATTGTCAAAAGAATAACAGCCAAATAGCAGTACGTATACAACTGCAGTGACTACAGAAAAAAAGGGGGCCTTTCTTTGGGTTAGTTTCTTTCAACTTACCATGACTATGAATACACTTCACCTTTCTTTCATAGCACTTGCAAGAACATTATATCTGTGAATGGGTGTGTCCGGAAATTTTACGACAGTAAACTCACTTTATCTTTCTTCCTTTTTCCATAGCATTTACATGGAGATATGCAAAGTTCAAAAGAGTTTTCAAACCATACAAACGATCTCTAACAAGGAAACCATACTATATGCATCTACTTAACACAAAGTTCATAATTACGAAGTGATAAACTGATGGAGCTCAAATGACATATTTTTCTCACTCAATTACAATTATCTAAAGGAGTGAAAACAAAGAAGAAGGAAGATCATTTATCTAGTTAACCAACATGAAGACAGTAAAGAAAATATCACATTTGCACAGGGGTATTATTATTATTATTATTATTATTTAAATTCTTGCCTCTCCCCTTCTTCCCCAGTGCCTCAACAAAATCTCCAAATCTAAAAAGATGGGGAAAATTTTTGGGCAATTGCAAGATAAAAAATACACAGAAGACAGAGAAGATGAAATATTACTTACACGTGATAACCACAGTTGCTACCCATGTTTATGCCACTGATTACCTATGTGCAGAAACAAAACAAATATTAAGAACCAGCAAAATGAAATAACTACATGCACCACAACTTCTAGACAAGAAGGCCATAAACTGAGGAACCAGTACGTGCTGTTTTGTCCAAGTAAGAGTTTTCCAACACAGGTACTTCAATAAAAATAATAGAAACATTTGAATTCACTAGTAATTACAGCTTAACAAGCCCTAAGGTGTCCATGTTAATGCATTTGGCAGGTTAGAATATAAACAGAAGTTTATAAACAGTAACCATGTCATGCAGGCCCTGTTTGTGGAAAAATAAACAGGTTGGAATGGAAGCATAACAGACAAAATTTGCCCGAGCTTGTAAGTGGTTGCTCTCTAAAATGAGGTCAGTTAATATTTCATAATTAAACGTAATAGTCAGAGAGCTACCAGATCAGGAACTGAAGGAAACATCGCTTGTGAAATACCCAATGATGCACAATCAGCTGGAGTTCCTGCAACATACATGCAAGATGTAAATTTAATTACTACACTATTATATATGCAGTTGAAATTGAAATGATGAATGATGGTGTTCACTATTAAGGAGTGGAAAATCCCCCACAATTCAAACTTATATTAACATGTGCATGCTGTGCATATTTTATTTTCAGCTAAAAGGTTGAGGCTTTTCAGCATTCGGTTAATCCCCATGACATGGAGTGGTCCTGTCCTGTATCATCTTCAGCAATACTAGGATCAATCCATGGGGTGGAGGACAATTTGGCATGCAGTGGTTGATGCCAGAATTTGGACTAAGGCCAATGATTCTCGAGACACTTGAATTTAATCAGAGAGCCGTTCAGTCCAACTTTTTACTTCTCTCAGTATACCCCAGCCCCATGTCTCCAATATTTTAAGAAATGAAGGAAAAAAGAAGAGTATATTAGTATAAATGCCATAGGTTTGATTTAGTGACTTAGGTTTTGTTTGGTATTGAGGTGTGGTAGATTTTAGGCCACAGTTGTTGTGCAATGGAAGCACTAGATATCAAATATTAACAAAGAAAATTGGTGAATCACTATAATCCCAAAAAAAGCCTTAAGCAAAACATCAAAATGAAAAAAAATGGTGTTTTCTTCATTTGTACAATCTTTTGTGTCCTCATTGCATTTTCCTCGGTTTTGTTCCCACATGCAAGCAGATGATAGCCTTCTAGAAAAAAAAAGGTAAAAAACAGAAAGAGGAATTAATTTTTCCAAGAGGCTCGATACTTCCTAGTAATGATGAGAACCTACAGTGATTGAGATGAAATGTAAGGAGCATGTACTTGGTTCAACTACATGAAGATCAACATGCATTGAAGAAAATAATAACTTTCCATCTAAGATGCTATAAACAAAAATTCTCCTAATATGTTCTTGGGTGCTCTAAATTCATGATACAATACATTCCCACATGCAAAAAGTAAAATGTTAGGTACATATTGGGATACTGTTCATCACTTGTATGCCATTTCTTAGCATCAGTACATCCTAAAACAAATACTATTCATAAAGGCTGTAAGAAATTTAAATTTATGAAATTTAAAATAAGTTAAACCATTTGAATGATTGCCCGGCACCACATCCCAGACAGCATTTGCCCTGTATCAAGAATTCTTAAATGCCTGTGATAATGTAGATCTTAACTAACATAATGGCTAGTAACAGCATACAAATACACAAAGTTGTGGACCAAAATATCTACAAAGATTTACAACGAACCAGCAACCGCATAGGCCGTTGCCCCATCGAAATCTGCCCGTCTAGCTGAAATAGGATGACGCCAAGTTATACTATGACTAGCAGCCGATTTTTCCCTGAAAATTGCACCATAAAAAATCTATGAAAAATGGCACCACACTCTGACGCTAGTTTTCTGTAACACGTGTGTAAAAAAAAAGAATCAAAAACAGTAATAATAAGACAATATCAAACAGTCATTTTTTTTTACCAGAAAAATCATTTTTACGTAAAACCCGAGTCAAACTACGCCTAAATTGACACTCATTGTACGCATAAGGCTTTTGATCAGTAGAAGAAGAGCGATTTCTAGGTAGAACATATCATGTCATGCAATTCGAGTCAAAATTAAATGAATCAAAGCTCGAAATAAAAAAAATAAAAAGTCAGCTAAAAATGAACAAACAAGCAATCGAAAGCCAAAACACTTACGAATCGGGAGCGCAAACTCGGACAGTGTAGCAATTGGTGGAGACAAGGACACGGACGAGGGATCGCAGTCCCGGCGCATCGATTCCGTCGTCGTTGGTGATCAAGATAGTTGGTTTCTGATCCGAGTCAACGATAGCAACCCCACCGCCTTCCATTTTGCCGATAAAATACAGTTCTCAGTTGCGGGAGAGAAAGTACGGGCCACAAATGAAAATAAAAATGGTCGCGCGTTTCGCTAACGCCGAGGCGAATCAGATTATGTTCCAACTGTAGCTTTTTGTCTTTTTTTAATTTTAATACAGAAATAATTAATTATACACACGTGCGACCCAGACTGTTTTCCGTACATTGGTTACGGTTTGCGCGTTTCAGTGCCGCACACCGCTCTTATCAATTTCCAACAATGATAGATGCACTTCTTCTTGTTACTAAATACACCCATTTTTTTAAGGAATAAAAAAGGAATATATGCGGCGTCTATCACAGTTCAACTTAGAATCCATCGATAATTTAAATTATTTTATTGTATTTATATTTATAAAAAAATAATTTAAATTTAATTTATTTAATAATTATTTTCAAATTAAAAAAAATTTAACTTAATATAATTATTAAATAAATTATAATCATTTGTATTAATTTAAATTTAATATATTTTTATAATATTTGTGATATTATTTTTTAATATTAATTTATTTATTTTAAATATATTTAATTTTTTAAAAAATAATTTAATGTAATTAAAACATTTTAAAAATATAAATATAAAAATCTTTTTTTAAATAAAAAATATACATATTAACAATATTAAATTAATTTTAATTGTTTATATAATTATTTATTATATTATATTATATTATTTCATTAATAATTATGTTATTTTATATAAAGGGGTACACATAGCCGCTTGCACGTGGCGCAAAGCCACTGCAGCATGCAACATGCTAATTACAAAGTAATCACTTTATATATATGTAACATTATAATTAAGGTCTTAATCACGGATTAGGATTAAGGCGGGTTTGAAGGCGCCCGCCAGATAATTGCAGATACCAGACAAAAGGCTTTGATTTTTATGAATATTACAATAAAGGACATCGTACAGCTGGTGTGTGTTGCTGTCTGTTAGTTGTTTCAAATTTCATAGTCTAGGCAGTGGCGTTGCGTGTATGCATTTTTAAATTTCGGTCAAGTTTCAAGTTTGTTGTCTCTGTCGAGATCTCCTATGAGCCCGTCTTGTAGTAACTTTGAAAACAGCGTAGGGTTAGGCAATCCTCTGTGGTAAATACATACATACATATATATATATATATATATATATACATATATAATATAATATTATAAATACTATGCATTGCCATCGAATGTTTCAGGTCAATCTAATAACTCTTCTCACTCTTTTATTGTTGATTTATTTTTTTTTATAAAATTATCGAGATAAAAAATATTAATGTATTTATCGATAATTTTTCAAATACTTAAACTAGATAGTATTTAAAAAAAATAAATAAAAATAAAATATTAATTTATTTTTAAAATTTTAATATATTTTATTTTAAATTAAAATTTATATTTTATAAATTTTAATAAATAATTATCTTATTTAATGATCGATTATCTCATATTTACTAAACAATTATTTATTAATAAAATGACTACTCAATTTTAATTAAAATATATTTATTAATTGTTACGTGCATGTCTCGTTTTTATTTTATTGTCGCTATTAATATTAGTGTTTTTAAATAATTAATTTAAGTTTTTAAATAGATATAAAATAAAATAAAAATTGTATATAAAATTAGATATTAAGAATTTAAAATATGAAATAAAAATCTGGTTTTTGAAAAGGAAGATTTTAATGTGTAAAATTGTCCTTACCAATCAAGGAGTCGGTCGGCAATGGCAGTCCACAGCAATAGACGGCGAGCGTGGACATTTCAATTGCATGCAAGTTGGATGGCGATGAAGAACATTCAATCTAATTCAAAAACCATGTAATAAAGATTTTTCCAATCTACAAGCAAGCAACCTTTAGAAATATTATAATGGATGATGCCCAACACGAGAAAAGAAAGCATGTCTGCTTAGATTTTTGCTCAATTTGTGGTATCATCCCATTCTGCTTGCGGGCTGCAATCTTATCCCGTAAAGCTACAAGGAAAGCAGAATTGTGCCCATGCTTCTCGCAACAGTACAAATCCAGCAAGAAAAAGAAAAAGTTTTCAACCCACAATACACCATGAGGAAAATCGTGCAAGAACCACAATCATTTATACCATTTATTGTAAGGCGAAACTACACTTCTAAGTGATAAGAGATGTATGCATCATGGGACCGCCTTGCCGTAGTAAAACAAGTACTGAGTACACGAGAAGAGGACTAAAACGATCCCATTATTAACATCCTTTTCCAATGGCGCTACAAAGGAACTGGTTGCTTTGCCTCTTCCAGCACTCCATTCCAATTCCATGTCGCTTAACTATCGAGAAAGTTCAGAAGTCTTCATTTTCAACACACCTACTCATATCATTTTCAACACCTAATCATGGTTACCAAACTGTGTTAGAGGATTATTACAGTATAAATCATGTGATAACATATGGTAAGTGAACAATTCCAACTCTATCATATATAGAAGGTTTGACTACAATACTCATTTATTTTTATTTAATAGGACGACAAATTTGATCGATAAAAAAGCTTGTATTGTCAATTGTAGCATTAGAATGTGATTGGTATGACCTAAATATCTTTTAAGAGCCTACACAAGACTGTCCCGAGGCCATTATGATCTTTGATGCTTTTCCCATATTCCAACTTGTGTCTGCTATGCTACAGAAGTAAGACAAAATAATTAGTAATTAATAAAAAGAAGGCTTCGTTAGTCCACGTCTTGAAAGCTGCGTGGTCCAAACTAGAGAGGGAGAGAGAGTGTGTAGGTGTGCGTGTTTGTAGTTGTATGGAATTGTAATTCCATGCAATGTGGTTGGTTTGGCTTCTACAGCTCGTGATGAGATAGACAAGGAACAGGAAAGGGTGGAGACTTGAGAGTTGAGACAGGGAGAGGCTGTTGTGTTCTGTCGGGTTTTGGTGTTTGTGGGGACAACCTCGTGAAATCTTTTTGCCTCGTTGTATCTGAGTAGTTGGGCAAATAACCTTTGTCTTTTTGATGGTCTCGCCTATGCTTGAGCTTTAATTTTTTTTTCCTTCATTTTCCCTCTTTTGGCTTCTTCTCTACTTCACTCAAAACTGTGATTGATTTTTCCTCTTTATATTCTGTCATTTCTCTGGTCTTTTTCCTCTTTCTCTCTCTACTCTTTTTGCTCTTGGTGGTTACATTGTGGTGTGATAGCTGAGGAATCTTTGTAAGGGAATCTATTCAACGGAAGAACAAGGAATGAATGGTGTTAGAAGCCCAGAATCAGATTGCTCTGAGTTTGTTGAAGTTGATCCTACTGGCAGATATGGAAGAGTAGATACCTTAATTTCTCTTGCTTTCTCTGTTTAGTTCTCCAATTGTTGTTCTTTAATTTAACGGTTCGCGTTCTATCAATTTGTGTTGTGTCCTGACCTCCAAGTTTGCTCTTTTTTGACAGTACAATGAAATTCTCGGCAAAGGAGCTTCAAAGACAGTGTATGGACTCTCTTCCCTATTGAATATTTTGCAGGATATGATTTTTTTTCCCCTTTTTTGTGATATTTTGACCCTTTTTTTTGGCGGGTATGGCTTAAATTTTCTATTCAATTGGTTTTTTGATGATTGCTGTGTTTGCAGTTATAAAGCCTTCGATGAGTATGAAGGAATTGAGGTAGCATGGAATCAAGTGAAGCTTTATGATTTCTTGCAGAGTCCTGAAGAACTTGAGAGGCTTTACTGTGAAATTCACCTGCTTAAGACTTTGAAGCACAAAAACATCATGAAATTTTGCACTTCCTGGGTCGATACTACTAACAGAAAGATTAACTTTGTAACTGAAATGTTCACCTCTGGAACACTTAGACAGTAAGCATTAAGAAAATTCCAGTAAAAAAATCTGATCTTCTTTTGTTATAATTCCTCTTTATTTGTTATTCTGAGCCTTCTTTGACAAAAAAAATGTTTGTTTCTTGTTTCTGTCATAGGTATAGGCTAAAACATAAGAGAGTAAATATTAGAGCTGTGAAGCATTGGTGTAGACAAATTTTGTCAGGGCTTCTCTATCTCCACAGCCATGACCAGCCTGTAATTCACAGAGATCTCAAATGTGACAACATTTTTGTCAATGGAAATCAAGGGGAAGTCAAGATTGGTGATCTTGGCCTTGCTGCAATCCTCCGTAAATCTCATGCTGCTCGTTGTGTTGGTAAGTTGCTGTTGTTCTAGTTTCCTCTAATCTTATCATGATCACATGTTTAAAATCTGAATCAATTTATGATTTCAGTTTTAGATTAAGCATTTTGTCTCGTCTTGTGTCTATTTCATCTGAACAGGAACACCAGAGTTTATGGCCCCTGAAGTATACGAAGAGGATTACAATGAATTAGTTGACATATACTCATTTGGAATGTGCATATTGGAGATGGTCACCTTTGAATACCCATACAGTGAATGCACCCATCCTGCTCAAATCTACAAGAAAGTTATCTCCGTATGAGCTGCTATTACTCTATTTGACATTTCAATTTCTGATATCTGTCTCGATTAGTCCTTTTACATATGGATTCTTCTATAGGGTAAAAAACCAGAAGCTTTATACAAAGTAAAGGATCCTGATGTGAGGCAGTTCATCGAAAAATGCTTAGCAACTGTGTCTTGTAGACTTCCTGCTAGGGAGCTTTTGATGGACCCTTTTCTTCAAATTGATGATTATGACCCTGATTTGAGATCAACACAGTACCAAAGCGACCATGATGAGATGGGCCTTCTCCTTAGACAACCTTTATATGGAACTTGCCGCAGCAATAGCACTTCTATCAATGGTTACGGTAATTACATTGGTTATGATCTTGAGAATGGTTTAGATTACCATCCATCCGAGTTTCAAGCAAGTGAAATTGATCTCTTTACTTGTCAAGAGGATGAGCATTTCGCAGCTTCTGATATTTCAATCAAAGGCAGGAGAAGAGAAGACGATGACATTTTTTTAAGGCTTAGAATTGCCGATAAAGAAGGTGAGAGTTCCAGTCTTATCTTCTTCCATTACTTTTATTTCACATTTTATGCTTTCCATAATCAAAAGTGTATGCAAACCAATTTGACTTCTGCATTCCTTTTTGCAGGACGCATTCGAAACATCTATTTTCCATTTGACATTGTGACTGACACAGCGTTGAGTGTTGCTACTGAAATGGTAGCCGAGCTTGATATAACTGACCAAGATGTTAGAAAAATAGCAGAGATCATTGATGATGAAATTGCTACCTTGGTACCTGAGTGGAAGAGGGGACTAGGTGTAGATGAAGATTCACATTGCTTAAGTTTGTGTCTCAATTGTATGAATGGTTGCTTACCCGATTATGTTTCGGCAGAGAGTGCTGGAGCTAAGAATCTTGAGGTTCTTCATTGTTCTAAACATGGATGTGCTGCAGTCCATGGCCGATTTGAAGAGATCACATACCAAGTTGACGGGACAGAAGAATGTGGTATAGAAGGTGCAGAGGCTACATCAAGACAATCGGATGTCATTCATTATGCTGATATATGGGCTCAGCGTGATGGACCAGAGTTAAGTTCAATAGTGTCAAGAGGTATCCACTGTGATGAGGTGCACAAAACATTAGACCAATCAAGCTTAGGAGCAGCGGAGAGGATTATAAATATGGACAACCGAAGGGAAACTGATTCAGGGAGCTCTTTGTCCATGAATTCTTCAGTAGATTGCGGTTTCTTGGATGATTACGAAAATGAAATAAGGCAAGAGCTAAGGTGGCTTAGAGCAAAGTATCAAATGCAGTTAAGGGAGCTTAGAGATCAACAACTAGGGGTCAAACCCAAATCTTCAAGCCTACCATTGATTGCTGATGACAAAAAGCAAGCAACAGATGACAAAGTTTCTCCGTCTTCTGTTTTACCTACACATGAAAGCAATAGATCTCTTCAGGGATCACTATCTTCTAGAAAGCATCTCACTTCATATTTCCCAATGGGTGGTGACAAGAAATGTGGCAATGTGGCCAATCAAAGGGTGAAAAGTTTTGAGCCGATCAGCTGGCCTTCTACCCCAGCGCCAAATATCACTGCCAAAAGTTTCTACGCTGGAGATTTGCTTCCACACTTCATTCACAGGGCAACTTCTCTTCCAGTTGATGCAGTTGACGTTTGAAGCCAGTCAAATCCTCTCAAAATCTTCAGCAGGTTTACAAAGACCTTCCTATCATAAACAAGTTTTCTCATCACAAGAAAAATCAAGGCGACAGACATCAGTCGTTCAAGCAGATTAGAATCTGTCTCCTGGTGGTTTCCCCTGGATAAAATTTGAGTTAATGTACATTGTATATACCCATTATCCACTAATTATCAGATCAAATTTAATCAGGGCTTTGAGAAACAGATCACTTTCCCAAAAACAGCAAACATCTGAACGTCTTTGTAAGATTACAGAAGCCTGTAGAAGAATGATGTCGAAGAATAACTCATCAAGCTGCTCTGATTCCATTTAGTGCTTAACGCTACAGCCAGTCTGCCATATTTGTTCTTTTCACCTATGCAACACAGCTCATCGGTGAAGAGTCTAGCTACATACCATACGCTTCCCATTAAAAGCAGTGGAATGGTCCAAAACAAATGAATAGAATTGGTGGTTTAACAAGTATGTATCATGTAGCTAACTGCGGCACTGTGTGCAATTTCCTGGATGCCCAGGCAGTCAACTTGTCTTAGGTATTTCGAGGTTATGTAACGTAATGCAGCTCATACAAGGCCTAGTTTTGTCAAAAGTGCTTTCAAAGCTGTAAGCTCTTTTTTAACCTTTTAGTCTCTTTTAATAAGTAAAACTGCTTTGATGATTGACAAGAATACTTCGAATATGTTGCTCTGCGAAGAAACAGATTGTAAGTATTAATCTAAAAATGTTGTGTTTTGTTTAAACGCGCTTTTAGAAAGCACTTTGAAGCGTAGCCTCGTATTGTTAATGTTGTGATAATGAAGTATGACTCTCCGTTGATTGATTGATCAATTCAACACAAGTTCCATCCAAGCCGCGTCCGGACGTGGAAAAGTTGGAAGAAAGGAGTAATTTTACAACATGATCACACGTAGACAGATTCCACTTCCCCCCGGTTGAAATGAAAGTTAGGCTTCCGTACAAAAAGCGGTCTACAATGGCCTTGGCTTTGCGTTGAAAATGCTGCTCCTGCTTCTGTCATCAATCATCATCACCGGGACGCAGTCAATTCGTGTAATTACCAAAATAAAACTATCTTTTCGTCTCGACGTAGGGCGTGTTTGGCCACTTCAACTAAATAAATAGCTTCATTGAAGGCGATTTCAGCATTCTTTTGTTGACTATGTGACTCACAAAGGTGACACAACATAATGACATTAAGCACTTCCATCTCCATCATTCTTCTCTTGACTCGAGTTTACAACTTTCACAAAAGTGACCCAACACAATGAACATAGGTACTTCCATCTCCTAATGAATGTCATCCGATTCTCAAAGAATGACATAAAAGCTATCCTAATAAGAGCACGCAAGCACACATACACACACAGAATTATCTGAATATTACATTAACGAAGAAAATAGAGTAGAAACTACGACTGGATGTATGATGGGAGAGATGCAAAGTCAATGTTTGTATTCAGGCTTCTTACCCCAATTTGGAGGTGGGAAACCATCTGGGTTTAGGCTGATTTTTGACTCAGTTAAAGAGTGCAGAGCAGTTTGAGCCCATGGACAGGCTAATCAGCCTAACCGCAATCGGTTAGGCTGCAATATATTATTAAAAACTGGTAGATCATACCAACAATCTCAACTCACTGCCAAATGACAGAGCCCACAAAGATTCAACACCTGAAAAGCAAATGGCAAAAACAGAATCAAAATAGTGCTGAACCAAATAAAATGATCACCGAGTCAATAATATAAAATTATAAATTTAAATTAATATAAAATAATAATTATTAAATATAATAAAATAAAAAATAAAAATAAAATAAATAATATAAAATAAATTTTAATTTAAAATTCTCTATTTTGAATTTATTTATAATGTGATTAATTGTTTAAATAATTATATTATGATTAATAAATTTATTTTATAAATTTTTTATTGTAAAAAATTTGTAGTTATATTTATTTTAAATTTTTTTAATAATATATTAAATAAATTAATTAATAATTAAAAAAATAATAAATATTAAAAATAAATTAAAATACATAATAAATAATAAAATTGTAATCTATTTAATTATTTAATGATTTGGATTACAATTTAACTTTGAATATTATTTTAACTAGAATTATGGGGTGATTGGTAATTTTTATAAAAAAATACAAAATTTAAATTAATTTACATAAAATAAAAAAGAAAAAATAGCTAAATAAGGGTATTTTGGATATTAAAAGAAATCACTTCTGATAATTTAAATTCTTTAAAAAAATTATATTTGTTTTGGGTACGACCCGAATATCTCAAAACCAAGGTCGTGTCCAAATTTCAGCATATTTATCCGGGTCGGGACTGGATTTTAAAAGTCCTGACTCGGTCCAGTGTGTTTTGCCAACCCAAGTCCACAAGGCGCAATAAATTGACTGCCCGGGTGTCGGGCCTGTTCGACGCATCTCAAATCACGCTGTCAAACCGAAACGTTGGAAACGAAAAGAAACGGCGTACGGTAAAACTGCAACACGTCAGGCATCCATCTGTCACCCGGGCATTGGCAAAAACTCAAACGGGAGGTCACACGGCTGATCTCATCACGGGGAACAACCCCAGGATTTCTTCACCTAAAATCCACTTCAGATATCAATGTCTGGATCCCCAAACCCCCCTTCTCTAACGCGCTCCCTTCCGCGACTACGCGTCACTTTCCTCCTAATTCCCCCACTTCACCCACGAGCTCTGCAGTCAAACCGTGAAAACAGACAGCAAATGACACTTCAGCCTTCCCAGATCATGCCACATGAGCAAGCGTACGAACATTGCATTACGTGGCAAGATCTTTACGGGGATGTATTGTCCAGCTCGGTCTCGTTAAAGGGGGATTAGGAGACAAGAGAGAGGAAAAGAGAAACCATACACTGAAAGAGCGCGATGATTTTAGTTTCTCTGTAAAGCGTGGAAAGCCAAAGCCGAGAAAACTCTCTCTCACTCTCTCTCGTTTTATTCGCCGGGAAATTATTACGTCAGCAATCGGTGGCGGTTGCCGCTGAATTGTCCTTACCCGTATCATAAGTCCCTCTGGCGAGGTATTGTTATTTGTGATTTACCGTTACAGTGACGTTTTGTTTAATGTGAAAGACCCAAGCGTTTTAACATTTTCTTTTTTGGATTTTATCGTTTTAGTTTTGCCTCAGATCTGGTGGGTTTTGGTTCCAGATTTTGACTGAGAGAGATTTAGGGTTTGTAATTACCTTTTTTTTCAGGAAAAAAAAAGTTGGTGGATAATTTGGCGTGAGTATGAATGATTAACGAATGTCTTGAACTTTAGGGTTTGGTTTGGTGTTTATGGTGAATTTGTGATGGTTACAGACAAAATCTTCACAATTTAGCGTTTTGTGTTGATTAATTGGTGTTTATGGCGGAGAGAAGGAGATCCGGTGACCAATCCGGGATTGTTTTGAAGAATAGGAGCTCTTCAGGTTGTTTAATTGTGAGAAAGAGGAGTGAGGATGTTAATGTTGCTGCTTCTTCTCGGACTAGGAAGGTTTTTGAGTCAAAAAAAGAGAAAAAGAGGCCTAGGATGGTTTTGAGTGATTCTGGTTCGAGTGATGAGCTGTTAATGCCGCCTCGAAGGAGGGTTGGCCCAGAGACTGTTAGGGTTTGTAATGGCTTGAGTGTTTTAGAGAAGGGTGTTGTGGAAGAGAGTGAGTTTGGTAGGAAGAGGGATAGGGATAAGGTTGAGCGTATTGGGCGCAAAGAGGTGGGGCATTTGTTTGGTAGAACTGAGGGGCAGAGTGATAGGAAAAGAAATAGGTTAGATGTGTTTGAATTTGATGAGTATGATGGGGTTGATGGGGAAATGGCAGTGAGGCGGAAACATTTGAGGGATACAAGATTGGATATTGGGGATAGAAGGTTTTTGGGGTCAATGGCTTTGGAAAGAGGTGGGATTGAGAGGGAATTTGAAACAGGTTCCAGAAGACAAGTTGTTGATAAGAGAAAGAATTTATTCTTTGAGAGAACCAGTAGCTTTAATCAGGGTGGCATGAATAGGTTTGGGATGGATAGGGACACAGGTCGAATATCTATACCCTTGTTAAGAGATAAGTATAGGGGGCATTCAGATGAACCCATTAGGCTTCAGGGTAAAAATGGAGTTCTAAAGGTGATGGTGAACAAAAAGAAGAAGATGGGCGAGCCTGTTAAAAATTATGATCATGTGGATTCTGAGGAAAATCAAAATATTTTGAGAATTACAGAAAATGTCAAGCGAAATATTCCTATCCTTCCATCTTACTTAGAAACAGATGTTCTTGATAAACCTGGTCCATCTCTTTGGACAGAGAAAAATCAACATCATTCACGAAAATCACTATCAAACAAGAAGAGTAAGGATGATGAGTCCGATTTGGATGATAATGATACTGCTATGAAGCTGGGGCCAGAGAGAATGGAAGCTCGTAAATCTGTGAACGACAGTAGTTCTGAAAGTGAGAAAACACCTGCTGGAAAGCTTACATTAACCAGAATAAAAGAAGCAAAAGTTAGGCGTGGCAGTGGCACGGAAAAGCAAAAACTACGTGAACGGATAAGGGGGATGCTTGTGGATGCTGGCTGGACAATAGATTTCAGACCTAGAAGGAACAGAGACTACCTTGATGCAGTGTATATTAATCCTTCTGGAACAGCTTACTGGTCCATAATCAAGGCATATGATGCACTTTTGAAACAATTAAATGATGAAGAAGAGGAGGTCAAGCCAATTGCTGAAGCTTCTCCTTTCACTCCATTATCAGATGAGGTACTTAGCCAATTAACTAGAAAAACACGGAAGAAGATAGAGAAAGAAATGAAGAAAAAGCAAAGAGATGGAAGTCACAGTTTGAGTACAAGAGAAACTGCTGCAAGAACTATGAGTGCCAGACATGATGAGGACAGTATGGGCAGTGATAAGCATGAAGAGAAACTAAGTTCATTCTTGAAGCAGGGCGGAAAATCATCTAAGAGCCGAATGAATGAGAATGGTGTTGTTAACCATTGGCTTGACAATGATGAAAAACTGTCTTCTGCATCCAATTCTCTTGGGCTGCATGGAAGGAAAAGTAGAAAACTTGGAAGGTGTACTTTGTTGGTTCGCAGTTCTAACAATGGACCAAATTCAGAGACTGATGGCTTTGTTCCATACGCTGGAAAGCGGACACTGCTTTCCTGGTTGATTGATTCTGGGGCTGTGAAATTGAGCCAAAAAGTGCAATATATGAATCGTCGACGGACAAAAGTTATGTTGGAGGGTTGGATTACAACAGATGGCATTCATTGCGGTTGTTGCAGTAAAATTCTCACAGTCTCAAAGTTTGAGATTCATGCTGGAAGCAAATTGCATCAACCATTCCAAAACATCTATCTGGACTCTGGGGTTTCCCTTCTGCAATGCCAAATTGATGCATGGAATAGACAAGAAGAGTCTGAGAGGATTAGTTATGACACAGTAGACATTGATGGGGATGATCCAAATGATGATACTTGTGGCATATGTGGTGATGGTGGGGATTTGATCTGTTGTGATGGTTGCCCATCTACATTTCATCAGAGCTGCCTGGATATAAAGGTATGTCTACATTCATTTTAGCATACATATATATGGGAAATTGCTTTCCTCTTTAGTTAGTTTTTCCTCAGTATTCTGTTGTGGATGCTTGGGCCATTGTTAATTTTAATTGCTAATGAAGAAAAGGAAAGACTTTTAAATTTGGAGAGATTTCTGAGTGTTTTGATAGTTGAGGGTTGTGGAGAAATAACTTATGTTTCTTGAATGTTATGGTATGGGATGCCCTCTAATGACTTTGTTTCTTTTCTTTGGAAACACAATTATGATAGTCATGGAAGCTAAACTTTTAGTGTTTGAGCAGATAGAAGAACCTTCAGCAGGGAGGTTAGATAATTTGAATTGTTCTAACAAAGTTTATGTGATATAGGAAAGATAACCCTCAAATTTAGTCAAGGTGATAGTTGGTGACTCTTAAGGAAAAGATGGAAGATCTTTATTTTTCAAATAATTAGGGAGATTCAAACTTCCTTAGACACAACTTTTGACCCATTCTACTCTGCCTGAGTGCGCGTCCTCGTACAGGAACTGTTTTCTATCTGTTGTGATATGATGCTTTGGACTCTCAATGTAGTCTGTACCCAATAGCTCAAACTAGTTTGCCCAAATAGCTGACCGCTTGCTATGTAGTTTTACCATTGACAAGTTATTGGCCAATTACTGATCTGCACTAGGCATTAGTGTTTGTATGATGAGGTTTCCTCCGCAGAGGCAGGGAACAAATTTGATGCATCTTACTCTTGAAAGCAAATTAAATCAATTTATTTGTAACAATGTGTGGTTCACTTAGTGTTTTAGGATAAGTTTACTTAGTTGCTGTAGATGTGTATTTAATAGGTTTTCTTCACACTTTGTTTTGCAAGTACTTTATGGTACTTGTCTCTCACTATATTGCAGATGCTTCCTCCTGGTGACTGGCATTGTCCAAATTGTACATGTAAGTTTTGTGGGGTAGCTGGTGGGGATATTATGCAAGGAGGTGATACAAGCACTTTTACATTACTTTCATGCAGCATGTGTGAGAAAAAATGTACTCTCTCTGTCTTTGCACTCTTTTTCATTCTTGGTTTTGTTTCTCTTCTTGTTTGTTTGTAGAACTTCTTAGCTCTCCTAATTTTCTAATCATAATTACATGTTTGCCTCTGTAGATCACAAAATGTGCATGCAGGAGATGGATGCTGTTACTGTTAATTCAACTGGTTCAATCTCTTCTTTTTGTGGGCAGAAATGCAAGGAGGTATCTCTTTTTCTTACTTTCCTGAGTAGAGTGCTTCAATATCTTAGTTTTTTTTTATAAAAATTTTTGAAGCGTTCACTCTCTCTCTACCTTTTCATCTTCTACTTCTTTTTGGTAAGATTATTTTTTCTTTTTTCCCCCTTTTCTTCTATGGAAAATAATTGCGGTTGAATGTGAGAATTTCAGACATCTTGGATTTTGTAGCATCACATGTACTATAGGTGATAATACTTTTGCTCTGGTATTTAGCATGTTATTTTTTCTTAATGATCTTTTAGTTATTCTTTTAGCAATGCTTATATGCCGGATACTAGATGTATTGTTTGCAATTTCACTTATGTGACCTTTAATGTCCCATGTTCATCATCACTGGATATTTGGTTGTTGTAACATTAAGCTGTATTCAAGTGATGGCAGTCTTGTGTATTTTGCATTTTGGACTTCACCACAAGATTTAGTTTTGTTTTTCCATCAGTTAGACAGAAGCTGGTTTACAAAATATGTAATTTCATCCATATCTTTGTTAACTTTTAAGCATCCATGATATTATCAACATTGAATCTTGTTAAATTTGTATTGAAGTGTTTTTCTTCAACTTTGTCTTTATTTATGAGCTGCATTTGCTTTTCCTGCATGACGGTTGAGATACAGAGAAATTTGTCAGTATGTTGTAATATTGAAGTTAATTATGAAGGTTGTACTCTATATGATGCACCTGGAATTTTCCTATCCCTTTCTATCTCACCTCAATGCTTTTAATGTTTTCATTACCCAGTATTTCTACTTACGGTCTGTGGACTTACTCTCTGTCTTTTGGAGCAAAAGCAATAGGTTTCTGTTCATATTCCTAATTAACTTGTTCTACTACGGTAATGTGTTGAATAATGTCTTTTGCTGCCTCTGCAGCTGTTTGAGCATTTGCAGAAATATCTGGGGGTCAAACATGAACTGGAAGCAGGATTTTCATGGTCTCTTATCTGCAGAACCGATGAAGATTCAGACACCTGTCTTCGAGGACTTCCTCAAAGGGTGGAAAGCAATTCTAAGCTAGCTGTTGCACTGACTGTTATGGATGAGTGCTTTTTGCCAATTGTTGACAGGCGGAGTGGTATCAATTTAATTCATAATGTTCTTTATAATTCAAGGTAAGCATGGGAATAGTTTGTTACTTTGTTTCCTTATGACCCCCATGCCTCACTTGAGTTGATACCACATTAGCATGGATGATAGCATACAATTTCTGAGCTTGCGTGGAAAATAATGCTATATGTTCGTTCTTGTAACTTCTTATTTATGCATATTGATTGTATTGAATATGATTATATGTAGTTAATATGCAAGTAGATTTGAATATCTTTTTTGCTTTTGGGTGTGTATTTGGACGATGATTATTTGACTCTTAAGGCTTGCTTTAGGTTTATATGTTCTAGATGAATTCTTTAGATCTTTTTAAAAGACAATTTATCAAGCCATTATCTAAGTTTGTACTTATAAATAGTAGGCAGAGCTTAAAGGCATTAGAACTGATATAACTGATATCCAATTGCTGGTAGGGAGCTTCGTCCCTACAAGTTAATATTGTTAAAGATCTGTTGTTCTCCATGCATCCTAACCATACTACACAAACAAAGAATTGTGTATCTACGCTTAAGTTGGGGGTTTGTGCTTAGACCATTATTGCATGGATCACATAGTTTTCATGCATCCAATAGTCAATTTTTGTGAAATCTTTTTTGGCTTCGCCTTTTTGTTAGTGACCCAAGCAACCCCAGGCAAACATTGGTTATATAAGAAAGACTAGTATATATTAAAAGTCAAACATGAATTTACTACAATGACTCCTGGAAACAACCATCTAGGATGCTGGCCAAGCATATTTTTCCGAGTTTAAGAACGTGCAAGCTCCTTAGTTCCACTATCTGTCTGTTATAGGAATGTTGTACTTAAATATCTCTGTGTGTGTATTTCTGTGAGTTGTTTTTACAGTGTTATTGTACTCCTTTTATGGATTATTCGTCATGATTTAAATTTCTTTGTCCTAAAAAATTGTCTAATTTGCGCCCACCCCCCTTTTTGTTTAAAAGATCAAACTTCAATCGTCTGAACTATAGTGGCTTCTACACTGCTGTTCTGGAGAGGGGAGATGAAATAATTTCTGCAGCATCTGTCAGGTACCATGCCTCTTTAACTCTTGGTCATTTATACCGTAATTGACCAGGTTTATCTCCTTCCTTTTCATCATTATGTTGCTTGGAATATCTGTCAAAATAATTGCATGGAAATTATGGGCCAGACAACAGAAGACAAAACGTAGAATTGTTCTCAGGCTTCTGTTTGTAGTAATAGTTCTAGTTTCATATGGTCTTGAGTGATCTACAATATCTGTGTGGAATATTATGCTAATATTCTCATTATTTTACTGAAATTGCCTGGTTAGGTTCCATGGGACACAGTTAGCAGAGATGCCATTCATTGGAACCCGCCATATATATAGGCGTCAGGGAATGTGCCGTCGACTTTTTTGTGCCCTTGAATCAGTAAGCTGTCAAACTATCTAGTTAGGTTATTGCATATGTGATGGAATGAATTGTCAAATTATCTTATTTTGCATCTGTTTGTTGTATGCTATTGCCTTTGATCTGTTTTGTTACTTGGATCACACCGATCTTATCTTGTTTTTATTTTATTGAAGGCTCTCCGCTTTCTCAAGGTTGAAAAACTGATTATCCCTGCGATATCAGAACTTATGCATACATGGACAACGGCCTTTGGTTTCACTTCTCTTGAGGCCTCACTTAAGCAAGAAATGAGGTCCTTGAATATGTTGGTATTCCCTGGCATAGATATGCTACAGAAATTGCTGCTGGAGCAAGAAAGCATTGAGGAGAACGAGACAGCTAACACAGGTTTTAGTTCATGCAATGTGTTCTCTTTTTTCTTCGACCGTATTTTATCTTCTGTAATTTAGACCTTCTTTCAACCCCACAGGTTCCGACCAAATGGAAAAAAAGGTCAAGCATGGCATGACACGCGAGGTGGCTGATAAATCTGATATAGATACCTCTACCAAGCATGATCCTCACAGGTGTGCTGGTAGTGATTTGCTTTGTCCTAATGCAATGAATGGGGCAGTTGCTGCTTCAGATTTTGATTCCAAATGTCCAGGTTTTTCCTCTAATAGTACCTCTATGCTTAGTGGTTCTTCACCAGCTCATGTCTCAGCTGAGGGGACTTGTGCCAATTCCCAATTTGGGGAAAAGTTGGTTGAATCTGCTTCTGATGGCAAATGTGTTTCTAACTCAGACGCAAGTCATGATGCATTAGAGGCAGAAATTAAACCAGAGTTAGATTCTAGTGAGGCAGATACAACTCAGCCTAGAAAAGAGGGTGATATGGATGCTGGTCATACCATAGATGTTAATATTGCTTGTTCCGTTAAAGTTGAAATTCCCCTTTTTGCTGAGGAAACTGTGGGTTCTGATCCTCAATCAGGGCACAAGTTAGTTGAGTCTGATCCGGAACAGAAATGTCTTTCTTCTGGTCACAGGAATTGTGATGCACTGGAGAAATGTGATAATCCAGAATCAGATTCACCGCCAGAAGGGAACACTCATTTTGCTACAGGGTGTGGTAAGAACAATGTTGGTGATGTGGCTTCGACTATTTTTGCTTTTCATGATGTCAAAACTGCAGTCTCAGATGAGGAGACCTCTGATTCTCAATCAGGGGACAAGTCAGCCGAATCTGCTTCTGGGATTAACTGTGTTTCTATTCAGGACATCGGAAATGATGCAATAGAGATTGAAAATAAACCAGTTCCAGATTCTCATGTTGAAGATAACATTGAGTCTTTCAAAGAGACTGATAGAAGGGATGCTCGTTCACTAGATGTTAATATTGCTGCTTCTCAAGAAGTTGAAATTGCAGTTTCAATTGATGGGACTATGTGTTCTGATTCACAATCAGAAAAGAAATTGGTTGAATCTGCTTCTAAAAGGTCTTCTGTATTCAATAAGAGTCATGACGTACCACAGGCAGAAACCAAAGCACTATTGGATTCTTCTGGCAAAGATAATGACCGGGCCTTTGAAGAGGTTGCCGTAGATGATGCCCATACAGTAGATGTTAGTGTTTCTACTGCTGATGAAGTTACAAAGCCAGTCTCAGTTGAAGGGCTAGAATCCACTGATCTTCAATCCAGGGACAAGTTGTTTGAAGATGGTGTTTGGTCATGCAGCGAGAGGGACAAGTTATTTGAAGATGGTGTTCAGTCATGTAGTGAGGGTGATATGGATGATGCCTATGCATTAGATAAGAATGCCGATCCATCTTCCAAACCTGAAATTCCTATTTCAGTGGCAGAGAGTGTAATTGCTGATTTGGTGTGGAGGCCCAAGCCAACTGAATCTGTTGAGAGGGAATGTCTTGTCTCTGAAAAACTTCCTGATGACCTACAATTTAAACACCAACCATTACTGAATTCTCCGTCTGAAGACGGTTCTGGATCTTGTAAGGTGGGTGATTCAGATGACAAATTGATGCGATCCAAAGCTGCTTCTTCTCTAGGAGAAATTACTGCAGAAAATACTACTAAGGCTACCAATAAAATTCCAATCGCACCTCGGACTGGGTTAGATGGTGCTGATGTGGGTTCTTCCATGCAAGTTACCTCTTATTTAAATTGAAAAATTACACGTACGAAGGGACAAAAGTGAAGTGTATCTGCAGGATCTGTTTCTGAGGCAGCGTATTGTGAAGAAAGTAGTCTACATCCATGTATTGATAGCATCCACAACGATGTGCGTTGAGGGAAAACTGAATCTAGTTCAGCTTGATAGCTTCTACACTGGGTGTTCTGCTCGCTACTTTTCCCCCTCGATGAGAAATGGCAGTCTGCATCCACAAGTTTCAAGGCTCTGCTGTTAACGATTATGCTTCAACTCAGATTGCAGTAATAAAAGCTTAAGAGGAGAGACCATTCAGTCCCTAGCGTCAAATTTTGCCCCTCATGCAAGTGCTTTTTCTGCAAGGAGTTGGTTGAGAAGCTGCTGCTGTAAAAGCACGTTTTTCACACGAGAGGGCAGAATGCGGGTCCTTTGAACTGCAGTTCAAAAGTGTAAATAATCGAATCAGTTTTGAGTCTAGAAGTTGAGATAGTTTCTCTGCTTTTCCTAGCGCTAATTATTTCATTTTTAGGTAGCAATTGGTTCTTTATCCATGCCTGTCGTGTCGAGCTCACAGCCTGCATGGCCGATTCCAGGCAATTTAGACGTTTGAGCAGCTTCTCTTGTAATTATTTATAAACGCTTGCCATGCACGTGACCACATTTTGAAACTCTTATTGTATCAAGCCTCATTTATAGTCCTGGATTAATTTGGGTATAAATTAAAATAAATTAAAATTGAAATAAAGTAATAATAATTAAAATAAATTATTTTAAATTGTTTATTGTAATTATGAAATTAAAATAAAAAATTTAAATTATTATTATTTAAACAGTTTATTTTTATTTAAAAAATTATTTTTAATAATAATACTAATTTTATTAATAATAATTATGAAAATATTAATAAAAATAATTTAATTATTATATATTTTTGTAAATTTAAGTAATTTTATTAAAAATTTAAAATAAAATAAATAATTTATCATTTTGAATGAGAATAAATAAAATGAATAAGAATTATATTTTTAATATAAAATTTTCAGTTTTTTAATGTGAGTTTTTATGCATTTAATTTTTATTATTGTTATTATTTTAATAAATAAATATTATATTTATATTTATTTTAAATTTTGAATTAATTTTTATTTTTAATGTGAGTTTTACACATTTTAATTTTTATTTTAATAAATAAAAATTAAATTTATTCTCGCCCCGAATTTCGGATTTTAATTTCGGGTGAGCAAACCAATTCCTATATATATATATATCCATTGACAAAAAAACAAAGCGGTGCGTTTTAACAAGCAGTGTGTTGGCGTATTACTCCGTGCTGCTCTGGCGTTTGGGGATTCAGATTCTTACTGATGGAGCTCACAGTCCCCGGTCGTCTTCTACTCCACTCCTTCGACTCGCCTCAGCTGCTAATTAAACCCAAAATTAATCTCCCTCGTAAACATCTCTTTCCAATCGCAACGCAGTTTCTCCCTTCAACTCCCCGCTTGAACTCCCTCGCCGCTCGCGCTTCTATCAACCAGGACGACAACAATAGCAACAATAATGGCTCCGCTTTAGTTTCTACAACCGTCGATTCTGGTTTGTCCTATCTCTCTGCCTCTTATGTCTGTTAATTTAATTTTGGTTTGTTAGACGTCTGATGTTTTGAAAAGATGATTCGTTTTGTTTAGGTCGAATTGGAGAAGTGAAGAGAGTTACAAAAGAGACCAATGTTTTTGTCAAGATTAACTTGGATGGTTCCGGGGTTGCCGATTCTTCCACTGGCATTCCATTTTTAGATCACATGCTAGATGTATTTTGCTCCCCTTTGTTGTTTTAGTAAAATGATTCTTTATGTTTGCTTCTGTATTGATTTCGTTCTTTTTGGTTATATTTGTTTGTTAATTGTTGTTAGCAACTAGCTTCACACGGGCTATTTGACGTGCACGTGAGGGCAACTGGAGACGTTCACATTGATGATCATCACACCAATGAAGATGTTGCACTTGCCATTGGAACGGTAACAATTTAAGACCATGTGTTGTTTTTATTTTCGTGTCTGATGTAATTTCGTTTGTGAAATTATGGATAATGAGTAATCTTTTTTGTAATTTTACGTGCAGGCATTGCTTGAGGCACTTGGCAGTAGGAAAGGAATTAACCGGTTTGGTGATTTTTCGGCTCCTCTTGATGAAGCTTTGATACACGTTTCATTGGTATAGTTGTTTCTTATTCTACTACCTGGCTGAGGGTTAAAGAGATTTCTGATGAACATTAGAATTTGTATTTATATGAAATATTGATATTGTGGAGTCAATGATGTTCTATCACCAATAAATGTGATAGGCTTTCTTAAGTTTCATTGCTCAGGTAAACCATGACAAAGTTGAAATGAAAATTATTGGCCTTGAGCTTGCAAATTGTCACCAGCAGTTATTAATGATTTGGTGATATATAAGTTATGCTACTGGAAGCTTACCTTAGGAGATATTAGTATAAAAGAAAAAATTGAAGTGGAATAATGATTCAGTGACTTGGTTCTACTGATGAGAACCTGCTTCCAGAAAATGTGGGAGGTTAACTTATCATGCAATTGGAGAGGATTAAGGCTTTGTAAGATATGAGGCTTTTGAGTCTTTTTTTTTCCCTGTGACATTAGTTGTACTTGTATCTCTCTCTCTTTTTTCTTTTCTTAGTTAGGTTTTGAAGTTTTAGTTCTGATTGAAACCTTTGCTTGTTTCTTTGGAAAATTTACAATGTGTGCTCAAATTTGAGATTGGTTCATTTCAGGATTTATCTGGAAGACCTTATTTAAATTACGATTTGCAAACTCCTACTCAAAGAGTTGGGACATATGACACTCAAGTACTTCTCTTGTCTTTTCCTTCCATTTTTCCACATATGGTTTCTCAATTGGTTGTTCTCTAAAGTGTTCTTGAAATATATATTTTTTCGGTGATGTAAACTTAATATTATACTGTTGTGCATCTTCAATAGTTCTTAAATGATGGCATAAGTAAGCTTGTTGGTTCTCTTTCTTTCTATTTTATCTTGCATCTGTTTTACCAGTATATTTCTGTACTTTCTCATATGTAGTTGGTGGAGCACTTTTTCCAATCTTTGGTGAACACTTCTGGGATGACACTTCACATTCGCCAGGTAATGTTGCTGAGAGCTTCTTAAATTTGATCTCCACTAATAAACCAACAAAATATTTATGTTTGTTTGTAACAAAAAATAATTGTAGTTAAACAATGCACTTTATGCTCTTTGTACTGGGATCAGGTTGTATTTCCTTTTGCGGAATTTATTTGTTATTTAAAATGTAAACTTTATTGTCAGCATTTTGTGTGAATTTCTATGTAATTTATAAATTTTCTTAGTTTCCAAAAATTACATCCATTATCTGTTCTGATAATTAATTGGCTGCAAATAATTTTACTTTTGTTTTTATCTTTTGCCCCCCTTAAGTTTGAAGCAGTATTCTAATATTGGTTGAACACAGCTTGCTGGAAAAAATTCTCATCACATAATTGAGGCAACCTTTAAAGCTTTTGCTAGGGCTCTTCGACAAGCAACAGAGTATGACTCACGTCGCCGTGGGACTATACCAAGGTTTGTTATACATTAAAAAAACTTTGCATCAATTTCTTGATGCATAGTCTTTCCCTTATGAACATATTCTGGAATTGACTAGAATACAAGGGGATACAATGGTACTGCAGAGTTTGATTGTCAGTCTTTTTACATATTTCCTAGGGATCTTGATGTCATAGATAGTTAATTACTTTCTGACAGTCATTTTCTCTGTTTCTCACTTCCATTTGTGTCTTCATATGTGATTTTCAAATATGCTTTTTTATTAGGACCCTTGGTAAATTATTGATTAGATGAAGGTTTTATCTGAAATGTTTGTTTTTTTTTGTCACGGTGTCAAAGTATTATATCTGTGGAGGTTAAGATTTTCATAACCTCACATCATGTTAAATGCTAGTCTATAATTGATTGATCACATCATGTCAAACACAAGCCTAAAGTTGATTGACATTTATTGTGCAGCTCGAAAGGGGTTCTGCTACGATCTTGATACTTAATGGGCTTCATGGAAGGGGGAAGGTGGAGGGGCCTGTTCTTGTACGAGGATTACACCAGTGTCTTCAACCATATGCATTTAAATGTATTCTGTTGCTTCCTTATGGTTCACACTTGTTATCATCAGTTGAAGTGCTGCTTCAGTTAAACAGAGCAACTTCTTGGACATTCTGGTCAGCAGCACTCAACATGTACAAATATTAAGGGCAGACAACTACTACTATATATAGCTTGTGTTCTTTAAACCTTGAAGAACCAGAACATTTTTATTGTCAACAATAAATTATTTCAGCATTTTCCCCTTAACAATGGTGACCTTTTCAAGTGTTATTTGCCGTTTGTGGATTGTTAAAGCTTCTTGACAGTGTAAAATGTGCTTTGAATGAAGATGGTTTTTAGATATCCAGTAAAACTGTTAAATGTTAAATGGCATCTCCTGTCCTTTCTAAATTAGATGAATGTGGCAAGTGCTCTGCTGGGAATTCAAATCTTGAACCTGAAAAAGCACTTGTAGTCTCTGTTATTGCCTGAAATAATGGGCCTTCCTCTGAGTAGAAGCTGGCCAGGATCTTATTGGTTTCTCGAGCCCCACGTATGATTCCTGCAAAGGAGTCACAAAATTAATGGAATCAGCACCCGAAACACACCATATTTCCAGGTTCTGTGAATGCGAGCAAATTAACCAAATATACTTTGAAGACGAGATAAACAAAGCGGATCATAGGTGACGCCATAGCAATGCATCTACAACTTCAAAGAAATAAGACAGTGCTTGATGATGATGCATGAACAGCCAACAAAAGAGGCAGCTAGTGAAACAACGTCCCTTGTGTGAAGCAAAATAACATATGAAAATGAGCAGCCAAACCAGAAAACGAAGATATTTAGAAGAGTTCGAACTTACGCACAGCGTTAGCTTTCGGAGAATTTTCTTCCTGCTCCTGGAAACACTAAGGGGATGATGCACCTTTGATGCAAGAATGATTGCCATTAATGTTCTTGCCTGTATCGCGACCAAGTTTAATTCGCAGCAACATCCAACTGCGTTCTCCGAAAGCATCGTAACTCATAACCAGTCCGCGATCTCAGCAATTTCATTAAGTTTCTTCCAACAATGTATGCTCTGCCTCAACTTTGCACCTCGGGAGTTTCTGAAGGAGATGTTCGTTTCATCCAAATGGATACGCGAGGCATTGTGAAAAATGTTAAGGGTACATTAGTCATTTAAATTAATTATATGAAAATCACAAACATAGGCGAAAGAGCGATTCATTAAATCGGACAGACCATGATATCCATTCAGGAATTGTCGTAGAACCGATCACACCCACTCTCCGCACGCTCACACAGATCGACACGTGCTACAACTTAACACTAATACGCACTCTAGGGTTTTGTTCTCTGAAACAAGCCCTTTATAACCCATAATATCTCCCTTCTCGCTCTCCTACCAGCCCAGGCACAGAATCACCGCAAGGAAGAAGCACAAAAAAAAAGAAAAACTGTAGTCATGGTTAGTGTTTGATACCCATTTATACAATCTTAACTGAATATTTTTCTTAATATCTTTTTTTCTGGATTTTTTTCGTTTGTTTGTTTATAGAGTTATTTATGTTTTGGTCATGAATTTGTGCAGTCGCTGGTAGCGAACGAGGACTTTCAACACATTCTTCGTGTTTTGAACACGAACGTAGATGGAAAACAGAAGGTCATGTTCGCTCTCACATCCATCAAAGGTATTGGTCGCCGTTTCGCCAACATTGTCTGCAAGAAAGCTGATGTGGACATGAACAAAAGGTTCATACAATTTCTCTTTATTTGCTTTCTTTTTGGGCATCCATTGCTGTGTTCAATGCTATATATATGTGTTGGTTCTGTTGCCTGTGGTTGGGTGTTAAGTTTATCTGGTTGATGGGTAAATGGTTTTTGATTAGTTTTTGGTGTTGTGTCAATGGATTATTTGGTGGCATATTTGCACTGGAGCTTTTCTTTTTAGTACGAATTTAGCGGAACAAATTGGATCTTAAATATGCATATAATGTGCATCAATGCTATGCTCTTTTTTCCTGGTTTGTCTTCACAAGCAATCAGTTTTATTGTTTTTTTCCAATGGTTTAACCTTGTTAGTGTGATGTTTTTGCTACTGTTTTTACTTGCAATTGATTGTGTGCGCTTATGTATTTGTCTATTCAGTTGCAGTTTGGAACCTTTAGTTTCTTCAGTCACTCTATGTTTATGGGAATCAACTGAAACATAAATTATGTTTTCATTTATTCTGATTACTTTTCTTTTTAATGCATTTTTTTTAATTTTTCATTTGTTTTCGGCTAAAATATGGTGTAAATTGGTTCCTCTAGAGCTGGTGAGCTATCTGCCGCTGAGCTGGACCAATTGATGGTGATTGTGGCTAACCCACGCCAGTTTAGAATCCCAGACTGGTTTCTGAACAGACAGAAGGATTACAAGGATGGTAGGTACTCTCAGGTTGTCTCCAATGCGTTGGACATGAAGCTTAGGGATGATCTTGAGCGTTTGAAGAAGATCAGGTATGGCTTAATTGTTGTTTGTAGATGTGCCATTGTAAAAATATCATTGATTTATTAACTTTTCACATTTTCTTAGTGCTTGTACCTGTTTGTATTTGTATGAAAAATAGATATTCTATTTGTCATGTTGGCATTGTTTATTTATCAAAAACTGTGGCTGTGCACATTAATATTTCATGACTTAGGTTGTATGTTTCTAAAATTTAATGTTAGAATATTGGTATTTTGCTAGAACAAGACTTTGTATGACTTCATATGCTTTCATGGGCCTGATTTTGAACGTGACAACCTATGGTGTTATTGTTTGTTATCAAAACATCAATAATATCATGACCAAGGGTGCTTTTAAAAGAAAAGTTTTAAGTTTTAATAATAATACTAACATTTTTGCTGGAGCATTTTTATGATTGTGGAGGAGAGTTACAGTTTTCTAAAGTTTTGACCCTGATTCCTAATTTCCAATTGAATGTTCATTTGATCAAATCAATATGATTGAGCACTTGTAATGAGAATTAAATGCAGTTTTCAAATGTAACTTAACTATTTATCTTTTTCCTTAGACTTGAATGAAGTATTATTATTGAATTCTAAGGACCTTCCATCACCACAGGCACCTCGAGTGCATGTTTATTAATATCTGAACAATCATACACTATTCTTTCACTCATGCAGTTCATCGCTGATACTGGTGTGGTTATATCTTTCACCGTTTGTGGTTGGTAGTAATGAATCATTTTTTCAATGGGCAGAAACCACCGTGGTCTGCGTCACTACTGGGGTCTTCGAGTACGTGGACAGCACACCAAGACCACTGGACGCAGGGGAAAGACTGTTGGTGTCTCCAAAAAGCGTTGAGTTGGTGTCTCCAAAAAGCGTTGAGTTGGTGTCTCTTCCCACAGGATGTTGTTTTCATGCTGCAAGTTTTGTTGACATTTACTCAATTAGTTTTGTGCTTGGGTTCAGTATGCCTCTTAGGATGAATTTTTCAATCAACCTAGTTGTCTTTTTATATTTTTCTTTTAATTGTTGTTTTTATTTGGTAGGAATTTGGTATATGACTACTCAAGGTATTCGAATTTTTAATTGATTATGACAATGTTTCTTCAAGTCTCTTGATTTCCGCTTGATCATTTCTTAGTTGGTCCTTTTGGTTGATCAATGGGATGGTCTGCTTGAAATTTCTTTCTTCGATGCATTGCTACCGAAGCTCAATGCTGCAATGCTGGAAATATAGAAGATAAGCTTAGCTAAAATGCCAATCGAAGGGCGAACATGTCAAGTGTTTTTGAGAGTTTCTTCAGAAAGAGAAATAATTTTCATTGTTTAGGCCAAAAACCTTTTTCGTCTGTAAATATTTCAACTGTGTCATGTTCTGTCCTTCGTCGAGGACCAGAAATTTAAAGAGAACTATCGGCATTGTCATTCTGGTTTCTGGTTGAAGGTTTCCCGGCTTGTTCTTGCTTAGTCTTCTATAAGAAGACGGGACCCATAATTAATACAAACAAGAAGATTCGTCGAGATATCCATATCACACTAAAATGGATCTAGTAGATCAGAGGCTAAGGTATTCAATTCAAAAGATCAGGGACTTTAAGAAAGAAGAGCACAGAAACACTGAAATTCCTATCGCCAATGGCTAAACACGGAGACAACAACTTAAAGTTATATATTCTGCATCCAATGCTCTAATTGTACACACTGCCCAATGCCGGACGATGGCCTATGGCAGTAACCCGACATCCTCATCTCATAAAGCTGCTTCTTCCTCCACCGCGCCTTCCAACCGTAAATCCTGCTGGGATTCACCCAGAAACCTACCTGCTGATCGTAAACCCATACCCAAACCGTCCACCCAGCAGCCCAGCCCGGCCTACCCCCAACCGGACTCAGCGCACGGTCCATTCCCTTCACTAGGACCTCCCTTCCCCTTTTCGGAATCACCACCACCAGCCTACGGCTTCCAAATGCTGGACGGCAGTACGATAGTCCTGGCTGACGGAAGCGTTCGCTCTTATTTTGCCGTCCCGCCTGATTACGACTTCACTTCCCGCCACAGCTTTTTATGGACGGAACTCGATAACCATTTCCCAATGCATTTTAGTCCTGAAATGGCAGGATTCTGTGACAATCGAGAGTATTGGAACAAGCCGATTAGTGGGCCGGGCGGGCCCGGACAAATGAAGACGAAGTAAGGCGTCGATGAGGGAAAGGAAAGGCAACTCCTTATGGCATATGGGACCCCGAGCAGAGACAGGTTGGCGGGAAAGAGCGAACCGATTGAAGAGGAAATAAGGGCAGGGACGTATGCGAGGACTACTGCTCAGAATGAGATGAAGCATCATTATGATGAAGTTCATTAGAGTGCGATGAAGAAGGCGTTTTTGCACTTCGTGAAGGTCATCAACGAGAATGCGGTACAGAGGAAGAGTTACTTGGAGGACGGGAAGCAAGGTCGGTTTCAGTGTATCGCTTGTCGCAGGTTTGATTACAATTGCCTAATGTGATTCTTTAATTACTCTTGAAAATTCTGCTTATCACTGATTTCGATATACTTGTAACCAATGCTAGTCTACTTCAAATTTTGTGTATATGCTACAAATATATCATTATGGGTTTAGTGGACAAAAGGAAAGTAATGCTGTCTTTTTTGGCGTGCTAAAGGCTGCCGTATGAAAAAAAATTAGTTCCTTTTCTTAGGTGAGTGGAGGGCAGGCTATATTTTTTATGACATAGGTGAATGGGTTGCAGACCTGCGTGAAATTTGGTATTACATATTTGGATTTGCTCATTTTCTTTGGGATATGCTTGCGATATGCTTTTTCAAAGGTGGAAACTCGGTCCTTGCTTACTGCTTGTTTAGCATCTACATGTCATGGAATTGAGTACACATGTCAAATGCAGTGTTTATCTTGTTTGCAGTCATGGTTTAGTTTATAGCTTTCATTTCTCAATTTTGACGGAAGTGAAGTTCTTTTTTATTTTTTAGTTTTTTTTTCAAGCATGATAACCATATACATAGAAAGGTAGAAGAATGAAAAAGAAAATGAGAAATTTGTACAGGGCTCAACATTTTTCTTTATTATCAAAGAAGGCTAGTCTTTTTCTTCACAGGTTGACGGTGACATGCGTTTTTGCATGTGTCTATTGACTACCATATGTTTCCAAAGTATTTGTATGACACTGTGCTGTACTTGTTGCTATAGTTTGGAAATCACTTTCTGGCATGAGAAAAAATGACTTCTTTTCCCCTAAATAGAATTTGGATAACATGCATTTTTTTTTCATGTTTGTGTTTTTGGCTAGAAATTATTTGTACTCTCTTAGAATTACAGTTGTTAGTTTCTGATTATTCTGCAAGTTTCATGTTAGCACTTGGAGGGGTTAGGCTGTGTGGGGAGTGGCAGAAATCCAATTTGATTTTTACAATATGGAAGTCATCATCGGATTGCTTATCTTTCAACCATTGCTTATTTTCTATTGACACCCATTCCATCAAGTGGTCTGGAATAGGTTGTTCTTGATTAGAGGTCTTATATGAGATAAAAATTAGATATAATGGCAGGCATTGTGAGAAAAATTTTACGCATAATAGACTTGTTGGTCTTGTACATTGCCTTGCAGGATACAGAATTTATGCTGCTTGTTTTCCTTTGTAGATGAAAATTTTTATCACAGATTGAGTGGCTTATTGTATTGATGTGAATATTAGTGCCATTTCTCTGTCTAGCAACTGTGACAGTTGAAAACCTAGACAAAAACTTTATTTCATTGATGTACAACTTTGGTATGTGCATTGGTATGTGTATGGGATCTGATTTTCTAGATAACCTTAACAATCCTAGATAATAGATATCACCTAGGAAGTAATATCTAGAAAAATAAAAATAAAACTTATCTACTTATCCGACGTGCAATGCTGATTGTTGCTTTATTAGCACAGTATAGTTTCATAGGGTTCTCAGCTACTTTCTTTAGTTATTTCAAGATTTGTTTTAGCCATAGAATCTCACCAATGCCTAGGGTCATTCCTCTAAATTCTGCCGCTGCACTACTTCTAAACCCATTTCTCTTACAGCTTAAATGGGTTTAGAAGTTCAACATGATTCTTCAGATGCTTATTTTAACTGCAGTATATGTTTTTACTATATTTACTATTCTGTTTTTGTCCTTAAGTGTGCCTTGTTGTTTTTATGCTAATTTGTGAACAATGTTACCTTGAATGGTACTGTGAGAAACACTAATTACTATTTCTCATTGACTTATTGTTGAGTTATAGAGGAAAGATCGATTAAAGAGTAGAATAAGGTGATAGTGAAATTTGGCCGCAATTAAGGTACCTAAGGGTGCATATTAATTTATAGGGAGCAAGATTTAGAGGAGTGTCAAACGAGCTTAAGCCAGAGTTTATAATAATGGTTTGTTCATGTGCAATGAAGTTGAATAGTTGCATCACTATGGAAAATATAATTCATTATTGGCAGCAGGACAAGAACATAGCCAAAAAGGATATTGGTCATGATTCTGAGAAGGAAAACCTTAATAATTTTGTTAAAGAATAAAGCTTGCTATGCCTCTGAGTGTAGACCTAGTTTTTGTCAACCATAGCAATACTTGTACAGCTGGGAATGTTCCATGGTTTTCACTAATCATACTGTAATTATATGGTTGTTTACCTCTTGTAATTTTATGCTATTTTTGGTTTTCTCATAATTGTAGCTGTGAATATCACAGTATGGTAAAATTTTTTATTACGGTTATTGATCTGTGGGAACATACTCAAGTTTGCTCTTTTTTTTTAAATTTTACTTTTATTTTGTGATGAACAGACTCTATGCTGTTGATGAACATTTTTTATTATTTTCTTGCTTCCTTTCAATCTTGCTTATTGGATGTGATAGCCTGACAAGATCTGGTCATTTTCCTTCATATTCAATTGATGTATTTGTGCTTGTTCAATTTGTTGAAATGTTCCTTTTCTTCGTTCTCATTGAAGTCAATTATAGCTTTGCACAGATATTAATACCTTTTCACCACAACAGGTTTCCACTTTCTTGTTGAGTTTTATGCTATTCCCTGTAAAAGCAGGAAAACCAGAACTAAAACCTGTTCTGCTTGATAAAACATATTGCTTTCTTACAAGACACTTCTATTACATTCACTAGATGTCAGTAAACTCTTATTCTTGAACTGTGTCCTTCTTCTTAAGCATAGTGCTGACTTTTAAAGTTACTTCATTGTTGAATTCATTTAGCACTTATATGCTATTTTAAAACCAGACAGTGCACTTTTTTGCATTGGACAAATCTTGAGGCATTTGTTAAATTTGTTTCCTTTCTCTCCCTCGCTCTTTTTTTTTCCCATTTAGGCTGTGGCATCTCCTTATAGATCTTAGTTTCCCTATTCTGCAAGTGGAAATATAGCTCTTCTGTTCTTTCAGGATGAGGTGATTTGCAAATCTTGACTCTCTTAAAGTCAAATGGTTGGATTTACATTTCAAATGCCTTAGAAGACAAATGGTCTTGTTTAATTGCTGCACAACAGAATCATTTGATGCAATAATTTAAGTTAGTCTTTACTGCAACTTGTAGAGTTGATGCGTTTTGATCTATTGATATGATAGCGTTTGATTTTTAGCTGTCTGTAATGTGCCTAGTATTTCTTTCCTATCAAACTGCCTGTTTAGTTCCAACATTTAGGCTGACAGTGCTGTCTGAGAAATCCTGAATTATCATCTTCGATGCCTTTGATATGCAAAATTACAGGTCTTCTAAGGAGTTTCCTAATATGCATGGCCTGATATTCATACCTACAACTCAGATAACTCTGACTTGCTTGTAGATCACTTAGGCTCACACAAAGCCCTTTGTGCATTGATGGGTTGGAACTACTCCAAGCCTCCAGATAACTTGAAAGCCTACTGGTTCTCACCTCCTGATGAAGTATCAGCAAATCAGGATGATCTGATTATGTGCCCACCCATGGTGATAATCCATACAACTACAGGGAAAGGTAAAGAAGGGTGCATGGAAGGATTGGGAAACAAAGCAATGGATAAAATAATGAGAGGTATAATGCCCCCCTTTATTTTAGTCTTTGATGCTGGGTACTACCACCTTTTCATGTGTTAGTTTTAGCTCCTCTATCTTTAGATTGTGTTTTGCATTTCCACTAGACAGCAGATTTTGATTCTCATCCATACAAGTATAAGCCAGCCCATATTGGTATAGCTTGTGTTTTGATAGTACATGTGTTTCTTTTTTGACAACCATGACTAAATATCGTTTTGAAAAGCTTTTCCAATTCATAGATTCTTTCACTGAGTTAACACATGCACACACACTACTCATATTAGATAGATTGTTGATGTACAATAGACTAATAAAGTGGCTAGTGGTATGAGGGCACGTTTGATTTGTCCCTTAGCACATCTTTATTGTGTCAAAAGGTTTTAGGGTTTTTTTTGGTCCCTTTTTTATTAATAAGTGCAATAGTCTTTAGATTTTTAGACAGGAGACTTCTTAACTAATTGTCAACTTCCTGGGAAGGTCAATGAACTTTGAATCATGGTGGAAATAAGTCATGTAGGCAAACACCAGAACTTATGCTTGGTCTCTCACCAGATGTTTGATTGAGAAAGTAAACTGATAAAAGGAAAAGATGTGGGAAGGGGAAGGGGAAGGGAGGATGTTTGGGTTTGCAGGTTGCAGGTGTGCACTAGCTTACTGCATGTTTATGTGCAGTTGTGGTTATGTGGTCACTAATTTTGAATGATTTATCTAAGGCTGGCCAGGACTGTTCATAGACTCGTATGGATGATGCAAACTTTTGTGGGTGCATGTGGGGAGCTAAGCCATTGTTTCTGAATGATTGACCTAGGGTGACTTCATTAGGTCAAGTTTCATGATAATATGTGATCTTTTATAGCTCTTTTACTCCTTATGGAGCATTTGAATACTATTCACTCCCTATATTTATTCTTTTATTAGCTTGCTTGTTCATCTGATCATCATAGTCGAGTTTATGAATGCCCTAGTTGGGTGCAGCTCTAATAGAGTGACTAATAAGTTTCTGAGCTCTGTACCTAGAGCTGAGGGATTAAGTTTTCCTGTCACAGCTTTCTTTGTTGAATATACTAATTTGTTGAGCTGAATGCATGAGTTGGCTAAATACATTATGTTGACTTTCTGTTGTTGGTTCAAGTCTCTTTTCTCCAATATTTTAGGTGATGATTGCATGACTAGGCCAAACATATTTGGACATGGTTTCATTTTTATCTTGTTTAATTGTCCAGTAATCTTACTTCAATGGGTTTCTCATATGAAAATCTATGCTGGATCATGCTTTTTCTTCCCCACTTTTTCCCCCTCTTCTGGTTTTGCTCTAGATATAGTCAGTAATGGTATACATTATCTTTGTGCTGAGAGCTGGTTATGGTGCTGAAACCATCTTGCACCTTCCATATTCTTATTTTCATGGATGGACACAAGCAAGTTATTCATCAAAGTTTGGATTTTTTTAATGACAAGAGTAGTCTATAATATAGGAATGAGAAAGATGATGCATGTGATGATGACTCCAGTTAATCCTGGAAGTCCCTTGGCATAAAAGAGTGATGGTGTATATATATTGTCGGTCTAAATATTTGATAGGCAATATTGATCTAAATTGTGTCAAATTTTTAATGCATTGTTTTAAAACTGGTTCCAAAATTCTATCTGATAAAGTACTACTGTTTTTCTGGAGAAGTATGCGTTAACATTTTTTTGCATAAAAGATAATTGAAAACTGATTTGGTTTATCACCTGACCTTCCCTTGGAACTGAGTTATTCATACCAAAGGTTGTTTGGCACTACAAATACTTCTTAAATTTATTTGCTCCTACGATATACAATACTTGGTGGGCATTTTTTTCTGATTTCCCAAATAAATATAATGAGTTGATTTTTGCGAGTGCTATACGTGAGTGTTATACTTAGGTTCCTTAACTGCATCTTGGGATACACATTGGAGTTTGGGAACCTTGCCTGTCCAGAATGCTGGATGTTTTTGCATAATATACTTGTTTGAGAGAATGAGAATTCCAGATAAGCGAACTTAACACTTGTGCATGCAAATTATAACCTTATATAAATTCTTTTTTATGAGCTGACAGAACCACAATTTGAAGTGCCACTTAACTGACTGGTTTATGTGGATGGTAAGTTGTTTGTCATGATGCATTCTTTCTGTTATTAACTTGTTTTGCGTGTCTGGTGATGGTATGTCTTTTATATCTGACATTGAGTTCCCTGTTCTTATTAAGTGGACTTTGTGGGACTGCATTATAATTTGTTCATTCTTGTATGGTTCCTTCTTCTTGTGGAATTTTAAATCTGAAACCCTAATGATAATGGCAGGACAAGTGCATGTTACTGTGTATTTCTTTGACTGATTCTAAACAGTCAAGCCATTTTATTTTCCCTGCATCTTTGGATGGCGATGGTGGATGGGGATTTCTTTTTATAGAGTCGGTGACTTCTTACTGTGAATGCCACAGATGATCCTATGGCACAATTAATTGTCATGGTGTATTCCATTGTGTGGAACCTTATAGATACATCTCTATCCATGATAATCCTGATGCTTTTTATTGTGTTCTCGATTTCATACAGCAGAGTTGTACACTCCTTTTTATTGTCTCTTTTTTTCTTATGTGTCCTCCAATCTTGGTTTTGGGAGTGGCAAATCAAAATCAGTGTATGGGAGAGAAGGTCATCTGGGCATCACTCTAGTAAAGTTCACAGGTGAGCAATCAGGATTGAAGGATGCTGTGCAGTTAGAATACTTTGAGAAAGATAATTGTGGGCGCAAGTTTTGGGCCCACATACAGCCCTTGACGTTAGGCAAGGATGACAAGAACAATCTAAGTTTCTTGACGATGGATCCCAGGACTGGGGAGAAAAACAGGATATTATATGGCTCTCTTGGAACTGCTACTGATCTGGACAAGGTTGATTTTGACAAGGAAGAAGGCTGTGATTGAGAGCCAGAGGGAAGTCAAAGCATCCAAGTAGATTATGTCCACATTACAAGGTAAAGTATAGTGCATCTCAATGCATTTGTTTTAGAAGGTAAAATGACTAATCCTTTTTATTCTTTTGTGTAATAGCATGGAAGAACATAGGAGACCCACATAGTTCGATTGCTAACGGTATTTGAGATTTAAGAGGTGGACATTCTCAACTATTGATAATCTTATAATGTTTCCCTTGCAACTTCTATTTGCTTCAGGCCATATTGGTTCAGTCACGTGTTCTTGATTGCTTGGTCTTATTTCAACTAGTGCTGACCTTTTTTTTTCCCCTCTTTTATTTCCTTTGCCAGCTTTGCCATTGGGTATTGTTTACACTTAAGCTCGAGTTTGTTGAGCAGGCACCTTGTGTTTGCTCCAGTGGAGCTCATAATTTACTAGTGACTAACTGTTGTATACGTTAGAAATTCAGGTTGACTTCTGTAATCCTGTATACCATATAGTTGACTAACAATTGGTAAGAAGTCTGCGAGCAAAAATCTTTCTTCTTCCCTTTTTGCATTCGAGTGAGGAACTATGTTGTAAGTTAGGAGATAGTTACAACAGTTGAGGCTAGCACAGCATAATGAATTCTAAGATCAGATTTTTATTTTACCGGGGTGACTTGAATGATGTCTTTTTGATGACGGATAAAATCACATTTGTAATCTAGAAACTGAAAATGAAATATTTACTTTTACTTGGATGTTTAAAGTTACAAAACAAGTAGTTAGAAAAGAGGACACAGGTCCAGATAATGTTACCGACCGAATTGTTTGTTACCCTCTTAAATTACTGGGATGCAAATACCTTGAGTACATATCTCCTTTATAATTATTTTGAGATGGTACAATATCGGTTTATGCTTATGCCCTTATTTCTGGTACAGGCAACAGAGTGCTGCATTTTGTGAACGTGAGATGTTTGTTCTTTAATCTACTCATCTCAGCAGTGCATAAAGAATGTATGGACAAAAGTCGTCCATGTGATATCCATCCATCTACTCTTCCATCCAGTTCGCTTTTGCCTGTCCCAAAAAGATCACATGTTCAACTCATCTCTATCTTTTTTTACATGTTTTTAGTGAAGTCTTTTATAAATCCAAGCCTGAGCCAAGCTTGTCTCTGATCCTATTCTTCTCCCTGGGTGACAACTTTGGATGCCTTGTTGGTTACACTAGTCCTAATTTTAAGAGTAATAATGATGATACAACATTGGTCAAAATCTTTTTAACTCTGTATAATAATCATTATTTCAAGTATTTTCTTTGTGGTTTAAGTTGTTCGTTACATGTTTCAAGTTTTGCATAGAGAAATGTTATAATGTTTGAACTTATGGCTTATGATGAGTGCAGGGTTGGATTAAGTTGTAAATGAAGAAGTAACCAAGTGTTGGCTGCCGTGGTGGTATTGTGAGGTAAGCATTCCGACCAAGCATAAGTGTATGGCCACGATGAAACTTCCTTCCTATGCTTCGTTGCATATGCTGTCTACTTTGTAACCCACCACCATCACACCATTTTCGCTGGCCACTTGACTAATAACGTTAACTAGCAACCATAATTGAGGCCAATGTATGTATTCTTAATCTTGTAGTTATTGTCATACCAAAACATAGTATTATTGTTGACTTTTAATCACCTAGTTTCAGGATTCATTGACAAGCCTCTCAACCAGTGACTGTAACTGGACCCCCTCTCCTCTCCCCTTTCTTTGCCTTTTGTTCGGGTACTGTGTGCATGAATGTGCCTAATTTGGCACCGTCTACTTGCCTTTATATATATGCCTTTGCTTTTAAAATCAAACCTAAGCTTAGTTAAACGTTCACATCGCTTCCACTCAATTATGGAGTAACAGGGGACCCAATTCATCCCATCATGCTTTTAGTTTTGAGGTTCAGTTTCAACTACAACTTTTGTTGCAGAGTCAAACTGTTCATGCAGATGAATCATTGCCTTTTTTGAAAATTTTGGATGTTTTGATCGACAGAGTTTCGCTTCAATGCGTTGGATGTAAGATATTTTCATCTTAAATTGTTATAAGTTTAAATGTAAGATATTTTATTTATTTTTATAATTAATTATATTACAAATAAATTTAAATTTAAATTATTTATTTATTTAATAATTATATTATTTATGTTAATTTAAATTTATATAAAATTTTACTTGGATTAAATTACACGTGTCAACAGACTGGTCCGGCTTGATCCGGTCCATCTGACACCTCGAGATAAGATTTAACAGAGCGGTGACAAAAATTGCCGCTTCTAATCTTAGGCATGTCCGTAGATTCTAATTTCAAATTGAAGATAAGTATTAACCAGCCCCTTATCTCGACACGTCATGTGGGCCCTTCGTGTGCACGTTGACCCCACCACGCCCGTCTTTGCGCGTTAAATTTTCTTCTAGGTAGAAAAAAAAATCTTAAAACTCACCGTTTTTAAAAATATATTTTTTTATTTTTTAAATAAAAAAATAAATAATAGATTGATTTATTTTATATATTATATTTATATAAATAATTAATTATTAAAATAAAATTTTTAAATAATAAATAAAAAAATTAAATAATAATTTTATTATATTAATTATATTTACGTAATAAAATTTTAAAAAAATTAAATGTGCACTAATACTGCCACATGTCTAATTCTTCTTCTCCCTCCTCATGCACCTACTGTGGACTCTACTGTACAATAACCAATATTTTATTTTTATTTTTTATTAATTAAATTATTTATTTTAGTCTGGCAATGTCGTTACTTTATCTGACTCTACCCATGTGGTGGTCACAGTGGGCCTGGCCCACCCCACACCAACTCTCCTTTTCCAGCTTTTCCTCCCACCTCCCCTCTCTAATCTAGGCCTTTCTTTTCAAGATCTCTCTTTGGTTGCCGGGAAAGCATTATTCACCCATCATCCAAACACTACCTTACCTTACGTCACCATCATCGTACCCCTCAACCTTTACCTTTCTTATCCTACGCACTCTCACGCACATCGCTCATTTTAGCATCCTCTCGTGCTCTCTGTGTTTCTTATTTCCTGCGCACCCCTGGCGCATTCTAGAGACTATCGAGGGCCACGTCTTACGATAGCCTTCACACGTGTTGTCCTGACAACGGTCCACGTCGGCTTTCGGTTTTTGTTTTCTGCTTAAAACTCCTTATCGGATCTTCTCCAGTTCTTTCTTTTTCATGTCTAGGGTTCAATCCTTTGCTTCTTGGTAGTTCTAAACTCGGCTCTACTGAATTACCTAACGCGAGAAATCAACCAACTCAACCATGGGGTCGATCCCCGATCCTGGCGAGTTAACCGAGTTGACTCCTCCGAGTTTCGACGAGTTTCAGCGCCAAACCTCATTGATGACCAGCTGCACTCTTCTCTGGAAGGAGCTCTCTGATCACTTCACCTCGCTTGAGCAGAACCTGCAGAAGAAATCAGCTGCACTCAAGCACAAAATCCAGACTTTAGACAGCGAAACTAAAGCATCCTTAGATGTTCTAAAGAAGCGCGAGGTGACCATTGACGGCAGCGTGGAGATCGCATTGGAAAAACTCGATGACCGCGTTGAGGCTGCACTCAATTCTCTCTCGCAACAGCAAGAACTCGGTAATCCTGACGGTGAGGTAGATGATGGCGACGCATTACTGATGATTTTGAGAAATTATTGTTTGAAAATGAACGCCAGAGAGTTCTGGGGGTTTATAACAACCAAAAAGAAAGAAATTGACGAGTTGCGGAAGCAGTTGCCGATCGCGTTAGCTGAATGCGTTGACCCCGCGAAGTTTGTCATGGAAGCAATATCGGAGGTGTTTCCGGTGGATAAGAGAAGAGAGAAGAGTAACAATGACTTGGGCTGGGCTTGTGTGTTGGCTTTGGAGAGTCTGATACCAGTGATGGTAGATCCGCTGATAGGGAAATCTAGGTTGTTGGTGACGCCGAGCGTCAAGGAGAAAGCAAAGGAGATCGCTGAGACTTGGAAGGCGAGTTTGGAAGAAAGAGGAGGTATTGAGAACGTGAAGACGCCTGACGTGCACACCTTCTTGCAGCATCTGGTCACCTTTGGGATTGTTAAGGAGGAGGATGTGGACTTGTATAGGAAGCTAGTAGTGGGTTCAGCATGGCGGAAGCAGATGCCTAAGCTTGCAGTTTCTCTTGGTTTGGGTAATAAGATGCGTGGTATGTCGATTTTATTCAACTTATTCAGCTTCTATTGTGAATTGATGATAATTGAATGATAAAATCGAGTCAATTAGAGTGACAAATATGCCAAAAAGTAGAATTATTTAATCACAATGGATGTCGGATGTTAAGGTTTATGTAGAATCTACTTTTTGGAGAAGTTACATGAACGAGACGTCTTTGAGATGAAAGGGTTACTTATTTAGGGACACAGAATTTTGCATGGATTGGGTTTCTGAAAATCTTTGTTCACAGGTGTATTCGGTTGTAGAAACTTGAATTTATGTTTAGAGTCTGCGCGTAGTGATTAACGAGGACTAGCATTCTTGTGTAATATTTTGGTGAAGTATGGTCTCAGCTGATTATAGCAGCTTCTAGGTTTTGGCGAGGTTAATGGTGCTTTTGATATTTGGTCAGAAGTTGATCTTGGATATTTTCCAATTAGTATCTTTCCTACTCCAAGCATGATTAGTAAATCTTATAGTTTGTTCTCATTTAACCTCGGATTTAACTACACTTCCGTTCTTGGGGTTGCATTTTGGCTGTTTCGATTGTTGTGCTTTTGCAAAAATCCCATATATCTTCTCATGTATATTTGGATGTGAGCCATTATGCATAGTTGGAGATGCTACCCTTTAGCTGCTAATGATTGTTAAAGTTTTTGTTATTTGTATATACAGAGATGATTGAAGAATTAATCAGTAGGGGACAACAGCTTGATGCAGTGCATTTTACTTTCGAAGTTGGCCTCGTGGACAAGTTCCCCCCGGTTCCTCTGCTTAAAGCTTTTCTGAAGGATGCAAAGAAGGCTGCTGCATCCATTTTGGAGGATCCCAATAATGCTGGAAGGGCTGCAGTAAGCTTTTCACTAACTCATTTTGTTCCTTTATTTTATGCACTTATTGAAATGGTATTTGACTTTATGGAAGTAGATTGTTTTATGTTATTGGTTTCCGATTCTAATTAACCTCTTGTTAAGTTCTTGCCGAGTACTGAGTCTATTCTTCTATTTCCTAAGTCATTTGTCAAAGAATAGGCCTATATATGGTTGCACTCTGTTATTAGAAGTAAGTTTTACAGATGAATTTTTCTTTGAGAAGGTAAAGTTAATTTGTTATGGATGATCACCAGTTTATGCATTTATAATTTCATTGTTTTTTTTTACTCTGTTTTGATGAGCCAACTGCTGCATGTATTCAGAGAAGTCTTGTATGATTGCTCAAAATTCTTTGATGGTATTGACTCCAAGTTGTCAGTGAATGCCTAAATCAGGGTTTGTATTAGAATACTTTAACACACTACTCTAAAATGCCTTTGTTTTTACTTACATAACTCTCCCTGATTAGTTGGATATAAAGTGTCTTTGTTTTTACTTACATAACTCTCCCTGATTAGTTGGAAAGTGGAGGCTCTAGAATTGGGTAATGTTGTACTCTCTTATAGTTAGTAGCACCTTAAGGTACAAGTACATGTTTTCAACTAACTGCTGTTTTCCCCACCTCAAAATACCGACTTTACAGCACCTTGCTGCACGGAAAGAACAGTCAGCTCTCCGGGCTGTTATCAAGTGCATTGAAGAGTACAAACTTGAAGCTGAGTTTCATCCAGAAAACCTCAAGAAGCGTCTTGAGCAGCTAGAGAAGGCCAAGACTGAGAAGAAGAAGCCAGCTGCCATTCCCACTACCAAGCGTACACGTGCCAGCAATGGTGGTCCAATGCCTCCAGCCAAAGCTGGCCGTTTGACCAATGCATATGTCTCATCTTTCCCGGCACCACCTACATTTGTCAGGTCTCCATCTCACACTCAATACCCTGTCGGGGTCACAGCTTACCCATCTCCACCCGCTGTGTATGGCAGCAGGAGCCCTCCCTATGCTTACTCACCAGAAGCAGCCCCCCCTCCTCCCCTTGCTGGATCATACCCAGGAGCTCCCATGAACTATCCTGCATATGGTGGCTATGGCAACAGTTTGGCACCAGCTTATCAGCAGGCTTACTACCGATAGACATGACTACTCCTTGAAGATGGTAACCACTGATATGATGACCCTACCTCATTTGCTTTCTAAATGGTTTGTAATCACTAATTTTTTTTAACGGTAGCGATGGTTGTGTGTTAATTATGACTGTTATCCTGCTTCTTACTTTCTCATGGTGAGGAGTATTTCTAATATTGATCAAACTATAGTACTAGGTGATTGTGGAAGTAATCATGATGGAAAATAACAAAGTTAAAAACTCAGTACTACTTATGTTTGTAGATTAGTTGTAGAAAAATCTTGCTGTTGCTCTTTCTGTGTCATTTTGAAATTTTGGATTTGATTTGGTACAAATGCACACCCAACTCTGGAGGAAGAATTAGGTGGCTCCATATGTTTTAGCGAGATCATTTAATCAAAGTTGGATGGTATTTGAGTATCCTCTTTCCTTCTTAGGGATGGCAATTTTATTTGAAATTTGGACTGGTCCATATACCCTACCTTAACGGGATGGTTGGGATAAACTTTCTAATGTGTTATAAAAAATGAAAATGCGATATGGGATTGGTACAAATTTGAAAACCATATCTGTTACAGGTGTTTTAGCAATGATATTTATAATAAATATTTGTAGATATTTATTTTTTAAGTTAACTCATGCATAGAACACACTTTTATTTGTTAATTTAGAAATACCTAATTAATATAAACCCGCAATGCAGGTCAAAATTCTTGCAGTTCGATAACAACCATATTAGTACATACTGCTGTATGATCTTATCTCTTCTTCCTCAAGCGGGGAAATAGGTCAATGATTCGTATCAAAATAGAATCTTTTAGCAGAGTGTTTCCTATTTGTCATTTATGAGTGTTCGATTCAGTCAAGATAGGATGCTACAACGACAGAGAATCAAATTCTTTACGGTACGGTAGCTGTGGCCGCGCCACAGATATCTTAATCTTGTTCTGTAAAATGCCTTTACGTACTAGGAGAATGTCTTTTGAGACTTCCACATGCAACTGAAATTTCAATGGTTTTCCTTATTCGCTAGACATCTTGTCAGGAAACAACTTTGTCATCGCACTTATTGGGCCGAAGGAGGTGATCACTGTTCGCACACCAACCGTTTGTTGTTTTGCTTCCATAAAACTCTTTGTAACCTACAGCTGTTATTTATTTATATACCTTGTAGCTTGAAAACTGACGCCTGCCCAGAACCGAAAATGACGATTACGTTGTTGGGGATGGCACTACTCTTGGATCACTAGTGTTTGGCTCTCGTTTTCTCTCTATGGTCGCTAGTTTTTGCTCAAGAACCTCGATCAATGTTGATGATGAAAACGAAGGGCAAACTACATCAACTAATCACTCTACTAGGATGAATGTTTCACCACTGTTTGACAACAGGAGACCTGCTCTTGATGGGTACAATATTGAGCTTGTAGACGACGATACTTGGCAAGTTTCAGCGGGTTTAGCACACGATTGGCGAGGAATAGATGAGGACATGGAAGTAAAATCTACTATAAATGCAGTTGATGATGATGCTGCATCTTTTGAGGGTGACTCGGATTTTGACGAGATTGATAATATGAGAATTCGCGATGATCTTTTCTACAAACTTGATAAGGACTCCAAAGAATTTGAGGAGTACAGTTCTGATTTTCGTATAAGTCTTCGAAGGCAAATGATGAGAGAAAGGAAAGTGAAAAGAAGGAAGCTTTAAAGACCGAGTGATGTCAAAGAATGTCAAAAGAAAGAAGCTTCAAAGAGAAAGAGTGATGTTAAAGAAAGCAAAAAGGAGAACCAAAGTCGAAGTTTAGCCTCCAGTTGTGAAGAAATTAACCAGGCCAGGGTGAGTGAAAGTCTAAGCAACAGGGAGAGTTTTTGCGTGGATAAAAAGAAAGTTAGGACCTCGACTTTTGAACAGCTTACAGCTCCTTACCACGAACCATTTTGCTTGGATATCTACATTTCAAAAGCCTCTATTCGTGCCTGCATTGTTCACCGGGTTACTAGCGAAGTGGTTGTTGTGGCTCATTCAATATCCAAGGATATGAAATTTGACGTGGGTTCAACTAGGAATGCAAGTGCCTGTACCGCAGTGGGATGTGCTCCTGCCTAGAGAGCATTAGCTGATGACATCTTCATGAGGTGGTTTACCCGCCAAGGAAAGGTGAGAAGTTAGAGGGGAAGCTTCAGATTGCGCTTGAGGCTATTATTAATAACGGTGTTAATGTTAAGGTGAAGCTTAAGCAGAGAAAAGCTAACAAGGCTGGCTATTTGCCTGCCATTTTTCTGTTTTATGAGGGGTGGTTTTCCGATAGAAAGCACTTCCCTTTAAAGTAGATTGTTCAAGGCCACTCAGCTACAGGATTTAGTAATCGTAACTGAATTATTACTCCGTCATGCAAGAAGTGTTCTTTGTGTGAATCGTGCAGGTACTGAAGGATGTATTGCAATGGCTTGTGTTTCTGTTGTACATAAGTTAATTCAATTTAGTTTTTTGTTAGTTCTAGTTCATATAACACTATATGTGAACTTACCAATGTACTTCAAGAAGTCCTCTGCCTGCTTGGAGCACATTAATAAGATACTCAGTAATTAGAATTTTTGGCCTGGCCTGAGTTTTGCCCAATTGTATTTAAGTTTCCTATTAGGATGGGATGAAACTGAAGATGATGATTAGAATGCCTACAATAAGATAAACATATGCAGCAAGCAAAGATAAACTCTATTCTGCATCCCCTAAGCATCATAAAACACCACCCAATTCGCAAACTAAAGGCATTACATCAATCATCAGCAGTTGCCAGCTGCAATGCCAGCAGCTCTTCTTCATGAATGGTCTTAATATGACAATCTGATCTGGGATACGAGGCACACAACAACGCGTAGCCTCGCTCAACGACATCATCACTAAGCATGCCTTCACTCTGATCAACCGAGCCACTGATAAGCCTGGCAGGACAAGTCATGCACACTCCAAGCTTGCAGTCGTGTGGCACAGTCAAGCCAGAATCCAACGCTTTGGACAATATAGTCTCATCAGGGTCCACCTCTAGTTCTGTCGACTGACCCTCATGCTCAATCAACACTCTGTAAGATTTCACGATGGTTGATTGTAATCTTCTCTGCCATCCAATGCGTTGCCTGGAGTTGAAGTGAAAAGAAGGGAGCTTGGTGGGGTGCCTTTGTCTTGAGAGAGTGATGGAAGGAGATGGGCTGAAATGAAGAGTTGCCATAGTCTTGCTCCGTAGAGAGATGAAACGTTTCAGCTATTTTTCCGAGCGCGTTAGGACGTGTGGTATTGGATCGGATAGGGTTTTGCCATTCCCTCTCCTCCTTAAAAACTGGATTTTTTTTTACCTAAATAGTCTAATTTTTAAGTTTATATTACGAATTTTAAATTTTTATATTAAAATTTAAAAATTTAATATTTTGAATGGAAATTATGCCTATCATACAATTTTACATCTGGATTCCACCAATCGGAGTGAAGTACGGACATTACCTTTGTTTTTGTAATTAATTATTAATATTTTTATACCATTACGTGGATTTACCATTTTAATTCGGGCAGGTAATTATTATAAGCGGTGTTAGTACAGCAAGACTTGCTTTCCTATTTGGTCACGTAACCAGCGCCGTCAACTGGTAACCCCATTCGAAGTAACTTCATCCTTGCGTTGTCCATATAAATCAATCCTTATTCTGCCGTAGTCAGCGGTTGTCGTCCAAGCTTCATCACCTTCGACGAAATCATCATCGGTTAAGGTAATTTTCTTTAACCATTTTCTGTTTATTCTATTGTTTATGGCTCTTAATTACTTTCATTTTCACTATTTAAATCAGATTTATGATTTAAAATGAGCTAATCTAATATCTTTTAATCGCTCTGTTTATTTTAAATTCTGGGTTTGTTGGTGATTAATTAATGATAATCGATATCATCAATCACTTTTTCTGTTTGGTTGCCAAGAAAAATTAGTGACCGTAAAGGAAAACAAAATAGTGTTTTTATGTTGCAGTGTTTGAGTGTTTTAAAAGCTAATATGAAGCATCCACTCCACAACAAATCAAAGTGTTTTTCTTTTTACTAGTCTTTTTTGAATATCTTCACTTAATAATATTTTTACAGGTGTAACTGTTATTTCGCATTATATTTTAATGCTTAAATATTTTGTTTACTTGATTGCAGTAATCTGAAAATATGGCGGATGAGAAGGGCAACATTGCCAAAGATGTTACAGAAGTAAGTTGTTGATATTGGCGCATATGTATTATTGTTTGGTTCGTTCAATTTAGAAGTTTCATGATTCTCTCTTTGTTTGCAGTTGATTGGCAAGACCCCATTGGTGTACCTTAACAATATTGTGGATGGATGTGTTGCCCGTATTGCTGCTAAGCTAGAGATGATGGAACCATGCTCTAGTGTCAAAGACAGGTGTTGTTATATATTTCTTGTACATTTTAGTTTGATTATTACTGTTTGCATTTATTGTGAATTAGTGGTTTTTCACCATTTCTTGATCCAGTGCTTTTGGGTCTCAGGATAAAGTATTGGGCAGTGGTGACATCTAAATTTTGTTTCCCAATGTGCAGGATTGGTTATAGCATGATTGTGGATGCAGAAGCAAAGGGTCTTATCACACCAGGGCAGGTTTGTTGTTTTACTTATGTCTTGTCTCTTTTTATTGTTCTAGTCTAGAAACTTATAATAGCAGGATTACTTGTGAAAATCTGTTTGTTACAAAGTAGGCGTATATGACCACAATAATAGCAATTTGAATGGAACACTATTTCGATTCCTTTTTATTTTTGTTGTCGATTTTAATGTGGATTTGAAAGGAAACAATGCAGGGAGTTTATTATTTGGTGGGATTTTTGATCTGTTGAGTTATTCAAGACGTTAATTGCATTTTTGGATGTTTGTTGAAGAGTGTCCTTATTGAACCTACGAGCGGAAATACCGGGATAGGTTTGGCATTCATGGCAGCAGCCAAGCATTATAGGCTTATCATCACAATGCCAGCTTCTATGAGCAATGAAAGAAGAATCATTCTTCGAGCTTTTGGAGCTGAGTTAGTTCTCACTGACCCTGCTAAGGGGATGAAGGGGGCTGTTCAGAAGGCAGAGGAGATTCTGGCTAAGACCCCCAATGCTTACATGCTTCAGCAATTTGAAAATCCTGCCAATCCAAAGGTATTATTGTAATTAATAATCATAATCAAGTGGATGCTGTTGGTGGTAAAAGTTTTAAGTGATCCATGTTGTTAGTGCAGATCCATTATGAAACTACTGGACCAGAGATATGGGAAGGGTCAGGAGGAAAAATTGATGCATTTGTTTCTGGAATTGGTACTGGTGGCACAGTAACAGGTGCAGGAAAATTTCTCAAAGAGCAGAACCCCAACATAAAGGTATGACTATGGTATACTATAAATATCAATCCTAAAGTGATTGCCTTTGAGCATTTTTGAAGAACAGATTATAATTTTTATTCTTGTCTGCTGTAAGCTTTTGCTTCAAATGCACAGTGAGTGATATCTGATTATTTGTCCTTTTCTGCTTAGGTTTATGGAATAGAACCAGCTGAAAGTCCTGTTCTAGCTGGAGGAAAACCTGGTGAGTTAACTTTAACAACTACACTTGGATGATCTTTTCTCTTTACATATTACTAATTGAGATGCACCAATATGATTCATAGGATGAATCATGTAACTTAAAGTTTTTGCCATTGAACAATTGTATATAAAGGAGGAAGGAATCCTTATAATAAATGAATGGCTGAAAGCCGGTAAATCATTTGACATCTTAATATAAACAGATTCTTTTTTAAAAATAAAACCGCAACCTGCAACACACACTTTGGCCATGGTGCTCTGGCGAACTAAGCATCCATAAAAGATCATTGTATATGTTGTTTGTGCTTATTAAAACATATTTTCAGTTTTTTTTCTGTCTGAATTGGTGTGTGTTTTTGTTTAGAAGAAGATCAAGGACATAACCCTTTCTTATTTCTATTGAAATGAAAGTTTTGGTCCGGCTGTAAATATTGAGAAAGTGAAAATTTTGAAAACCATTACCCTTTCTTTCTTGCTGTGGTTTGCTTTCATTTCTCTTTCTACCAATGAAAGCTAGTGTTATGACATGATTAGCTTCCTTCTAAGACAATCTTCTTGTACATGCAAAATTGTTTGAGTTGATAACCTCTAAGCTTTAATTGTTGGCACCAATGCTCTTGGATTCTCTTCATGGTTATATTCCTTTACCATTCCTTTATGATATAGAAGTGTTTGTGCATTTAGCTTGGCCCATTTAGTTATTTAGAGTCATTTCTAGTTTTTGTGGGGATGTAAATGCTTATTTTAGTTTCAACACATGGAAGCTGATATATCTGTAATTATCTATACTTACATCAATGTCTATGGATGCGTAAAGATAGAGGATTTTTTCTTGGTTATTGGATGTGACGAATTTGATGCATATTGTTCGAATGAATGTGAAGGTCCACATAAGATCCAAGGAATAGGTGCCGGTTTTGTCCCTGGTGTTTTGGAAGTTGATATCATTGATGAAGTTATTCAAGTAAGGGTCACTTATCTTTCCATAGATGCATGAAATTGTGCAATGTGAATTATCAACTTCTTGTTCTCTAGAGTCATTTAAAAGTTTGCTGTTGGTTTCATCAAACAAACAATATAATTGCATAATGATGTAAAAGGGTTAGTAAAGCTTCTTCCTATTTAAAGCTCAAATTAATGTTTCCTGATAAGGCCAGGTTTATCTCACATGTTTCCGGCCATTTCCTTAGCAAGTGACTACCATTCTTACTAAAATTCTCTTTTAGAGGCTTGTTGGTTTGGCCAAAATTGAAATAGTTAGAGCTTGTAATGGAGGCAGAAAGTTTGCAAGTTTGAAAGTGTTTGGAAACCAAAATTTAACATGCATATCTGTATGTGTAATGCATTCTCAGTTGTTGTTTTATAGAGAAGTTCATTAATCTCTTCCATTGACCATGTCTTTTAGCTATGTTGCTTCAAATATTTGTATAGTTCTATAGATATTTAGTGCAAGCTTTGTTTGTATCTCCTCTGATGGTCACAGCTGCTATGAAGTTGCTAATTTGACTTTTGTATGATCTTGCAGATATCGAGTGATGAAGCAATTGAAACTGCAAAGCTTCTTGCAGTGAAAGAAGGCTTACTTGTAAGTTTTTATCTTTTCTGAAAACTCTAATGGTGGGTATGGAGCTGTGTTTCATGGTAATCTTGTGGAATCTCAATTTTGTTTGTTTCTAATTGTGTCACTGCAGTCTGTCTTTTTCCCCATTTTACCCCTAATCGTTGGGCTTTTGTTGCAGGTGGGAATATCATCTGGGGCTGCTGCAGCAGCTGCAATTAAGATTGCAAAGAGACCAGAGAATGCTGGAAAACTCATTGTCGTAAGTTTAATAATCTCCTTTTAGTTTCTTTTTATTTAGTAGTGAGCTGAGCATATTAGAATGTTTAGTTCTGTAATCGGTTCTAAATTTTGATATTGCATTTCTTCTTAATACATAGAAGTCTTCCAGCAATATCAATGGCTACTTGAAGTCTTTCTTCGTTGTATTGCACTGTTGTTTTATCTACTTGATCATTCTTCTGGTCCAATCCCTGAGATTAAAAACAAATAAATATTCTGGTAGAACAGCAGTTTGTTCTCTAGAATGTGATTGGGCTACGTTTTTCATGCATTAGAGCACTTTTATTTCTTTGATCTTCAATTCTTATCCAAGTTGTGGGACAAATGACCTGGATGCGGACACACCTTCTTTCCATTTTGCGACTAAACTTTTCCAAGTGCATTTTTAAGTGACTGAATGGATGGCTGTTGGCTAACGACAATTGAAATACATTTGCATACAGTCCTTTGGATCCATGGCATAAAAACAGGGAACCAATCTCTAGATGTGGCATTGGAGTCTCTTGCACGCTTAAATCACTAACTTTCATATTCTTTCATTCACCCAAGTTTTTATAATTCCACTGTGTCTTTCCTAATAATCAAATTTCTATCTTCAATGTTGATTCAGTCTACTTAAATCACTTTGTTTCATGTTATCTACTTGCGCAGGCAATATTTCCAAGCTTTGGAGAGAGGTACCTTTCTTCGGTGCTTTTTGAATCAGTGAGGAAAGAGGCAGAAAGCATGACATTCGAGCCATGATCCTTGGCACGGTTGCTGAAGTCTCTTAGTTTGTGTTTGGCATTACGAATTTGCTTAGATTATGAGAGAACATGGTTTCTCAGTAAACACACATGTTTTGCATCTTGGTTTCCTCCTGTTCTGCTAATAAGATGAACTCCAGTTACTTGATCTTTGTTCTGGAGGGATATTGGAAACTAAACTTTGAAAGCAAGTCAGTCAGAACTATTCTAAGAACATCTATTTCTATTTACTCTTGAGAACCAGTGATGTTAGTTCATGGCAATTATAAATTAATAACAAAAATTATCTCAATTCTAAACATGCAGTGATTTTATAATTGAATTTTAAAATTATAATATGAATTGTAAAGCACATGCATAGGCTTGGTGCTTGCTTCTGTAGCAGGGTTGATCGATTATTTATTAGTAGTTGTTGTTGTTGTCGTCTAATCCTCTTCTTAAAATCAATTTACTTAATAGTTTAGACCAATTCATGTTCCATGTATCTTTAACCTGTAAGAATATTATTAGATTTTTTTTAAAAAAAATATTTTTTCATTAAATTAATTGAAATTATTCTCTTAAAATTACATTTTTGTTAAAAAAAATCTCGAATCTTGAGGAGGAATGCCAATCCAATATTGTAAGTCGGCATGCGCGTGGTTTTTAAAACGCATTAGGTTTAGCGAATCTAAAACGTCACCGTTTTTATCGGCCTTCTTCCTTCCGCTTTCACTTCAGTCTCTGCTCTCTCTCGTTAGGCGATCTGTTCTATAAAATTCTAGCGCTAGGGTTTACGATCTCGCCATCAGGTATGCCGTGAGCTTTTCTCTTCTTCTAGAAAAACAAGCAAACATAACAGAATAAGAGGGTTATTCTTCTAATTTCATTTTTCTTCTCCTTATAGGTTGGTCAGTTTTTGTTCTTTTTACTGTCTTAAATTATATTAGTCGACTTGGTAACTTGTTTTTTGATTCCTGAGTTTTGAAAAGAGAAGAAGTATGAATGAAAATTTTAGTAGCTGCAGAAGATTTCATCAATTGAGTTTGTCATCTCCATTAATTTGTGTTCATATATCTTATTATCTGTGAGATTGTTGTTGATGTTGTTCCTTTTAGCCCCTCTTAGCCTTCTATTTAGTGGTGCATGTTGCTTGTAAATTTGCTGCCATGTTTTGCAATTTTTTTTTAAGTTGATCAAGTGTTTTTTGGGACAAGGCCATGGAAATGTGTATGACACTTCAAACAATGTGAACTAATTTGTAAACTATTCAAACACTGTGAACCAATTTGTAAACTATTTGTTTATCCTGTATACGGTGACTGGATTGATTGATTCAGTTGTTGTTGTTAAGGTTTTGAGGTTACGAAGTTGTGTTGAAATTATGGTTAGTGGTCTGGTAAGAAATTTTGGGTATGTGCGAATTTGTATTAATTGTTGAATCGAAGGACAAGAACACTCCTTTCAGCACGGGTGTCATTACCTCCTCTGTTGCTTGCCATACAGAGATTCGTTGCAATCCATTGCTTTTGGTGTATATGCATTTCTTTATTGGCTGCTGTATGAAATAAGTGCGTCATCAATACATGTATATTTTTCTTTTTCAGTGTTTTACTTACATCTAACGTTTATGGGAAATGAATTCTAGATCATGTCTTATTCTTATTTTATGAAATTTTATTTTATAATATTCTTGTCCAATTCTCAAACAGGTTTATCACCATGCTTGTATTATCATTGTATTTGCTGGTTTTGGAAATGGAATATATGTTTCTGCTGGAAATTCAGTCGCTTGTGAGAGCACTGACAAGTTTATGTTGATTCATTTACTAGAGATGTGATTTCATGAGTGATTCACACTCTCCAGGTTCTTCCTCTCTCTCCTGCAGAGAATCATGGCCACCCAAGCTGAAACTGAACGCAGGGAGCCAGTAAATGAGCAAATAGTTGCAAATATGTATGCATCTATGAGAAGTGAACTAAATCAAATCTACTCGAAAATTACGGAACTGGAGATGGAAGCAAGTGAGCACACATTGGTCATTAATGCCATTCAGCCACTTGACCCTTCTAGACGGTGTTACCGGATGATTGGAGGTGTGCTGGTTGAGAGAACAATCAAAGAGGTCCTTCCTGCTGTCCAGCACAACAAAGAGGGAATAGAGGAGGTAATTGTAAGGCTTAATGAGGCCTTGGAAAAGAAGAAGAAAGAAATCGCGGAGTTTGAAGCTAAATACAAAATTAGGATCCGAAAGCCTGACGGTGAAGTGAAGGATGATACTAGCAGGAAGGAAGGCTCTGCTCAAGGAGTCCTTGTTGGCCCTGCTGGTTCATCAAGCGAGTGATAGGTGTTGCATTTGTATTTCACCAAGATTTCTTGAACTTGCTTGATAATAGTTTCTTAGATGTTTGTTACGATGTAATTGCTGTTAGAGAATTGGTTTTTGGTTTATCAGGATACTAGCCCGAAACAACTATTGCTGTATGCTAATATGTGTTTGATCTTTCTGTCTGAGAAAAGGTGTCTATGTTTGCAACTATTCATTTTGTGGGCAAGTCCTGTTAGATGAAAGAGTGATGCATATTTGGGCTTTTTCTTTTGTGGATCCCTATGTCGTCAAATCAACCATGTTCTAGAAAATTGCTGAGAATCATGTGACTGTGGCACTGCTTGTGTAAATTCAGAATTATTGTCATAAGTTAATATCATGGAATACGTGTAACAAACAATTGCCTTGACAGTATACAGATTGTTCATATTGAATTCTACTTCTGGTTAATGATCTATAACAAGTTAAATGGTAACCAGATTGCAGAACCAGTGTTGGAAAGAAAATAAGTGTTCTATTGCAAAGCAGCTAAATCCCTAGTTCTGTCGGCCGTCACTATCATTCCTTGATGTTTCTCCGATCAGACAACTCCGCCAACACGAAAATCACCGTGAGCAAAACGACAGTGGACCCAGCAATCATTCCCAACGCGACACCTGTCGTACCCAAAACCTCACCAAACGCCGGCCGCTCTTATCTTCCTAGTCTCTCCCCCACCCCCGCTCCACAAATCTCCCTCTTTTTCCTCTTTCATCTCCTTGGAAACTTCCCTTGTTTACAAACCCAGTTAGCCCAACTGGGCACTGGCATCGCCGGCACCACTCACCGATTCAGAATCCGGTTGGTTAGCCGTCTCCGTCTTTTCAGCGCTTTCTTAAATCAACTAGCCGTCGTTCTTAGTTTAAGGCGGTGGAAGAAATACGGTGGCCGACAAGCGGGGGTTTCGACCGTACGGACTTTTTGGTATGATGGATGCTACCGGGAAAGCGCCATTTTCTACGAGTGCGGGAGGCAAGTGTGAGAGGGGATATATTGGGCCGATTCATGGCCCAGAGTATGGACTAGATCCACTTTCCCTGGTTGTGCGCTCAGTAACTGGGCCAAGGCACAAAACGGAACAAATCCAAAATATTTTAATTAAATAATTAATTTTAATGTACTAATTATAAGAAAAGAAAATTAGTATAGTTAGGTGAAGTTAGGTACTCTGATTCTACCCCAGATTATATATATATATATATATATATACACACAAGTCTACTTTAGGACAAAACATTGATTGATAATGGGAATAATAGCCAAACGATTGTCAACTTCCAATGGTAAGACTTTCATATGCATGTCAAGAAAATCCAAACCCAAATCCCTCAACTTACGCCTACTGTCGAACAGATTAAGGGATCAACAAGACAATGAACAGAATAATTATTTAAAATTCATGGCGCAGTGTGCAGTATCTGTAATGCATGCGTGTATCAGCAACAACAGCTACAACTGCAAAGCTAACAATATTTTAAATGAACAAAACAAGGCATTCCCGAGGCAAAAAGCCCCATGAAAATGGAGCCTATTAGTAAATTATCGAACGGATTACAAGCAGCAAATCTGTATAAGCAAACAATTATGTCAGAATCCTTGGCAGTTTTTTGAAGGAGGGAAACAATTATGAGTCTTTATTATTACTGTTCCCGCGGTGAAAATGGTTATAAACATTGTCGCTAGTTTACATTAGGTATTGCATTGCATGCATGTCTGCAGCAGGGTTTTGATGGGACCAAAAGAGAGAAGATCTCTAGGTCCGAAAAATCAGTTTTGAGTTGATGGATATGAACTCTCTATGCAATAACCTGACAAAACATCTTCAATTTGGTCATGTTCTATGTCTGATTTCTCTGATCTCTTAAATTATTTCTCAATTATTTGGGTTCATAACCTGCCCCTCCATGCTCCACTTGTTGCAATGATTGTTACGCGAATGACCATTAATCAACCAGACAAGACGTCATTGTTGCTAATCTCCGCTTTTTCAAGGAAGCTAGCTAAGATCTGCTTCATACAATTAAAGATTGCTAATTGTCAAGAGTCGGTAAGATTATGCTTACTGCATAAGACAGCACAGATGCGTGCACATGTGTGCTTTTGAGTAAGAGGCTGCTTTTCTAATAACCTGATGAAATCTCGAGTCATTGTCAATAAGATTTGATACCCTACATTTCTTTTGCCCATTTACATCTTCAGACATTGCTTTATGTATACTCATATTGGCTCTTCCATGAAAATGACAATTCAATGGATCAGCGTGAGCTAGACCTTCAAATAAACAATCCCCGACACATGTTATGTTCAAGAAACTAACTCGAAAGACTAAAAAACACGTTGCTATAATACTTCATAAAGGAAGTTACAGATGTGAATCAATTAATAATACCTCTTTCGTGATAATATTGCTTATCATAATTAACTACTTAAATTCATTATTAATTCAGAATTGACATGCCAACATTCTGCATTCTGATCACTGCTCTCTCTTTCTCTGCATATATCCCACTTGAAAGTAATGCTGGTGCAGAAGACAGGCTATATTGGTTAGCCGATCTCGAAGTAGGGCTTACAAATTTAAAATTAATTGTGCCATACTAATTATTTTTCGGTTCAAAGTTAGATTTTGATAGAAATCACACTTTATAAACTAGTCAAAAGCCGTACAACTCGGGGTCCCCCTTACTTGCAAGAGAAACTGTATGATTATGTATGCAAACTTTGCTCAATGGACGTCTAATGGTTATCGTTTGAAAAGGAATTTCTCTATATGCTAGGTGAAAATATTTAAGTTTTAATTAGCTATATACCTTTATCAGTGAAGTACCACACATTATTCCTGCTACATATATGCTTTGGTTCCAAACTGGTGTCCTCTATCAAAAAGCAAAATACCACAAGTAGCTTAAAGATTCTTTATGTGTATAATGTGTGTTTACCACATATTTCAGGCCCTACTTGTTTGTAGCAACGTATCAAACCTGTGCATTTGGCCTCACATCACTCCACATTTATCATTATCCACTTTTCTTCTTGGCTTTATATCTTACAATCAATATTCACCAATCATCCTTTTTGGCTTCATTGATTAATCATTTTTCGCATGGGTATTCATTCATTCATGCCCCAAATTTGAGTTAAAAAAAAAGAAGTCAAATGAAACTGTCTAGTTGTTGGTTAGTGAAAAGAGCTACATATAAACAATGTTGACAGACGATTTAGAACTCTTTAAGTTCACCAAATATCCTTACTTTGTAGTCCAAATTAATGAAGTCTGAGATTAAGTATAATAATTATGGAAGCATGCATTTGGGGACAAATGTTCTGGTCCCATAACCTTACCTAAACCAATTAACTTTATAAATAATTATTGAAGTAAATGTAAATTTCCAAAAGCGTCTCATATATATTCTTTTGGCAGTAGTTGATATCTCTCTTTGGATCCTCTTACTTTTGTCTTCTCTTCTTCTGTCATGTATAAAATATGAACAAGAGGGAAAACCCACTTGCCTTTTGGGTAAATTTACTTAACTCTTATATAATATTCCCATGCCTTGCTATCTTCTAAGCAAAGTTGGGATTTTCAATGCTCTTTGCTCCAGTTTCGAACAATGATGTTCAACTTGATTTACTAAAGTCCAACTTTAGGACTCTGTAAACATCAACACTATAGGCTTAGAGGACTCCCTTTTGGTTGGTTCCACATCTTTTAAAGTTTTAAGTAACGTCTTTAGAACATGATTTGCATTGATTATCGGTCCAAACTATCTTCATCTTACAATTTGCGGAGATATTCTTGGATAATATGAAATCATTGCAACTCGGGGGATATATGAAATGTATCGTCTGATCTTCTTCATCTTACGGTACATTTTTAAACTTTGTAATTCGAATACAAGGAAGAGGGGTAACATCTAGTGATTCAATATGAAGATAGAGCTAGAAATGCAAACTTTTCGACGCAAAAGGAATAGGAATGCACCATACTTAGCTGAACAAGGTTAATAATCAACACATCACATCGACCAAGCAATTATACATATGCCCCAGCTAGGTTAACTTCTATAAACCCAGGCTCGTGAGTATGTCTTGCTACTTTCTTCAACATTTATTATGTACAATGGTGGCACCCAGGATTCTTGCAGGACCACAACGGCTTCCAGGACAACATATGATCTTTGCTTTTCACAAACATAATTTGCCAATCGATCAAGGAACACATAACAAGAAAACACATGCATTTTTGCCAACACATTTTACATAACACATTAAATATTCATATATAACATGCATCAAGACATTAACATGCCACGCTTCCTTGGTTCTCTGGTAATCTAATACGTTAAACCCTTAATTTGTCTTCTCGTAATGCAACAAGACAACATCCCTTTTTCACAGAAGGCAAAGTAATTCCATGCAAGTGAAATAACCAAAAATATTTAAAAAGAAAGAAAGGAAAACAACCGTCAGAATTTCTTTGTTGTTTTTCTTTTCATCACTAGCTAAAGGGTTAATAGGATATCACCTCCGATGGCCTTAAAATTTCCGGTGACTATCAGAATCTTGCGATGACAAAAGGGAAATCAGAATGTCAGCAAAAGCGCTAATGATAAACTTGTGGGTGTCCTTTGGGTTTAATGTAAGGTAACAAAGAACCAACTCATGCAAGAAATCCCAATCAGCCGTCAAGTCCCTTAGGTTTCTTGCTTCAATCATTTCTTGCATTGAGCGACGAAAATCATTGTAAGGGTCTGGTGAGTACTTCTTGACAGCCACGCCTCCACTGAGTGAAGTTTCTTGAGTGTCTGGTCTGGTACTATCCGGCGATTCGATGATGGAATTGGAACGACCTGGAGAGGAGAAGAAGAAGCGTTGGGAGGCAAAAATGGTGGCGAAATCTGGGGGGAAGATAGCCTCAGAGTCTTGATCAGAGTAAGTGAAGGAGGAGAAGTAGTCGTCAGTAGTTGAAGGAGTTAGGGATTTTGAGGTGGAAAGCTCCGAGGAAAGATCATAGAGAGAGTTGAAGTTTTTGAAGAGTGGTGGTGTACTGGCGGGTGAAGACTGATTTTGATCTTGTTTTGAAGGTGATTGAGGAGGTGGGGTTACAGCAGGTAGGCATTTGAGGCTTGAGAAGCAATGGTGAAAGTGTTTCCAAAAGATGTTAGACATTCTGAGAGAGACAAAGAGAGAAGGCGAATCTGCCTAAGAGATGGACAGGAATTTCTATCTGGTGAGAGTCGTTGATTTAATGTCTAGTTTTGGGCTCGAAGGCTATGATGGAGAGAGAGAGAGAGAGAGTTGTTTATGGATTACTGGTTTGTTTCTTTATAAACTATAGTGGTTTCTGTGCTTGTACGGAGAAGGGATGTATCCCGGTCGAATTTATTTTTTAATACAAAATTAATAATAAATAATTTAAATTATTTTAAATAAAATTTACAATTTTATGATATATATTAATAAATTTAAAAATAATTTAAATTATTTATTTTATTTATATTATATATTAAATATTTAATTAAAATAAAAATTAAAAAAAATTTAAAAAAAAATTCTAACCATTAAAGTCTTCAAGTAGAAGACAGACAGCATCATGTGTGTATATGTGTTTTTACTCCATGTCATATGAGCCTTGATTTTACCCAGACATTCAGCCATGTCAAAAAATTGATAACAGCAGCATGAACGCTACAAACGATTGGGGTAATGACAACCTGACCCACTGAAAGATGATTCCACTGAACAGATGTTATGTCTGAAACTGGCTTGTTCGAGTTAGAGTGAGCCTCCAGAGACTCAGAATCTTTTTCTCATGCCCCGACAAACCACTGTTCTTCCAGGCCCAATGGGAGTTATTCTGTTAGCATAATAATCGATTAATATGCGTTCCACGAACAAATGTATACATACAATGCTAAGACTTGCAGAGAGAGCAGCAGCCAGTTACGGGCTTACAGCAGAACCTCTTCGACCAATGCGAAAGTGACGAGACAAGAAAGAAAACAAGATTAATATTGTCCGCTAATATTACAAGCCAACGAGCAAAAGTCGTATGCATGTGGTTGTACTCAACACCTTATGGATTATTCAAGTTTATTACGCGAACGCCGTTCCCGTTGACTATACATTGACATTCTTATTGAGTCTGGCAGCAGCTGCGGCCATAGAAGCCGCCGCTCCACCTGGATATGTATTCACTTTCGGGTTATTCCTCAGCTCTGCACTCACCACCCCCTTCAGCATCCTGGCCAGTTAGTGCCTTATCGGCAAGCAACTTCGCGGTTGCACCCTGTGTCATTATATAACAAGTAATTGCAACAATTACTTTCATTTTTGTAATGGTGTATAGCAAGTTGTATAACAAGGGATTGGTTACAAACATCAAAGATCATGCGTACGATCTTATTAATTACCACCAAAACTTCATGGAGCTTGATTTTGTCTTCTTCACTGCAAGCCGTTGTATTGTGAGCTGCGGCGGATTGAGCTGAAGCGGCGAGACCACCTGTGTCTCTCAACTCTACTGCTTGAATTGCGGCCGCATCGCTTTGGTCCACAGGTTTATCACCTGCTGTTTGTGCGGTAGCTTCAAGTGCTTCCCCTATAGTGATTGCGCCTTCCTCCGTTGCCCCAACTGCGGCCTATGCAAATACCATTCAGGATTTACAGCACATAACAGGCAGTTCAGAGTTGATACTGCCGCATTAATTTGAATAAACTAAAGTCACTGACCTGTCCACCAACTGATTCGGTGATTATGCGCCTCCCAGGTACATCAGTTTCGGAGACAGCCACGCTCATCGGCTTGAGGCCTCCGCGGCTGCCCTTCGCTCATCGTCAAGGCTTGCTATAATGTTCTTTAGAGTTACTTTCAAAAACCAAGTGCATTGCTAGAAAAACTTAAATCTCTTCCGTTGTGGGATTCCCAATGCGGATAAAACATATAGGCGTAACACTAGGGTAGGAAGATCATCAGACGCATTACTCCACGGACGGCCACGTGTTCTGCGAAGTAAGCTTGTTATATCCGGCAGCGAAACACGTGGCGGAAGTTAAGCTTAGCTGTCAAGGTTTCCACAGCTTGGAGACACTGAGTACCAAACTGTACAGATGGCGAATCGTTAGTATTGCTTCATACTGTATGCGCGGACTATGGCATGCCGAGAAATTTCCAGTCAAGATTCTAGTTCACAGTTCACTTGTTATTGCTACCTTGATAGGCATCAAACCTAATTACTAGTTACAGAGATTGAGATCTGGTTAAACATAAACGTTCATTCTATTCATCTGAGAGAGATCTCAATCTTTTTGGTCTTCCACTTAGCCAAAGCCACTACTTCATTCCTCAGAGTAACGGATTATAGATTGTTTGAGATTAATTAATGATGCTTATTTCAAATTACATTTCTGATTGCAGAGCCTCCCACTTAGACATATTTGGTTTCATTTATTCCACCTATAAACTGTATCGAGGTCAAAATAGCTAGCAAATTAATCGTGTGTTATGATCCATGATTTTCAAATCGTCTCAGCGTCTTGGCATTTTCTAATCCGGTCTGCTATAACAATCGTGACTGTAAAACGATCTTCAAGCGGCGGACCCTCGATTAACAGATTGCAAAAGCAGACAGTTGTAATCAAGCCGAAATTTGAAAGAAACAACATGCAGGGGATTAATTAGTGATTAGATGTCCAAAGTTGCTTGTACAAAGCGAGAACTCTTCACTCAGAAACTATCGAGTGCAGGAGTTTAGTTTTATTAGACGACATGACTTAATTACTGATTACATGACAGTTATTTTATTACATTGACAGTTACTCTAGTAACTACTGCGCGCATCTTACATTAGCACACTCTCATTTAGCCTAGCAGCAGTTTCCATAGAAGACGCCACTTATCCTGGATGCGTGGTCAACGTCGGGCTATTCGTCCGCTCTGCATTCACCACCGCTTCAGCATCCTGCCAATTCACAGCCTTAGCTGACAAAGCTGCACTTGCACCCTGCCATGTAACGTACAGGTTCACCGGTACTTAGTACTGTTGTCAAATTTCTATATAATTCATTAACCAAATACATATCAAGCGATCAAAGAAGTCAGATAGCATGTATGGATAAAGTTGCCGCCAAGACATCTTTAAGCTTTACCTTGTCCTCATCACGGATCATTCCGGAATTGTCTACTGCAGCAGACTGAGCTGAGGCTGCGTACCCTCCTTGGATTGCAAGGTTACTCCAACTTGTTCTCATTTCTGCTTCCCTGACAGCAGCTGCATCACTTCGATCCACTGGCTTCTTCCCGGCAGTTTGAATTGTAGCTTCAAGCTCTTGCCCTATTATACCCTGTTGGTTTGTTTGTTGCGCTGCCACTTCCACATATTGCACAACAACCTTGCACCAAATATACCAGATCGATCGAATCCCATAATTCATAAACACATCGATAGACGTCGGAGGAGTTGGAATGAACTTAAATGACTCTAGTAAAACAATCGTTAAACATATCTCTCGTAACACAATTGTTACGTAAGACGTGTATATGGTTCATTGAAGACTTGTACGTTCAAGCTGCTAAGTTAGATAAAAAAGTACCAAGAGTAAGAGGAGACCTGTCCATCGAGTGATTCAGTGATTACACGGCCAGCAGCAACGTCAGTTCCTATGATAGCGATGCCTTCGACTCTGGTGACGTCAGTAGCATCTCCCCGACTGACAAACCCGGCTCGCTCGTTTATTCTTGCAGCAGATCGCATGGCTTCAGCTGGTCCACCCTTCTGCGTATGTCCAATGGCTTCAGCGCGCTGCATCTTGGCAGCATCTTGTGGTGCAACAGTTTTTGAAGCGAGATCGCCGGATACGTTGAAAACGACGCCGCATTTGATGCCTCCCGAGCATCTCGGTCTTCAGGCCTTCGCGGCTGTTCCGGGCTCATCTTCAGCAATTGCTCTTTGATTACGTTGGCCACACAGTTACCATGAACATAGAGTACAGTCCATATTGAAATGGAACAACGTTCGCTCGTGTCATATCACAGAAACGTGTCAAACAAACAAGTGTATTTCTTCGTTTATTAGTGATACAAGTGTCGCTGAGTCTACTTTCTAAGAGTAAGCGTGGCGGTTGGTCAACGTGCTGTCGACGAAGACGTTGATCTAATTGACACACTTGGCTTGGAACGTGCTAACTTGGTGACCTTTTATTTTTCAGGTCTTCTATTTAACAACCGACGTGAGCGTACATGCAATAGAAGATTAGTCATAGATAGACAATTCTTGATTCAAAGCACATTTTGCTTGGATCTCAAATAGTAACAGGCCACTACTGCTGCTCAGGATTTGAATTAACACTATGACTATAATGAACACCAATACTAGCATGTTCTAAGATAATTTCTTTCAGTCTAGACATAGCTATGTACCCATCACAGATGGAGATGCTCTATTCACTTATGCGGCTCGCGACTTCCAATCCATTACCTACACAGCACAGCAACATTTTCAGAGATAAATACCAAAACTTCCAACATCACAGAGATTAAATCAATGCCTAAGGCACAAAATGTTTCAGACATGCGCATACAAATGGAATCAATAAGCTATGAGATCTTCAAACAAGTCAAGGAAAAACAATGAGCGATGTGAATCTTTTAAAGCAACTGGCTACATGAAATATTGTGGTTAAGAAAACTTACCGTCAGGATCAAAGAAGAAGACTTGTTTAACCTTCCCATCAGGGAGAGACCTCTGGAAAGTCTGTATTCCCTTCTCCTACAAGACCGAATATCATTTAGCTACAATAGTTATTGTTATGACACTAACAAAAATGCAAAAATGCCACTGCCAGTTGAGGATAAACATTTGGTAGCAATATCTAGCCACTGCTCTCGTTCCATCAATGCATAAAATCACAAAGGAAAATCAAATTCAGGCATTTGAAAGTCCCAGAGACAAATTGCCAGCAATACTCTTAAAGCTTTAGTTCTAAGGGCATCTCCTATTCTACTTCGATTTTAGCACATTTAAGTTCGCGGACGCGGGACTTCAGCTGCTAATACTAGATTTTGGTGGAAAAAAAACCAATGCCTAAACTTGATTGCCTTTTAGTGACATAAAGGGGTACCTTTACCCATGTGGCGATGGCTCCTTATATAAATATGGATTAGACGGAGTAAGTATACAATAGGACAACAAGGTTGAACAGCAAAACAAGGAACTGAAAGCTAAACTCTGTACATCTCTACATCAAATCCAAGAAAATTTGGATCAATTTGCAATGAATCCGTCTGGTTTGGTTTAGATTTGAACACCCCTATAAGCATCTTCAGTTCTAGTTTCCTGGGTTTCAAATTTCAATATAAATAAAAGTCTATACAACCGGAGAATACATTCTGGTTAAATACTAGATAATATAAACCAAACCCACTCCTAGAAGACAATTTACTTGAGAAAAATCTTATTTTTAATTCTTTATCTGTATTTCGTTTTTGTTTCACTTAAACGAAATTTTAAGTAAAATAACAGAAAGAATCCAAAACTAAGAAGAGGAAAACAGAGGAATACCTTGAGAGTTTGCAGAAAGGAGTCAAAATCGGAGACAGAGAAGCAGATATGGTGACCTCTGGGGAGATGGCTGGGATCAGCAACGGGCGACGTGGCGCTATATGGACCTTCTGGAAGCCTGGTAATTGAACTTCTCTCGATCAGATGGAGAGCGAAAGCTCCAGGCAAATTCAGCCATATCACCTTGAATTCTCCAAAATTTGGGGCTTCTATTTCCTCGAAACCAAATATCTACACATAGAGAATCAAAATGAACACATTAACAATCACTCTCAAGTCTTCGATGAACCGAATCAGCAGTAATTTGATTCATAATTCATCGTATGAAACCTCTTTGTAGAAGTTGGCGAGACGCCGTATGTCTGAGGATTCTCTGGAGATGTGGTTGAGAGTCGCTTGTGGCATACTTCGGCCCTTCTCTAGTATCTCCACTGCATTTTCTCTTTGGGCTTCGCTTTATATATAGCAGCGACCAGAGATCCGTTTTCTGTGTTATTTCGGTGCGAAACGACGTCGCTTTACTGCACTAAGGAGCTTGGGGCAAATTTCATTTTAACCCCTAATTCTTGACAAAACTTTATATTACTCGACTAGTTTAATAACATTCCACAAATATCCCTAGTGTTGCGTTTTAATTTAATTTATTTTAATTGCTATTGTTCCATTGATTTTATTTTAGTCCTTTAACCAAAATTTTAGTAAATCCCTTCATTAAATTCATTAAATAAAAATTAAATTTAAATTTTATTATTTTCTAATAATCTCTTAAAAAACATAAATCGTGATTATTATAATAAATAAAATATAAATATTATAATATAATCTCATGTGTTATATAAGATTATTTTTTAAAAAATATAATTTAATATTTTAAAATATAAAATTAAAAATTAATATAATTTTAATTAATTATTATTAATTATATTACGAATTAATTTTAAATTAAAATAAAATTTTCTTTAAAAAAATTTCAAATATAAATAAGAAAACAAAAAAAAGGTGATAGTTGGTTGAAGAAAACATACATTTGTGTAGAGAAGAATACTGGTTTGATTCTCTCGTCGGCGCCGGAACTCTCGGACAGGAAAGACTGGATTCCTTTCTCCTGAACAGAATCAAATTCGATAAACTCTAACGATTAACCTCCAGAAGAGATAAAGAATGTAATGTTGAGAGTTTGCAGAAAGGAATCAAAAATGGTTGATAGTAAAGCAGAATGACGAACACAGTAAATATTCACGAATTCAGCAATGGGCGGCGGAGTCGGGAGAGATTTTCTCAACGACATGCATAGTGAAAACTCCCGGAAAATACAGCCACGTCTCCTCTGTTACCTCTTGGTAGAAAGTTGACGAAACACCATGTGTCTGAGGTTTCTTTGGTGACATGTTCCAGAGTTACTCACTCCGCTGGCTATCGGCATTGTTAAGACTCTCTTGCTTCGCTGCTACCGTAGACTAGTCTCCCCGTAAAATGTCCCATATCCCATGTGGGTTTTTGGTTTATCTGTAATGCTTGCTTCCCTCGCATTGACAGTTCTCATCGATTATCTTGTGCACGAATAGCTCTTGGACCAATGGTTAATTAAGACTTGAGGGTCATGTCTACTTGTTCTGCATCTCTAAGCCCAAAATACACAGTATGCAAATTTCTATACAATTTGATGTAAGAGTGTATAATATAATATAATATATTTATAAAAATATAAAATATTTAATAATATTAAAAATATGACAAGTGTTTCCTTGTCAATCTGAATTTCAAAGATTTAAATCTAATTTTGATATGCAAATGGTAGTAGGCCATAACAGCCACTCGTAGTATTTATAGTAAACAATTTAGTTGTTAACAAAGGCAGTAATTTATCGACAACCCCCTCTTTGCATGGAATACAAGGCAAAAATCATTATTAAGCATACGTTGGACACTTTTATTAAACAAATATATGAAATAAGAGGCAACAGTATCACAAGGGAATGAAAAGATCCAAGTGGTGGAAATCGACCAGTATAAAATAGGCTGATCATAACACAAACACTCCACAAGACATTGTAATTAGAGAACAAATACTTGCACACAGTACATGGCTTCACAGGTTGATTGCGGGAGTTGGCCGCCTATTATTCATCATCAATGGGAGGGCTCGCGGCTTCCAATAGACTACCTGCCCATCACAGTATCTCACCATAAATTTGAGTCACTTTATTGTACATAAGAGATGGAAGAATCCTTACCATCTGGATCGAAGAAGAATGTTCGTTTGATTTTGTCACTGGATTGGGGCCTCCCGGACAGGAAAGTCTGTATTCCCTTTTCCTGAAAATCGGTGGGAAAACAAAAATCAACATAACTGGATGACCGTGGGGAAAAACAAAGGAATATATACCTTGAGTCTTGGCACAAAGGACTCATAATTGGTGACAGTGAAGCAGAAATGATGAGCACAGGGAAGATCCCTGAAGTCAGCGATGGGTGGCAGGGAGAAGGGTTTCGAGTCGACGGAGCTTTTCTCGATGACATGCAAAGTGAAAACTCCAGGCAAATATAGAAATATCACCTTATTACCGTCTACCGTATCAAATGCCGCTATTTCCTCGAAACCAAATAGCTACACACAAAAAAAAACAACACAACACAGCACAAAAGTTTACTTAACTCAAGTCTGTAATAACACAGTAAACTCATTTGACTAATTATTCCTCTCTGTGCATACCTCTTGGTAGAAGTTTACGAAACGCTTTATGTCTGTGGTTTCTCTGGCAACATGATCGAGAGTTACTCCGCTGGCTATTGGCATCTTTGGGACTCTCTTTCTTCAATGCTACTGCCATACGGTTTTTTCTGCATTTTTATAATGCTTGCTTCCCTCACTGACTCCATGTGCGTCGTGAGTTATCCTCGCTGAGCCTGCGCACAGCTTGGAACCAGCTGTTAATATTTAATTGTCAAGTCAACTTAAACTCGTATTCCTCAAGATCATCATAGTATTGAGAACAACAATAAGTGTGCTTAGGTTTCAGGTTTTCTAGACAAATGGAATCTTTGTTTTAAAGGAAAAGTGTATTTATTTACTAGAATAGAGATTCGGTCAATCTATTGACATTTGGCTAATATATAATATTGATGAACATTTGTTGTCTCACTGATTGCTTTAATCTTCCATATTTTAATTTTATCCAGTGTCATCACTAAGTGGACAATTTTTTTTGATTAATTATTTAATAATGAGTTGGGTATTGTCGATTTGATTTGTTTTAGCAGTGATTGAATGATATCTTTTTTGTTTTAATCATGTTCTTAGTAAAGAAACAAAGTTTATTGTTGTAAGCAAAAGAGTTTGAATTGTAAACATTGTTGACATCTTGTAATCACTCTTTGGATGATTCACCATTATGCTTAATAAAAACAATTGAAATCTTGTAACCCTAGCCAAAGAATTCACAGCTAATCCCGTGTAGTTGATGAAAGAATCAACAACAACATTTTGGCTGTTAGTGGTAGCTGTATGTACAAACAAATACATACTTGCAGCAGTGATAATTAAATATAGAAGCAATCACTTCTTCTGGAAGATGGGAAACTTAAACAGCAGTGATAATTAATCTTGTGTATCTAACTCAAAAGCAAGGCAGACTGGATCGTCTTCCTCAGCTTGGGATCTTTTCCTTTTAGTTGCAGAGCTAGCTGTCTAATAATCTGTACAAGATCAGCAGTGCCCAGCCCCGTATAATTTCTGTACCAACGATGCCAGATATGACCTTAAAAGGCATGCGCTGTGTCAATCTCCGGGAGGGATGGCTATGAGGCCAAATGCAAGGGCAATCTTCCCACTGTGGGTTATTTTCTCTCCTTCTACTTAATCGTAGAAGGCAAATTTGAGAATCATACTGTGAGGGTTGAGAAAAGGTCATTAGGTAGAGTTAAACCGTATGTCAAAAATCATTTACTTCTACGTTGTACTTTAAGATAATTGAGTCGAGAAATGTCCAAACACAAACTTTAAAAAAAAATTAAATGAAATGAATGATAATAGCTAAAGATTGGTAATACAAACTCAAAATTATGTTAATATTATTAGACTCTGCGAGAATCACATTTCAAAATTTTGTCTAAATTTCTAAAAATTTGGAAAAAAAAATTAGGACCGGTTAATTATTCATTATTTAGTAAATGGGAATGCTCGCGGCTTCCAATAGATTACCTGCCAGTGATCGATTACACCATTATAGAAGACTTACCATAGCAAGTATGCGGGTCGAAGAAAACTTACCATCCAGAGAGTAGAAGAATATTGTTTTGAATCTCTCATCAGCTAGTGCCCTCTCTGGTAGGAAAGTCTGGATGCCCTTCTCCTGCAAAAGCCAAAATCTATTAACTCCATACTTCGATGAATGGTATGATATCTACATGTAACATCGGAAAAACAAAAGGAATGTAAGGCATATGCATTGGGAGTCTGCACTACGGACACAAAATTGGAGACAGTGAAGCACAAGTGCTGAACGCAGGGAATATTTTTCTACTTCTGATATGGGTGGCGGTCGGTACGGGGCTTCGACGAGGAGGTAACCGAGTTTTTCTGAATCAATGTATGGTTAAAACTCCCGGCAAATATAGCTGCCTGCTGCCGGACCTTCTCTGTTTACAATTCAAAAGCTGCTATTTGTCGATGAAACGCTTGGTCTGAGGTTTTTCTCCCCACATGCTTGAAATTTATTATGTTGACTACTGGCATTTTAATCGGCGACTCTCTTTCTTCAGTTGCTTGAAATCTGTAGTTTCCAACTTTTATCCTTACCCTCTGCTTCTCTCCGTCCAGATTTCTCGATCGCTTGTGCAAATCGTGCGCTGCTAGTCGAAAAGCTTAATAAATAAGATCATGTCATGTCAACTTGAAGTGACATATGAATTAGCAAGTCACTTTTGGGGAATTGTGCTGAGAGTGGAATGAGTGAAAATGAAAGAAATAAGATTAGTTTGTGTATATATTTAAGTACGCTTGCAATTGCACCAAATTTCGAGACATCACCAATTGTCTCTACAAGAGCAGTACCCATCCCTGAATCAATGAAACCGGTTGTTATCTCTGACAATAATTTCTCTACCAACGATGCCTGATATAACCTTAAAGGCATTGTGTCGATCTCCACAGATTCTAAGATTCTTTGTGATCCGCATAGGCACTCCAGGAGGGATGGCTATCAGGCTCAATGCAAGGGCAATCTTCTCGCTGTGGTATTCAACTTCCGTTATTTTCTCCTCCTAAATCAGAGAAGGGCAAAACTGGTGTCCTGTATGTGGCCAGCTGCGTTCATTTCCTCCCTCAGCTTGGCTAGCATTTCCTGAATCTCGGAATTCCTTTCATGGGAAGTATCCTTTGCTTGAAAGATGTGGACTCTATTCTTCACCGATGTCCAGCAGCAACCGGCATCCTTTTAAAGCCCAACAACCTTCATCTTCTTTCTCACAAGGTCAGCTTCTTCCCACCTGCATTAATCTACAACAGTCGCAAACAAGCAAAACCTAAACAACATTTGTGTGGTTTAGAACAATGAGGATAATCCAATGACATTATTTGCAACACTATCAATAATCAACAATTTGACATGCGGAGCAGCAGGAAAAAAATAAGTCTTCATATGTAATCTATATTCTATGGGAAGTAGCTGCTTGCTTGTAAAGTAGACGTGCAGCATATACAAGAGTAAGATATGAAGTATGGACCCTTTTCAGTAGGCTTAAAATTATGGTTTCCACACAACGTCGTGAAGGTTAAAAGGAAAGGTTTCTGAATTTAAGCATAGACAATCATTGGACAGTGGTCTTCTGTCAACCATGATGCAGGGTGTCCAAGTGACAACCAAAGAAATAATACAACTCGGTCTCCCAATTTAGGTCTCAAACCAAGTAGTGGAGATGTTTGCTATGAATAATGATACACATGACCCACCCTGGAATTATAACACCTGGATAAGAATTAGGAACAGTGATGCGATTTTAGCAATACTATTATCTTTTCTACTTCAAGAGTGACTAACTATACATCCTACATAACCCAAACAAGGATAATTTTCCTTTTTTTTTCCTCTGCTCTGGATTTTAGTGATCATCAAGTATAGCAAATCAGAAGGAGCACACAGATCAATCATTGTTACAGAATAACTCTATAACTGTGCAAAATGATGTTAAATAGCCACAAGTAAACGCAAAGCTCTTAGCACTTGCAGTCCACTGGAGTATACGGACCTAAAAGAGATGGAATAGGAGAGAGGAACACCCAAGAATTTTCAACAAGCAAAATAAGTTACAAAATTTTGTTGAATTGAAAAATGTAAGGAACTTGAGTCAACACTTGAAACTTCAATGTAGTCAGAAGTAATAAAATTAGTTTTGCGAATGGCATTACCTGCCAGCAGCTGCAAACATATTTGACAGGAGAACGTGGTGCCCTGAGTCTTCTGGATCAAGTTTAAATAAGTTGTCAGCCCATATCGTCCCCAAATCTGGCTTGCCGTGCACCCTACAAGCATTTAAAAGGGCCCCCCAAAAGGAAATTGTAGGACAAATTATCATTTCCTTGATAAAATCATAAGCACACTCCACCATCCCAGCCTGCCACGCCAAGACCACGATGCAAGCACAATGCTCTGCCTCTGGCTCAGTGCCATATATTCCTCTCATTGACTCAAAAATCTGCATTCCCTTTTTCACTGCCCCTGCCCTACTACAACCTGATAATACGCACACCAAGGTCACATAATTCGGCAACACCTCACACCACCTTGATGTCATTTCTTCATACAATGCCACCGCCATGTTAGCATGCCCTTGGTGTGCATATCCACCCATCAGTGCATTCAAACAAATCAAGTTTCCGTCAGGCATCTCATTGAATGAACTCTCAGCTTTCTCTATGCTCCCGCATTATCCATACATATCAACCAGTGCACTCCCAACAACGATATTCCCATCAACACATGCCTTCACAGCAACTCTGTGAACTGACCTACGCAATTCAATCCCCGCAATTCCAGCACAAGCACTTAGCACAATTGAATCCATAAAATCCTTTGGCTCACCCTTCTCTCCTGGCCCTTATAAACATCTGACCAGCCTTCTTCTTCACCATTTTGCACACAAACACCCGCATTGAGCACCAAGAAACATCATTTTTTTGTCTATAGTCCCATCAAAAGCCATCTTTGCATAAGCAACCTCTTTACACTTCCCGTAAAAATCAAGACGCCCGTTACACACCGACACATTCCCATCAAACCCACTCCTGACAACAATTCCATGTAATTGGCTCCCTAATTCCAGCAACGAACAATCAGAGCAAGCGTTTGAAAACGCACAAAATGTGATCGAATTTGTCTCTCCACCACCACGACGGAACTTTACAAACGCATCAATCGCATTTCTCGGCCGCCCGCAAAGCTTTGCAATAGAAATATATGCATTCCACGTAGCAAGATTTTTGTCAGGCATTTCATCTAACATTTTCTCCGCTTTGTTTTTGAGCCCAGTTTTCGAGTACATATGAAACGCACTGCACCCCACAAAGACATCAAGTATGTGCTCGGACTTCAGAGCGAGTGCATGGACTTTTTTCCTAGTAACGGGCATGTCAATTGAAGCCAAGGCCTCGAATAAACAAGGTAAAGTGAAATCATTAAGACGAATGCACGCACGGGGAAAGTGAAATCATTAAGACGAATGCACGCACGGCGCATGTTAGCAAAGTGAAAGAATGCGGACACGAAATGACCATTTTGAACATGGCCGGAGATCAACGCAGTCCAGTTGACAACGTTGCGGGACTGGAGAGGAGTGAAATTGGAGGACTAGTTCGGCAGAGTTTGGTGGGTCGAGTTTGTAGTACATGTTGATGAGGTGGTTGGAGAGGAAGGAGGGGAAATGGTTTTGATGATGTAAGCGCGGATGACTGGTTCGAGTGATGATGAGTGAGTTGACATGGCCGTTTCGAGCAGGTTGGCGAACGACCTGGGAGTGTGTAATGGCATGGGTGGTGGATTCTCTGGTCCTGGTTGTTGTGGGTGGCGCCAAAATGGCAATATGAAAGGGTTTAGACACGGTCATTCAGCTCAAGAAACCGGAAACTGTCTTTTATTATTATTATTATTATTATCTTAAAACCGTTAATTAACAATCTAAATCCACTCTCCACTTTGGCGCGTAAAACTTCCAATTTTCCTCTTCTTTCTCTTACACTCGGCTTTCCCGGCCCCGAGTCTTCCTCTTCCAATCCCAAATTTTCGTTCTCCCACCCACGTCTCGCATTCTTAAGAAAGAACAGAAGAGAGAAACCGTGTTGCCTTCCTCTCCCCCCACCTCTGTCTCTTCTTCTTCTCTTCTCCATTCCTCGAGGAGACGAGAGCACGGAGGCATCAGAATCTTCCGAGGAAGATAATAAGCAATAATATTAATGGAAGCCATCGTCGGAAACAAAAGTTTCATGACCCAAAAGAATTCAAAGACGACAGAGTCAGTTTCTCATCTAAAGGAAGGAATCGCTTTGCATCTCTCTCGATGGAATGGCCTTCAAATGGCTGTGCAAAACCAGTGGGGTGGCCGCGACTCCCTCCAGAAGTCCCACCAGCTTGCTGCTGATATCCTTTCTTGGTTCTCTCAATCAAAAGGTAATTTTGAAATTTTTCCCCTTTTCGTATTTGTTTCGCTTCATTCAGGTTTTTGTGCCTTTGTTTTGAGACGTACTCTATTGTGTTAACGTTCTTGATGATTTACAGCACGGCTTTATGTGGAAGACTTGGAAACTTTGCTTGATGAAAGTATGCTACTCTCTTTCAACACACAGATTGAGGATGGCAGCATCGAGGAGGTTAATTTCATTTTTTTCTTTGGAATTTTTTAATGGTATCCTTCCCTGTGTCATTCTCTGTAACTGTTCTGTGGAAATACAATCTATATCAAGCTTCTTTATGTTGTGGTAAAGAGAAATGAAACTCTTTCTGATTAATGATTCTTGAACACTGACATGCAACACTTTAGAAGCTCTTGTTTAAGATCCGATTTATCATGTCCTGAAACAATTTTAAGTATTGTACCTTCAACTTATTGCTCATTCCATTATTCTGGCTGCTTGCAGATTGCAGAGCAACTGATGATCATGCACGAAGAGTACTTGCATGGAAATCACTAGACAATAAGAAAGTCCACAGCAGCTTACACGTAAAAATGCCCAGAGAACCACAGGTAGAATATGTAGTGACCAGTAGCTATTTACCAAGTGGGTGAACTGAGTGGAAAGGAATTAGTTTCATGTTAGATATGTGTACTCGGACCGTATTTTCCCCCGTATTTTACATGTCTTAGTCGCATAAAATGTAGTATGTTCTACTAAATACATTCTCATTTAGTAATGCTACTGGTCACCAGTGCAAATTATCAACTTGTAAACTGTGACTAGGCAACTTTTGGTTTAATGCATTGCATAGTTAAGATCAAGTGAATGTCTATAAATCATCATGAGTGAATTGGGAGTTTGTTTCTCCAACTGTAGATCTGTGAACTGCCAAAACATAAAGAATGTAACATCTAACAAGAGGATTGATTTGTTCAATATAACAGTCTAATTGTATTTTATAAGTAGTACACGGTGCCGTCGTTGTAGGAAGCCATTGATTATGTAAAACTGAGAAATCGTAAATGTTAGCTTACTGGATTTCTCGATGACAGAAACAGTGTAGATGTATTAACACGAGACAGAAACTAGCACATGCTACAAATATAATGACTTGGATTCAAAATGTAACAAATACCCTAGACAACAGGTGAAATGGAAAGGACTCGCAGTGGTAATTCAGTGATTTCGTTGAATTCACTCGTCAAACACCTGCTGCCAGGTGCTGCTCGTCCTTGGAGTCTTCGGGTTGGAGACTTCGATTTCCGTGACAGTCTTCCTCTTTAGGCCGTTTACTTCTTCCAACCACGACCTTCACACTCGAAAGCACATTGTTTTTACTTCGCCCATGAGAGTCATTGTTTTCGTTTTCTGGGTTTTGAACTTGTTAGTTTTGATTTCAGATTTGTTGCTTTTGTTATTCTTTGCTTTCTGTTTTTTAGGTTTAAAGTATTTCTTTGTCAATGTCAGACCCCTTTGCCTCTGGCCCTCCCGTAGATAAACTAGAACAGCTCAGCCCCGTGTAAGACTTTTATTCTCGTAAGTAAGGAAATGGAGTCTGCGATAAAAATTATTGTGAAGAATCAAGAAGAATGATCCTAAGAGCATGCAATGTAAGTCTACAGCGACATCGAAATTTTTAAAATAGTATGGCTGACTGATAAATTTTTTAAAATTGTCTGGTCTCCGGTCGTGAAGTTGAAAGTTGCCCGCCCTTGCCGGAAATAACTTTCAATTTTGGGTTAGTTTAAGTGGGGACAAAAGGCCGATATCACCGGCCATTTTACTGTGATGAATATTGATCTGTGATGTTTCTGCCTTTTAAGCCTGTCTTAAATGTTTGCAAAATATTCTGGTTTGCGATTGTAACAGTTACTAGAAAGTACATTTACGTAGAGTGTAAGAGAAGTATGTAACCCTAAATATCATGCACTCTGAGAATATAGATGACAGTAGCAAGTAACAGCTTGGGAATATGCCGATCTTAATTATACTGTTAAACATGGGAGAAAAAGTGTTTCTTTTATGGAAACTAGTCATGGGCTTTCACTTTGTTATATTTATCAGTTATCATTAATCTTTGCCGATGCTACACTTTTGGCAAATGATATTACTGATGGAAATATTGGTTGCAGGAAAATGGTGAAGGAGAATAATTTTTGTGATCCAGTTCCTCCATATTCTGTTGGTGAAGGTTTTCCATATGCTCCCTATGGATTGGCCAAATATTGGTGATACTTGGGGTTGGAAAGTAGGGAAAGAGGATCAGTTCTTCTGGATACCACACTGATAGATTCTTGATTCCTCCAAGAAGTCTTTCAGAAGTCCACTTGTCCAGGACATTTCGCCAGCAGGTGTTCACTCGAACTTTATATACTAAAAGAATTCCCAAATGCAGATATTGATGCATTTTTGGCCTCCTTCGTCTGGAGAGTCCCATCAACCCTGCAGTGTTCAAAAAAAGGTCAGCTCAAGTTTTGTCCTTCAAGTGACATCTTTATTCTTTTTCTCTGTCGTCTAGTAAGAAAATGAGAATTTCATTTGGGTATGTGCAAACTTCTCTGTCATGCAGCCATGTAACGACCTTTTGTTGCTTGCAACATAAGTGTTGGAATAGAGATGTTAAAATATAGGTTGATTTAGTTTTCAAGTAATCTGTTTGAACTGATCAAACCAAACAATTCATGTCCTTAATTCGCATAACCTGACTTTGGGAGAAAATAATGTTCTGAATACTTTTCCCCATCAGAATGTCACACGGTGCTGGTTTCAGCATACCAACTATGGTCTTGGATCTTAATAGGCTTTATTTCCGTTTGTGGGTTTATTATTCTAACGGTCCCTTTGAGAATTCCAGCTCTAGTTGCGTAAATGCTTTCGGTTTCTTTTTACTGTCCTGTCTCTGGATGCGTCTTGGATGGTTTAATGGCCAGCATGATATAGCCATTGCTTAAAAAATTGACAGTTTGTTCAGTGAAATACTTTGTCAAAATAGTGACTGTGACTAGGGGTAATGCATTTTGGTGAATTTATCTGATTCACTGTTTGGACTCATCCATGAAAGTCATGAATCTTGAGAACAGGTATGAAACTACTGTTAAACTATATATCTTTCTGCATGGTTGCTGAACCAATTTTCTACTCGTCACTTTTTTGTGTTGAAGATATGCTGGCAATACTTCACCTTTTCTTTCTCTCTTCTCCTCTTTGGAGGTTACAAATCTTTTTCTGATTAGTGTTGGTTCAAATATTTTCAAGAAGGATGAATTGGATTAAGAGCGCTTTGTTAAACTTTCTTTACATTTTAAAAATAAATTTCCTCATAACCATATTTGCATGGCTTTTGTTTCGTGTTGCCATGTTGGGAAGAAGGACATTGCCGAACTTAGAGACCTAGAGAAGAGCGGTAGAGCATATGTAGTTAGCTGGCATTGCCATGTGTAGATGCTTTTAAAATATCTTGTCAATTTGATGTCTGAAATGGTCGCTCTATTGTATGTCCTTTTGCTTCTTTTTTAACCCTTATTAATTGGGTAATTTCAACTTTTGATACTGATAGCAGCAGGAGCTACCTCCCTTTCTCAAAGGAAGGTTGAAGAAGAAGGGAAAGAAGAAACCTCTCTTGCTGTGAAGCGGAAAAGGAAACATACGGCAGTTTCATCATCAATCAATAGACGAACTCGGCAATCTCTTAGACAGTCTGGCCTGGTCAGTTCTAAAGATACAGATGGCAAATTTGACTTGTGTTCATTGAATGAAGAGGCAGCAACACTAGGCAAGGATATGAAAAGTTCATCTAACTCTGAGGATGATGAATCATACCGTGACTCAATTGCAGATGACCATTCCCCTGTGAAATGTATGCCAGAGAACTTAGACAGCTATATCGATTCTTTGGATGACATTCTCGCACAGCCTCTTTCTGAGGCTTCACTGGCCTATGCTGCAACCATTAATTCTCCTACCCAAGAAGATGAACTGGCTGAAGCTCAAAGTAAGCTTTCTTCCCTTCTTGATATGGATTTTCCTTAGCTGGTCAGCTCTAAAAACATTTATGAACTTGTACATCTAGCTTCAAACCTTCGAAAGGATCCCAACCTTAGTGCTGAGAAACTTCTTAAGTTAAAAGTTGATTGAAGAAATCCCATCATACGGGAAGGTTTTTCTGGACAACAGGAGAATTATTGAACAAGCTAAACATTTCTTTGCAGTCCTTGAGGACAACAAGTACAAGGTCATCTGACTCAAGAAAGAGTATGACAAGACAAAAGAAAAAGTAGCCCAGCTTCAAACAGAGATAGAATCCAACCTATTGCCCGTCAAAGAAATTGATGATCAGACTCACAAGCTTAAATCTCAGCGAATAGAGCTTATGAAAACAGTTGAGATTAAGAAGAAAGACTGTGGCTAAGTTGACCAATGATCAGCAGAAGGTGGCTAATATAATTGTTAAAATCGTGAATGAAGTTTTGCTTGCAAACTCCAAAAAGGCCGAATGGGAGCTGAAGAAGGAAACTGCTGCTAAGAGTGAAGCTGACATCCTTGCTAGATTTGGCCCTTTAAAATGATTTTCCCTTCAAACAACCCATGCAAGTATGCGTATTCATGTGTATACATGTATGCTTCTGCAGCTTAGACTGATGTTATGGTTTTCTGGAGATGCTGTAGCATTACTCCATATCTCGATCCTTAATGAAATTTTGTTTCTTTGCCATGCACCCGACGAATGATTTCAGCACTACTAAATTGTCCATTTTCTTACAATATGCATTTTAAATATTGGAAGATATGCATTTGATATAATTTAACATATAATTCATAAATATATTAAAAAAAAACCATAACTTCAAGCGAATCGCTAGTTCAGGTGACTAATAACAAGAACAAGAACAAGACGAAGAGTGGGTGAAGGGGCAAAATCGTCATTTCTGCTATCCTTCAATTTCCAGTTCTTTCATCCCAGGTGTCCGTTTGCAGCGAGCAATGCTGTTGATAAGTGTTTTCTTGAAACATCAGAATCGTTTTCATTGTTATTTTTATGTGTGAGATTTAATCTTTGATATCGCAGGTGATAAAAGAGGTTACTCACTCTTGGTCGAAACCCTAACTTCTCTCTTATTTGCAATCCGAGTCTTGACTTTGAAGAACAAAGCTCGTCTCAGGTCCAAATTTGTTTCCTTTATTTGATCATCGTGCACTTGAGTTCTTTTGGTCTAGTTTTGTTCGAATTTAAGCAGTAGTTTTTGAGTCGAAAATGAGAATTTAATCGAGGTTGATATTGTCGTTGTTTAATGAATTCATGAAGAATTTGTGTTTGTTATAAATAGCATTACGCTGTTTAGCGGAATAGATTTCGGCCGTAAAATTTTGAATTGGCTGGAATTGGAGGCTATCTTCCTCGTAAAAGTTAGGGAATAACGATTCCAATTCTACTAAATCCATTTTCAGAAGAGTAGATTCCGTGCTAAAATCAAACATGGTATTGGAGAACATAGCAATGAAACACCATTAGAACCAAAAGCTTAAGCTTATGAATGAAGGCCCAACAATTCACTTCGATCCTCTCAAGTGTATGGTTGGATATATTCAATAGCTTTTTGTTGGGTGGATCCAAACATGGGACTGATCTGTTTCTTCTTGTTATTTAATTAACGAACTGAGGTACTTTTACAATGTTCAGGTGCAGCTTCTTGATCAAATAGGTGCCACTACCATGTTGATTACCTTAAGTTAAGGGCTCAAAAATAGCACAACGGTCTAGCATGTAGAGTTACTTAGCATACAAACCAGCAATATGATGTTACTTGTAGAAATAAGTTTAACCAGCTTTTGATTTTTATGAATTAGGCGTAAAACCAACAGAGAAAGATGGTTTTTTCGCTTGAGTCCATATACTGCTAATGATTACCTAAATGGAATTAATCACAGCTTATCTTTGCCCAACAACTAGTCTGCTGGAAATGGACATTGATTTGGCAGAGAGCGATAATACTAATGAAAATAGGAAAAGCACACCTAGAATAAAAGGGAGGGGTCTAAGTCTTAGGCTGGTTTCCCCTGAGGTTTGCCCTATGCTTTTATTAATTGGCCCAATCCTGAATAACTGAGGTTGGAAAGTAGGGAGGAGAGTTTACACCAATGGTCATTATGGCGATAGTTACCTGTATACTCTAAAACACTTCCCCATCCTGACAACTTAGTGGGCAAGAAATGTGGTTGTGCATTCGCAAGCAAGCTTTCAGTTGAATAATAATGCGGTTGTTGAACAATAATCAGTTTCACTGTGCATAAAGAAGTGTGTTGTACTATTATCACCTATTGTCAACTGCTAGCATCTAGAACCAGTGATCAGCATCATTCACAATAAATTCTCATCATGGGTTATTTTTGTGCATCTGGCTGAATTTAGCTTTTTCTTCTTATTCTTCTACTCTTTTATTGCATCTCAATTTTTAAATATTTTTGACAGAGTCTACATATATTGCAGATTCTGTTCTGCATACTTTTGTTGTTGAGTGATTGTGTAGTTCATTGATAGAAGTTACATGCCTTCTTTTCACATCTCCAATTTTTTGCTTTAGCACAGGTAACGCAGATGAATGTACCTTCTTTCGTCCTTTCTTCTGAAGAGACGGCAGAATAGTCTGGATCTGATTCCCTGTCTGAATGCACAGGTTGTAAGGCCGGAAATAAGAAGTGCTGCAGTTGTTCGGGGCAAGCAGAAAACTTATCTGTCACTGTCATGCCTTGTGACATTTGCTGCAGTGATCCTACCTTCTGCCATGATTGATGCGGCATTCTCTGCAGTAAGACCATAAATTTGAACCCCGGAGGCTACAGTTACATCAAATGTGAAGTAGCATCGGGCAAGGGTTATATATGTGGACACGTTGCTCACATGAACTGTGCACTCCCATGTTATGTGGCTGAGTCTGTTGGTTGAAGCATTGGATTGGGCTGGATCCCATGAACTAAATCTGGTTTTGCATGTTACGAGATCTGTAAAAGTCTGTAAATCTGTCGATTCCCTGTTGATGTCAAGAAAATTTTAAAACTTCGTGTCTGTGTTTTGCGTGGCTCACATAGTGCCAAGGAGTTGCTGAGCTGTATTGAACTGACCATTAAAAAGGTGAAGCTGATGGATTTTTGGCAGAAGAACAATTGTTCTCTTGCTTTAACTTTCTCCCCTGTTTCAGTTCCAAAACCAGCAGCATGACCATTTGATATGTAATATTTACATTTGTGGGGCTTCTCTTGAAGATATCCAGAAAGTTGAAGATGCTGATTTAGCTATTTCTACAGGTAAATTTCCAGTATTTTACATAACATTGCAAATAACCTTTATGCTGGCTAACTAGTCTGCATTCGCTGATGCTTGATAATAATATAATTAGTTGAACTTCGATGAAGGTTTTTGTTCAGCATATTGTTACTCTGAACATAACAATACAATATTCTGATTCTTAATTATCTCCCCCTCTTCTTCCTCTCACTCTTGCAGAGCCTCTGGAATAGAAACTCTGATGCCCAAGCTAGGACTTGTGTTCCTTTTTTTTTAATTAATCTCTCGAGTTGGGTCACTTTAGATGATATCTCATTGATACTGTAGTGTAGTGAGAAAATAATGTTGTTAATGCATACAGTTGTTAACATTGATGTTATAAAAAAATAAGCAGACATGTGATAGGTATTTGGTTTAAAACGGTGGACAGCTTGTTCACTTTATGTAAATATTGTCATTGAATATAAATATATTTTCCTGTTCTTGTTAAAGTGAAAGAAAGAAATTGAAAAACATTAGGTACTTCCAAAACAGGGGCCCAGCTATCTTTAAGAATCGAGTCTTCACGTGGGAGTTTGACTAGTAATGTGAAGGCATGTTTGGGATTCAGGTAGACTTTGAAGAGACATGAAAGTTGGTTTCATGGATCATCATTTCATGATGACGGTCATATAAATGAAATAATCTCTACTTTCTACTGCGAGTATCAAAGTACATTAGTTTCCAGTCAAAAGTTGCCCATGTTTTGTTGCATGTCCTTGCCAATGATAGTTTGCAGTGTGCCTTGCTCTTTCATAGCCCCCTTGTCTCTGCCAAAGTTATTCATCATTGTTTTTGTTTTGTTTATAAACAGTTCTCTCCCAATGAGAGTGCTAGACTTGAAGTTACATATCACGAAGAGGTAGATGCTATAACAAGCTTCAAGCCCACAACTTCAATATAACCTCATTATCTGAAAAAATATCAAAAACTTGAGGAAGAGATTGATCAGGTTCTCCGAGTGCTGAGAAAATAACAGGAGTCTGAATAAAAACTTGCAGAGGAAAGGCTTCATGCACAGGAGAATTTATCTTCATACTCCGTACCACCAACTGGACAAGGAGAGGGGCAAAGTCGCACATCAATGGGTCTTGTTTCATAAACGAGCAACAATGTGCTTCGAAGAAAAGATGATAAACAATAGAATGTTCTCATTAGACCAATGTATTAAATGCATCAACGTACTACATAGAACTCTTCTCTAATGAACAATCCCCGGAGAGAGGTGGTTGCAATGGTATGGGATGATTCTCTTGGTTGGAGCACAATGACTTCTAATATATGCGGAACAAAAGCAAATTTATTGTCAGGGAGCATATACCTGTGCTTTACATCCCAGCCAGCAAGTAAAAAAACATGCACAACAAAAATTTATGGTTTTCAGCAGAAAAAACCGATGGTAAAGTAAGCATACCTCGGCAAGTTTATTGCCTTGGGATTGGAATGATTTAGCAAGTCATGTTTGGTGTCCAAGGGCTCTTGATTTCCATTGTTATCCTCCTCCTTCAGCTCTGTATTTTCATGTTCTTGGTCTCGTTGATCAAACGGTAGACTTGGGTATTGTGGCAAAGATCGCTTCTTGCTGCCCTTGTTTTTCTTCCACGTTAGTTTCCTGTCGCTGCTCAGTTTCTCAGCTCTGTATTTTGACACATCTTGTAAAACTATTCAAGAGACCATAATTTTACATGGTGAAAGGGCACACGCCAACTCTGTCTCATCTTAATTAGTCATTATATTAGGATATACTTGACAATAAAAGTAGTGTGACTTTTAATTTAGATTTAGGCATGAAGCATAAATTATGTTATTCAGTGATTTTATGGAATGATTTTATCAATTACTTTAAACTGTTATTCTTTCAAAATTAAATTAAAAGATTAACAATTATCACTGCACATTTAATATGTTACCTAATGGAAACAATTTAATGGCCAAAAGCAATGAAAAGGAGAATAATTTTACAGATGAGATAAAGGGCTGCTGCCATTCCCTGAGAAAGGATTGAAGCGTAGGACATAGATGCCCGCCCACCTTCAGTAGCCGAAAGAGCTGTGAACAATGTGGAGGCTACATAAAGTAAAGATTCCAAAAGTTGGAGTAACAGGTGTTTGGTCCAGGACCCATTGATGCACAGAAGGCAATGTATTGCGCTATATATATATATATATTTATATATAATAGGGGACTAAGGGTCAAAAAAGAAAGGAATCAAATACCATAGTGATGCCAACATCTCAGCAGCATCATACTTGAATCCCACGCGGAATTCAAAGATAACAGGCATGAATGTTGGCATCTAATTCTTAGATACCATTCAATCACTTAAAATGCCCAACCATTCTTGTCCACAACTAGAAAGATTTTGGTTTGCACAACTTATTCCATTGAATTGACTTGAGCAATGGAAATGCTCAAACAGGTGTAAAGTAGTGACGATTTGGGAATCACACAGGGGAAAGGGGAGAAGTATTGCTCTAAAATACCATACAACTTATTTGAAATACTTCAAACCTATTTCTACCTCTTTAAATAAGGAGAGAGAACAGATGTGATTGGGTTGGTAGGTGAAAATTTTAGCAGATTATTACCATGGGTATGATTTATTGGGATCTGCCATTTCTGGACAAGTTCAAAAGGGATCCATCAGAGTAATAAAGGGCAGTATATCCCTTTGCAAGAGAAAAATATGTGTCCAAAGAAGGTTAAGGAAGCAGTACCCTATTCAGCACCATGAGAAATTTGAGAAGAAATTCAGAATGTTAACGGGACTATATAAAACAAAAGAAATGAACAGAATATGTTAAAAAGAGTCTGCACATAATTATAAATGTTTTTTTTTCTGGCGGTCAGATTTCACACTTTCAAGCAAAAAGGAACAAGAACCAACGAAATCCAAGCGGTGTGGATCACTGAATCAGCCGAGAACATGAAGAGGAGAAAAAGAAGACAGAAAAGAAAGATTGACTACTAGATGAAAGAATTGGATGGGATCAAAAGGACTTCAACAATAACATTTTCTATATTGGTTAGCAAAGTAAAACACATCTTCAGCACTAAAAGTAAATGCCCTAAAAAACACCTTTTAAGTCCAAGATTACATGGCTTTATTTAAATACACAATCGGACCAGAAGCATACATTCTTAACCATGAAGTAAAAGAGGAAGTGAAATAGTGTCTTCACTTCACTGCCTTTTCTTGATTGAATCTTCTTGCACTGTTCAATTACACAACAAAGAAAATTTCTATCCTATGAATCTCTGGGACTAGGTCAAAACACTAAGCAAAAATGGAGGGCCAAACAAATTGGATTAAAATGTAAAGCTTTAATCAATCCCTGCAGGGGTAAAAAGACAAAACTAAACATTTTGAATCTCATACCAGTCATTATCAGGGACACCAAGAACACAAATCTCTACTGTACTGAGACATTTAACTAAGTCGAAAGAATTTCAAGTTATAAGCAACTTTAGACACAATATTCATAGCAATATTTTGAATTCCTTTCATCTCCTACAAAACCCGAATGAGAGGAATGCAGTAAGGACTTTCTTCCTTTAAAGCACACCTAGCACCACAAAACCGCCACATATACACAATTCAGGGGTCAATAGCTGAGAAAAAAAGATCCGACAGGCTAACCAAAATCATATGAGAAACTAATTCAAGAACCATTCTCAGCACCACTGCCATAATCGTGTTACAAAAGAAAATTTTCTCAATTCATTGAATTAAAATTAACCTCAAAAAAGGAGCCTTCAAAAACTAAACTTGCAAAGTAAAGTTCCATATAAAAGAGTAACAAAACATAGATATAAATATAAAATATCATATTTTACTGTACAATCACGAGCCTAGTATTTCCCATACCTCCTCTAAACTCACCGTTTTCTCCACCACCAACGCCAGCACCAGCACCGCCTGCATTCCTCTCCTCCAAACTCTCCAAGTCCGCACCTTTAGGCACTGTTACTATCAGCTCCCCATCTTCATAAACAGCACTCGCCAATTCGGGCCGAGTGGACTCGGGCAACCTGAACCGCCACATATCCAGCTCCAGCTCTTCCATCGAAGATAATTGCACAAACCCATTTGGCCTAACAACAATCTTCGTCACCCCAGGATGGATTTGGATCATGTGGGCCCTCACTTCACCGATACCATCCGTTTCAGCAACGAATTTGAAGCAATCCGAGCTCTCCTCAACGGCCACATCAGCGTCCGACCTGAAAGGAAGCTCCAAGACCCGTGTAAAGATATGAGGCAAGCGACGGAGCTTCTTGTGATACCCAATTGAAAGATTTTGTGGGTTTCTCGAATTATTGCGATTGCTATTCGTATTCAGGTCATAATATTGGAGCGCGATGTTGTTTCTCTTCTTCGTTTGAACGGGATGAACCCTCATGGTTATGGTCGTTCTCTTGTTTTCTCTGAGAAGGTAGAATGAAAACAAGAATTACAGGCAAAGAAAGATATATAATACCAACAGAGATGCTCTTCTTGTAAAGAGAGGTGATGAATTGTGGATAGGAATCAAAATTTTAATGGAAAAAAGGTAAAATCATAAAGGAATGGTGTACAAACCCTCACAAGATTGAAGAGTACAAGGATGGATTGTTACAATTATATTCTCCCTTGAGCAATTTTGAATGCATAGATAAGAAGGAAAAATATTTTAATGGGGAAACTGAATAAGAGCCAGTAGAAAGGAAAGAAAAAGGAAAAAAGCAAGATTGTAATGAAATGAAATCTCCTTTCCAGGGGCAAGGGAATCACAGAACAGATAAGGAGAAGATGATAACTGTTTATTGCCCCTGTGGTTCCATGAAATTTCCTTCATGCCATACCATTCTACTGTCTTCCATGGACGTGCCATTGCCAATCCCCCATCATTACATAACAATAGACTCGTTAAATGAGTTGTGTTGTGTCTGCATCTGTTCTTTTGACAATGATTTTCTTTGCCACTCAGCGTAGTACAAGCGTTCTGCACAATATAAAATTTTAAATAATTAATATAAAATTTAAAAAATTAATAATATAATAGATTAAAATAATATTTTCCTATTCGACAAACGTAAAAATTAACTTGTTACTTCCGCAAGTAGACGTGCTCAAGGGAATGGCTGATGCAATGTTTAGATATTTATGTTTTCAAAGAAATTCGAAGTCATTTTCCCTGTAAAGACAGGTTAGTGCATACAGTGCGGTGAGAATGGAGGGAGGGAAGGCACGAACCTTCCAAGAAATGACTCAGAGAGTGTTATTGTCGGGCAAAACCTTTCATCTACTTTTGGCCTTATGCTTTAGTAGGGTCCAGACATGGCAGTAGTTTCAGCAAAATTTCCATACTTTTCTCGGGAAGCTGCTGTCAATGTCAACATCAACCCCAAACGAATGCAATTAACTGTTCAACACCAGCCTTATTTGTATAGTTATGGCTCATTCATCTTCATTAATTCCTTCCAATGGCAGCAGAAGAGAGAACTACTCCAAGCCTGAGGCCAGTTAACACTAATGCAGATGCCTGCATTATTAAGTTCTAACATGCTTCCATTGTTTTCGGTTAAATTTTAAATTTGCATTGCTGATTAACGGATAGGAATCACTATGGTGTGCATTAAGAGCAACATAACCAAATGGGGAACACTGAACCTGAAGTCTATTCAGTTAAACTTACAATTCATCAGACAATGTCACCTTAGTAGAATGAACGACTTTATTGGTAATATTGTCCCTGAAAAGGTTTGGCTTCCAAACTTGCAAATAAGACCTTCACAGCCTGGCTCATATTTCTCTTTACCTCCGGTTTTTTGTCTATGGAGGTTCATCAATAGTCAAACTGTAGTGTGCTCGTGCGTGTTGAGGGTCAAGCGAATTATCATGATGATGCATTCGACGCCTTCAGTTTGGTCTCTTATGACTGCGGGTATGTACTCCATATGGCATGCTTGTCGTACTAGGATGACGAGCCTCCTCTGCTCTTGCTCTATGACCAAAAACACTGTCTACAGGATCTGCCATCATCTCCACGGTATGGTTCACCTAGAAGAAGAAGAAGAAGAAAGGTTAGCAAATAATAAGCGAATTCAAATGCAATGAAAGCAGTACAAGTTGTCAAATGCTATAAACCAATAGATTTCATTTACATGGAATGTTTTGAGTATTCCTCACTGGATAATGTATGCTTGACCATATTAAGCATGATGCCTACGACAATAAACTATGAATGCCATTCTAAAGTTAAAACAGAAAAACTATAATCATGGACCACGATATACACCTTCATTGAGTGAGGGAAGAGAGGAAGAGTAAACTGCCATGAGTAGTTTTATTACCATGATTGGGATGTATATGCAAACACACACACATATATATGGAGACGTCTCCTGAAAGCTGTTGATTAAAGGTATTATGATATTATTGATTCTATGTTCGAGGGATACCCCCATTACACAATTTCTTTGAAAGTCAACATTAACTACTTTAAAACCCCATTTCTAAGGTTCATATAGAAAGGCTGTTCTGTTCTAAAAGACCATAACAGCGATGTATGTACTTAAACATCCCAATTATATTAAGGTATCAATTGTATTGCCACAAATAAACACTCCTGAGGCTCATCTAGCAAATCGAGGCATCAGAAGTCCAAATAACCCCTTAGCAATGCTATATAGTCTTATCCACTAGCTCTACATCATAATCATTCACAAAAAGCATAGAAATGCTGGTCTTAATGAGTTAAAAAGCTGGTTGCCACTTGCAGGCTATGGCAAATCAATAAGAATATCTTTTTGTTTCCCTTTTCTCTGAAAGAAAACAGAACAACAGCTATTGGATATCGATAGAGATTGGTATGTCCGATCATTAACATTAAATGAAACTGGCACCTGAATTAGGCATTCATTCTTTGTGAAAGATGCTGATTTATAACACGAGCTCTAGGGAAATCAAAGTTACCACTAGTTCAACTTCAACCTCAGTTTCAAAGAGCCCATATACCCATTTGCTTAGTTTGATCATAGGCATGTTCAGTGTGCAAAAGCCTCCCCGAAAGATTGCTGCACAATGTTCACTCAATGAATGTCCTTTAGCAATTGCAAACCCCAAGGGAGCAATTGGTTTCTCACCCAGAATCGTTTTTGAGGACAACCTACCAGTCCAAACTGCACCTTAGAAATTGCTTATTCAAATGCATAGCAACTTTACTCAATATTGACAGTCAACATGAACGAAATTTCTTTTAATTAATTTGAATTGACTGAGTTCAATATGTTTCTTATATAGACATTCTTTTCATTTTCCTTCATTTCATTCAAATTTACCCTCATCTGCTCAGTGTAAATATGCTTGTCTTTTTCTTGAGCTACAGACTTGATTGACAGATATGATAACTCCAATCTGGGCAATTGAAAAAAAGATGTAACTTGTTCTAGTGATAATTATTGAACCCAATTATTCCAAGTAAAAGTTCTGTCATATGAACAATGCATGGCAAAAGATAGTTATGACAAATTAAAATCTTGGAAGTAATTAACCAAAGAAACTGTAAAAACAAAATTATTAATAAAGAGAAAAGTAATCCTCAACAGCAGAAAAAAGAAAGTGTTCAGATAAGTTCAAGCTATAGTATTTGAATAAACTCTATTCTGTGGTTTCATCATCACCCATTGAATAATTCTGAAAACAACAGCTCATTCACACAAAATGAAAAAGTTAATCTAGCATACTCACAGGAACTTGCTTGGACCCCAAATCATTCTTTTTGTGGCCAGGGTCATTGTAGATGTGCACCTCATTGTGGGACTCGATCTGGTTCTGGGAACCACTGTGGGATTCACCATAAGAGTCACTCTGAATAAGAATGTTTAGAGATAAGCTGCATTCTCCAAGGATCACCTTGGTATTTGATTACTATTCTGTCATTTTAAATATGATTTCGTAAATATGAATTTAAAAGAGTCATGCCAAGAATAAAACCTAAAAAAGGAAATATTGATGGCTGCCAGAAGTATAGTTTTCTGGCATTCTTAAATACAATAAGTGTTAAAACCTGGTTCGGTCATTTTCAAACTAAGTAGATTTCTTCCAACCTGTAGATGCAGCTTGAGGACAAAAGTTATACATATGAACTGCAGTGACTACACCCAGATCTACAAGTTTTTTAAGTATGATAAACAGCATTAGCTATCATAGAACAAATATTGCATAATCAAGGCACGATCAAGTCCTCCTGCATGACCAGAAGTAAAAAAAAGGACTGTTGAATTCACAAGGTTTTGCAACTACATATCTTTATATGAAAATGCAATCACGGAAGCTGGAAAAGTTTCCACCAATTATCAAACAAAAGGAGGAAACCTACATATTTGCTAACTCCTTCCAAAGCCGGCTTCCATCAATTGCAAGAATACGATCAACAGATGACTCCAGAGACCTACTCAATGTTGAGTCGAAGAAACCTGTTCAGCCTCCATGTTGCTGCAAGAGAGGCCTAAGAATTGTAAACAAATTGCAAGTAGAAGGTGAAGTAAGTAACCAACAATCCCAATACTGTTGACATTTGTGAAAAAGAATGTGAGATTTGAGATTGTGTCAATGCTCAGAGGAAGGAGAAAAAAATGCAAAAGAATCATAATAAAAGTAGAAGAAACAATAACTGCAGCAGCAGTAACAGCACCATCTACCCGCACACAATATGGTGGATATAAAACTGTCAGTTGACGCAGCAAAAACTTACAGATTTAATCACTATGCCATTAAGTTTGATTGTTCATATAAGAATTCAGCTGTGGTAACTCACATTATATTCTTTATTTCTCCTTTTCATCCAACTAGACTTGGGCTTCTTGCTTGATTTAATAAGCTCCATGAGGATTGTTACAAATATTGTTGAACGTGCAGCAATGCTTTGTTGTCGGTTTATTATGATTATATGTTCTTCATTCATTATAACGGGTAGAACATCAATCTCTACAGTTTGGTATTAATACCAAGATCACACATACAATGTTATAATGGGATTCATGCGTCTAAACAAAATTACAAACCATCAGCATACAGTTCATTGATCTGATTTGCCAATCAATTGGTTGAAATAAGCCTGCAAAGATTTATATAAACTGTAAAAGATTCAGACAGAGACAAGCCAACTGGAAATTCCATTTATGAAAAAAAAATTATTGTGACTTCTCTCCTCAGATTAATTTCAGATGGCAAAATATATCAAAGTCTTAAGCTAAAACTTCCAATGTAACTTTTTCCTGTAAAACTAACAGAAACAACAGTAATGATACCAAAATAAACAATTCTTAGCTAGGAGATAGAATCTTAAAGCTGGGAAGAGCAAGCTTAATGTGACCCACGTTAGCAGATAAATTGAACCTTCAACCAGGAAATTCGAACACAAATACTGGAAATCAGTCAAATGGAAGCACATTAATGCTCAGGAATTAAAGATTAGCATTACAGTACCGCTCGGGCAAGTTGCTGTGGGTATGTCACATAACACAATGCAAACTAAAAAGTTTACCCATCCATGTGACACCAGATCCAACAAGACCACCCACCCAAAACCCCCTTAGAGCCTCAGACTTTCATGAAGAAAGAACTTTTGCATCTCCAGATGTCAATCTCTCCTACAAAAATCGCAGAGTTTTCAGACTACAGTGTAGCAGAAAAACTGCAAATGACAAGCTTATTTGTCAAAAAAGAAGCAAGAAAAATATATAAGTAACATTTACTTCAAGTCATAACCAATTTCTTGATCGGTGGACATTGCCTGTTTAGCATTCCAAAGCATTGTTCGCTCTAATGGAGCCAAATACAATCGCACCAGTTTCCCATAACTGGTAAACATGCTTATACTAGCCAAATTTAGCCTAGGTTGAAACACATAAGATTTGCAACTTAGATTGATTTTGATCATCCCCAATTAAAAAAATGCTGAAGGTAGAGACTAACATTAATCAGTTTTCACGTCATCTATGCTTATAAATTGAAGTTCTGCAATTAAGGATTTATAGGTTAGGCAGCATTGACAAGATTCTGACAACCCAAAAATGGGCATAGAGATTAACACAAATGCGGAGACATTACAACCTGTTCAGTCCCGAGCACCTTCTCAACTTCAAACAAAAGTTCAGCCATTACCCTTCAGACAGAGCAGTAGTTTCCTCAGACGAATATCACTTGCTATCAATTCAAAAAAGTTCAAAAGATTAATGTATTAGATGGTGTTATCTGTTCTTCTTGATAAATTCAAAACTGATTTATATCACATCCTCCTTCATCCAATACGCGATGTCCATAAGTTCATTCATTATAAACTCACCTAATTCGTATTACTTTATTCTCTTATTTTTCAAGAATCTATATCTATACTTTGAGCCTCAATAATACTTGCTGTTGATTCAAAAAATTAATCTATTTATAACCAACGTTAACGACCATTCGAGCAACCAAGTTTCTCCCTCCAATACGAAGTTCAGAACTCCATGTCCACTCTCGGCCAGCCTTCGACACCACTAATTCTCCACAACACCACCCTTAATACGAGCACACTCCTCACCTCCCTCTCCTCCTGCACCAATCTTACTCACCTCAAACAAGCGCATGCGCAAATCCTCAAACTCTCACACTCTAACAATTCACAAAACACTCTTCTCTTCAAACTCCTTCTCACTTCATTCTCTCTCCCCACCATCACTCCTTCGTCCCTCCACTATGCTGTCTCTATATTCTCCCAAATTCCCACACCTCCGTCTCATATTTCGAACAAGATTTTACGCATATTATCGCGGAGTTACCATCCAAGATATGCCCTTGTGATATTTGTAAAAATGCTTGTGGAAGGATTGAGTGTTGACAGATTCAGCTTCCCTCCACTTTTAAAGGCCACTTCTCGGGTTGGGGGATTTTTTGAGGGGATGCAGATTCATGGCCTTGGTGCTAAGTTAGGACTTGATTCGGATCCGTTCGTGCAGACGGGTCTCGTGACAATGTATGGAGCGTGTGAGAGGATTGTGGATGCACGAAAGGTATTTGATAAAATGTCTTACAGAGATGTCGTTGCTTGGAGTATTATGATTGATGGGTATGGTAATTGTGGATATGTGTTTTGTTTGTGTTTTTGTTTGAACTTGGAAAGTTGTTCTGATAGAAAATTTTAAACAGGTATTGTCAGAGTGGGCTTATTGATGACGCTTTGAAGCTTTTTGAAGATATGAAGATGTCTAATATGGAGCCAGATGAGATGGTTCTTTCAAAAATTTTATCTGCTTGTGGCCATGCTGGGAATCTAAGATATGGAAATTCTGTTCATAAACATATCGTTGATAATAATGTTGTTCTTGATGCCCATTTGCAGAGTGCACTTATTACAATGTATGCTAATTGTGGTTGCATGGATATGGCAAAGGAATTGTTTGATAGAATGTCACAAAAAAGTTTAGTTGTGTCAACTGCTATGCTTTCTGGGTATTCAAGAGCTGGACTGGTTGAAGATGCTCGCTGGATTTTTGACCAAGTGGTTGAAAAGGACTTGGTCTGCTGGAGTGCAATGATATCCGCTTATGCTGAGAGTAGTCAGCCTCAGGAAGCACTTAAGTTGTTTAAGGAAATGCAGGTCTTGGGAATGGAACCTGATCAGGTTACCATGCTAAGTGTTATCTCAGCTTGTGCTCATCTTGGTGCCTTGGGTCAAGCCAAATGGATCCATTTATATGTTGATAAGAGTGGGTTTGGAAAAGATTTGCGTGTCAACAATGCTATCATCAATATGTATGCAAAATGTGGTAGCTTGGAAAGTGCAAGAGAGGTGTTTGAGAAGATGAGGAGAAGAAATGTAATATCCTGGACTTGTATGATCAATGCCTTTGCCATACACGGAGATGCTAGTAATGCAATAAGCTTCTTCCACAAAATGAGAGATGAAAATATCCGGCCCAATGGGATCACGTTTGTGGGTGTGCTTTATGCCTGTAGCCATGCAGGGCTAGTTGATGAGGGGCAGAAACTCTTTGCATCAATGACCAATGAACACAACATTGCTCCTAAACAGGAGCACTATGGTTGCATGGTAGACCTCTTTGGTCGAGCTAATCTCTTGAGAGAAGCTCTTGAGCTTGTAGAGACAATGCCTTTGGCGCCGAACGCTGTCATTTGGGGATCATTGATGGCTGCTTGCCGGGTTCATGGTGAGATTGAATTAGCTGAGTTTGCTGCCAAACAGCTTCTTCAGCTAGAGCCAGATCACGATGGGGCCCTTGTGCTATTATCAAACATTTATGCAAAAGATGGAAGGTGGGAAGATGTTGGTGAGGTAAGGAAATTAATGAAGGAAAGAGGTGTACTCAAAGAGAGAGGACGCAGTATAATAGAAATGAACAATGAAGTACACGAGTTTCTGATAGCAGATAGAAGTCATAAACACACAGTTGATATCTATGAAAAGCTAAATGAGGTGGTTAGTGAGTTGAAGCCGGCTGGCTATGTTCCTAATATCCATAGTGTATTGGTTGATTTAGATGAAGAAGAAAAGCGGGAAGTAGTTCTATGGCACAGTGAGAAGTTGGCACTTTGTTATGGGCTGATCAGTGCTGAAAAAAATTCATGCATTCGCATAGTTAAGAATCTGAGGGTCTGTGGGGACTGTCATACCTTTATAAAGTTGGTTTCAAAGGAGTATGGAAAGGAGATTATAGTCAGAGATAGGTCTAGGTTTCACCATTACAAAAATGGTGTCTGTTCTTGTAAAGATTATTGGTGATTTTTATACAAATTGAAACTATGAGTTTGTCTAACCATATTGAAGTTCTCGTAAAAGTTATTCTGAACTACTGAAACACGATGCAAGCTTCAGTAACACAATATAAGCATTTTATCTATGGGAAAGTGAAGAAGAAAAGGCAGTTTCCTGCCCATGGAGTTAAATTGCAACATTGCATTAACGTTTAATAATACAATTCTGTTATGGAAGTATCAGTAATTTAGAATACGGGGATGAAAGTCCTTTTTCTGTCCAAAAATCATCTATGGCCTGAAGCTACATAGAAGAGAACTAAATGAAGATTCAATTGAATGATTTCCATTATCCCAAATAGAAATGGAAGAACAGACTAACCACTAACTTCTCAAGAGAGATGAGAATTAAACATTTGTTGTTGGGCCACCAAAATGCACGATTCTGTTTAAGTTGGTATCTTGATATGATCTTTCGCCGTGAATGTTCTGTATTGATTTTGAAATGCAGAAAACTGCCAAAGCTCTTCATTAAACGTGCTTACCGTGCTTGACATCCTGTATTTCAAGAGCTCAAATGCTGCTGAAATCAATCTTGAATTCTCCAGTATTGAGCTCCGGCGATACTCCAGAATCCATGTATTAGGATCCAGTTGCATGACAGAGGCGTCCCATTTCTTGTGCACCCAGGAAATGTTTGCCTTCCGAATTGAGAATCCAACCTTTCCGTTGGACCACTTTTGAACGCAAACAATGAGGGAAATATAACATAAACCCAAGTAAGAATATAGCATTCAATTTTATTTTACGGGAGAAATTTCTTTACAGATCAGATTGTTACAATTTGCATTGGTGTAATTAAGCTTATACTAAGAAGGATTTTTCTTGGGTTTACCTCAGTCACTCTGCCAGATAATATAGTGAATGATCGAGAAGAAAATCCAGTTGTGAGCAATCCTGCTGTCTGCACAGGCCATCCCCATATGCTCACCTCCTCCATTGCAGATTTGTACAATACACAACGTGAATTCAACAGACCATCCTAACATTAATCCAGCATTGATGTTAGTTAGTTTTTCATCTCATGCAAAAGGACCAACATAAAATGAGTTAAACAGAAAGATTAAGAAAAAAGAGAATCAATCAGTACCTGATTAATTTCCCATTTAGAATCACTACAGCTGCAATTTGAGATCTTATCATGAGCAATTTCCTTTAATTCATTCTGTAAGAACCTCAATCTTCCATTCAAATCATTAACAACCCATGACCTTTCACCAACTTTCCTCACAATATCAGGTGTTAACCCTGGCGTCAAAACAACAGAAAGCATCCTGGAGAAGACAAATTCGACTGCAATGAACAAGCTCAAAACCAAAACCAACTTCGAAATAACACCCCACAAATCAAATCTTTTCTCAACCTTTCTCTTCTCCACCTTCTTCAGCCTCAATCTTGCAGTCGATTTCAAAGCTGGAGACTCCATTTTTTTGCAAGAACTGGATCTGGGTGTGGACACAATGGAAGCATCAAAGGAGATTGGAGTTCTCTGAACATCATTGGTTTGAGAAGCGGAGAGCTTTGTGAGTGAGCTTTTTTGGATGCTGAAAGGCATGAGGTCAAGAGTCGCATTGATGCTAGCTAAGCAAATTTCACAGTTGCAATTTGCATCTTTTCTGCACCCGGGGTAATAGCAGCTGTCTCGGGCTTCGCTCTGGTTCTCTTCCATGGTGGTAACAGTGGTGCTCGACTTCGCTGAAGAAGACGGCGTTTCTGTTTTCATAGCTTCTTTTTTGCGCCCGTGCAGATTTGCTGTTTTGCTTATTCAGCACCAGTAGCCACCCTTTACGTGAAGCAACAGAGTTTTGAAATTTGAAAAATCCAACGGTCAACTGCGACGACGTCAGGTGAAGATTTGTTCCAGCTGAGAGTTAACAGTAATTTTACCAGTGAAAAGACCTAAATACCCCAGATTCCATTTTTCAGTAATTATTAATTATATTTAAATTTAAATTTAAAATTTTAATATATAAATTTATTCATAACATAATTAATTATTTAAATAATTATAATATATAAATTTATTTTATATTATTTATAAAAAGTAAATAATATTATCTATTTCTTCTCTCTGTTGGGAAATCTCATCAACGGTGATGTCCCTGTCTCTACATGTTTGTGCTGATTTAATTGATCGACGGTGTGAAATTAACCAGCACAAGAAGATAAGCTGAAAAGTTTGTTATCTCTTCGTCCGTAGAATCTCCGAAAGATGTTGTGATGAGGTAACAGAAAAAGCAATTGTCTTGTCCGAATTTCCTCCAGAGAAGGTAGGTAGGTAAGGCGGCAACTGATGATAGATTAACAGTTAGAACTTGAAACAGCAAGTACCCTGGAAAATTCCCTTTAAGCTGAAGCCTCACATGTATGATATCGGAATCTGATTCCGGATACCCCAACACGGTAAGTTCATCTACTGGCCAATTTAAGACGGTACACCATGAAGACGACACTCAGTTCTCTAATGATCTACCAACTGTTGACCTGCATATGAATAATTACCATTTTAATTCTTAATTACTTCACTAATCCCCCCCACCAGCGAAAGACTGAGAGAAGAAATCTCTCAGGTTATGGCCGTCTGATGATCTTACAAATCATAATGAATAATGACTTGCAATCTTCAATAAATTAACGTTTTAATTCATTAATTGATTGATTGATTCCATTCTCAGGTCTCAACTTCTAGTTGTAGTGGAAAAGAAAACCATGTTACAGTTTAAATAATTGATGCTAGCTTGTCGCATAATGTATGTTGACTTAGTCCTTTTTGTTGGACTGGGAAGTTGATCAATACTGCTGCATTTTAGTACAAGTAATTTCAGATTTGTTCTACATTGTTCTTGATTCTTAAAGCAATTAAGTCTACAGGTTTAAACCTGTTAAATCTAACTTGTTCCATGGACGTAAATTGAGTTTGACTGTATGGGTTTAACTGCCATTCTACGGTGTCCGAACTTCTAACTCATAAGATGAAAATCAACAACTGAGATCTGGTAAGAAAACCCAGTAACGAATAAGACAACTGATTAAAATCCCAGAAAGTATTAAGAAAATTCATTAAGCACTTTGTGTTTTTGAACCTTCGAACATTTCTGGGCCAGGTGGTTTTGAAGAGTTAATTAAGATTTTCCCAGGAAAACTTTCTGTTCTGTGTGGCCAGAAAGGAAGAGGAAAACATACGCATGACATCAAGAGGGAAAACAGAAATAAAACTGGGAAGAAAGCCTTCTTTTGAAAAGAACACCCTCTGTACAAAGAGAAGTTAACACTTAGCCACTGAAGGCAGGCAGGTGGCCAGATTTTTTTGATATTGTTCCTGCAGCCAACAAGGAGAGCAGATCGCTCTCCTTGTGATTGCTGATGATTAATACAATTTAGTGCCTGCAGATCTTGTATACTTCTTAGAAGTAGATGGTGATGAAGACAAATCTCCTGATCTTCTTCTTAGCATCTGTCTCATACCATCAGCTACTCGAACAGCAGGATTTGATTTGAATTTACCACAAAATGACATGTGAGCTTTCACAGCTTCTTCCATACCAGAAGGCTTTTTCCCTCTACTTACTTCATCTCTAACAGCTTCTGAGCACAACCCACATAGCCATTTCTCATCAAATTTAGCCTTGATTTCGCTTATGTAATCTTGAGTACAATCCTCTTTCAATCCACAACACTCACACTTAACTGATTCAATCTCCATTAAGTTTCTCCTGCTTTTGATAAATCTCACCTTTTCAAAGAGGGTTTAAATATAGGGTATTTATGGAGTGGAGAAGAACTTACTTTCTAAGGCTTGAAGGAAAAGTGATCGAGAAGGTGTTTTGAATTATGGATGCTTTTTTTGTCATGGTTGGATTAGACTGCAAATTATAGCGTAGAAGGTAGAAGTGGGTTTCTCTTTTCCTGCTCTAGTTTCTCACCTATGATTGATGGTTTTTGTTGGAAAAAGAAGTAGCTAAGTGTTGAGTTAGGTGTTGCATGATAGCTTTTATGGTTGATCTGAGAGTGAAAGAGAGTTTAGAATAGAGAAAACTGCCATGATTTCCTCCATGTTCTAAGGGACACAGAGCAGTGGAATTTGAGACAAGCTGGTCGGAGGGGGCCTCAACTCTGGCCCTTCTCTAGTATGCCTCAACCCTGGCCCTTCTCTAGTATTTAAAACATATTACCTCGGGGAGCTTTTGGGTTTTTGCCTTCTTTCATTTGTCCTTTGTGTTGTTTGTTCTCGTTCAAAGCTAGTTTATTTTTTCTCTTATTTGATTGACAGTTACTTTCGGTTGGTACAACGGGAGAACCAGCTAGTCTACTTGGCTGAACTTATTGGCTATGGCTGCAAGCCTGAGTCTTCTGCTCAAGACTTGGGGCTCTGGCTTTGTTTGTTTGATTGTTCTCATTCTTTCCTAGTGTTAATTATTTGAATAATCTTCTATATTAAGGATCAACTTCTATAGCAATAAAGTCAACATCACAGCAATGCTTTGTTGACCTAGCAGCAGTCTTGGGTTGTTCAACAGCCTCTGGTTTATCATCGGATCCTTTGCTAAATAAGGCAACATGATTTAATGTGCCACGTTAATCATATTACAATCACAATTAAACTTAGCTAAAATCCCATTTGAAATGGTCATTAAGAAGTCTACACTAGTAATAAACTTCCATCTTTGCTGTGGGTTACCACAATATATCCTAGGTCATTGACTGTTGAATGTGACACTACAGGAGAAATTGACAAGGAGGATATGCAAGGAGCCTGCTTTCAATGTGTTGTGCAATAATGTTAACAACTTTTTGGCTTGATTTGAACAACTTAACATGTTTTTTCAATGGAGAAGGTAATGGTAATGCTTTCTAGTCAAAATTCCCTGTGTGCTGCCTCTTGTTTTGGTCAATAAATTATTGTACATGTTACAATACATGCACTTGGTAGATTTCAGCCATTAAACGATGGATCAAGTCCTTTCTCATGAACATGATACTGATGTTGTCTTAACATCATCAAAAGGGAAGCTATTAATTATTGAAGAATGATACTAATGGAGATTATACACGAGTTAATTATTGTGTTTGGTCGAGGGCCACTTTCACTCCCAAATCCCAATACTATACATGGTTGCTTTCACCTCACTCTAATTACTAATTATTTTACTTAATTTTTAATATGATACTTCTCCAATTAGCCATTGTGTCTTGTTATGATTGGTCGATTTATTAATCTAAATTCAAAAATTAAATATTTTATTATAAAAAAAAATAATTTTGTTAAAATTATCATATTTAAAAAAAGGATCAAAATTTTATTAATTTTATCGATTAAAATGCATACAAACGCTTTATATTTTGTCAGTTATTTTTTTAATACGTTAAAAAGTTATCAAAAAGAGTACCCGATGAAAGGAGATTGTGGCTTCACTTTGCCAATTTGCTTAGTCGTCTCCCCAGAGCACACTATTTGAGCACAAGTGAAGGGTTGGATTACGAGGTAAGCAAAGCAAAGCAAGTGCAAATTTGCAAGTACTTGTGTGTGTGTGTGTGTGGGGGGTTGTGGGGCATTTCAATGATCATCTTCTGCATGTCTTTCTTTTTCACAAAGCAACACACTGTGATGCTAACCCAATATGCATGCGGGCAATTGGATTGGAAGAGCATTCATCATGTTCATCTAGACTTGTCTTGATCTTTAAAGATTGTAATACAAAATGTATAGTAGGTAGTAAGAGATCTTACAAACATAGGTTATATGCTGGTTTCAAGAATCATAAGACAAGTTTCGATCATGAGTAGGCTTTAGGGTTCCATCCTAGAAAAGAGAGTTAATGTTTGATATGCCCTGTTAGAAAAAATATTAAAATCAAGCAGTGTTATTATATTAATATAATTTATACAATAGAATTATTTAATTAATAAAATAAAATAAAATTTATTCATATATATTAAATTAATTAATTAAAAAATTACAAATTTTTTTATTTATTATTAATAAATAATTTTTTATTTTATTTTATTATATTAATAAAATAGTATCATTCTATTGCAATACTTTATTACGAAAACTTAGTCGGCGGCGAGTATAATCAAATTCATGAAGAGCAGATTTTGTTTGAACTTTAAAGAGAAGACCAGGTTTTGTGAACCTGTGGGCTATATATATTGTCTTGGCATGTGAGCACGAGAGCTGTGGTCAAGCATTGTCCTTAATGGAGAAAAAGGCTGCTACATAAATACAGGTCCACAGACTCAGAGACAAGCCATGACCACGCATGTGGGGTTGCAGCTCAGGCTGATGAGCACTGAAAGCTTTCAACCCCACACAAGTAGTTATCCAAGTATCGATCGATCGAGCCACTTAAAATTTGATCATTGTCACGCAAACCAACATGCGAGTATTTGTTCGGTAGATGTCCGGCACCACTGCAGAGTTCCCTATAAACGTCTCGCGAAGGGTCAATATCAAGTTGGGCCAGTGGATTAATGTTCTGGAAATGTAAATGAATGAAAGAGCGGGGCAAAGTTCGAACAAATTGCTGCAATGAAAAGTGATATTCGATGCTTCTCTTTTTCTTTTTAAGCATGGTCAACTGAGCTCATTCATGGTATATATGGCCTACGATAACTTCATTCATGCGTAGAAAATCTTGGTTCCAACGACAAGATCGTGCAATGATGTGATTCCCAGATTGAATATTCTTCCTCTCATAAGTGGTGAAGGACTCGATCATGCCATTGGATTTGTAAGGTTTTGATGATCTGCCTTTTCGATCATCCCGGACTTGGCTTAAGAATTCAGGCGCAGCCAAGCCATCTAGAAAGATGTATAAAGGAAGCAAACAAATATAAAATTCACCCGTTCCATTCAATTAACCAAGTTTATAACCCTTTTTCTCAGATGAATCTTGCTTCATCATCTTGCTTTTGATAATGGGTTTAGTTAGCTCCATAAAATATCTTATCTAACCTTGTTATGCATGATCATTCATTAAATATACGTATGGGTTTTAGCTCTTTCTCCATTGTTCAGTTCAGAGAGTCAATGATTCTCACATGGGTTCTTGTTTTCTTCCTAGAATTATCAAAGAGTTAAAAAAATTCGGAAAGATGTTGAGTTAGTTCAAAATTCAATGCTCTTCACATGGCAACCCACATGCATATTCATTGCATAATTCTCGGTCATCTCTTGCACGTTCTTACCTGAACAAGTAGGATTCTTCTTTTCCCATCCAACCAATCACACTCATAGCCCACTGTAATATCATTCAATCATTTGGCATTTGCAAATTCGTCCTCAAAATCTTTTGTTTTCCATGCTGTAAGATAATGAAATTGTGAGAGAGTTTGTAAGTTCATGTCATTATTACTAGTTGCTTTATTACAGTTAGAAACTGTTATTAATCAGATGTGCATGCCCTAGTTCTCTGATTGATCATCATTGTTAATCTTCTCTACTAATTAATCAAAAGTAATTAGGATTAACCTAAATGCCAAGTAATAAATTTGACTAATTTACAATTTTATTTATCTACAGACGAGAATATTTAATTGAATAATTCTAATCTTATCTATCAAAAATTAAGTTATTAAAATATTTTTATTAATTAAAAAATAATATTACTTTCTTTTTTATCATTAACAGATAATACGCAAATTAACTTTAAATTTAAAGTTTTAATTTTGAATTAAATTTTAAAAATTATAATTAATTGTTTGTAGTGATTGATTAATAATAATAACCCATCAATAATTTATGGTAAGGGATGATGGGAGGACTATGATTGGCATTGTTGGTTGTGAAACTGTACATGGTTTGCTAGGTATGTTATTGACCTTTTTGTTATTAAATGAGCTTGGCTTCAATCATTAGAGACTGGACAACTATTTCAACTCCCAACCAAACTACCTTCTTAATTTCCTTCCTTCCCAGGCCACGTTGCCTTTGCTTGCTGGTTTGCTGTCTCAACAATGGAAAACAATAATTAAACTACAAATACGCATACTACTCCAGGAGATGGGGCCCCGACTGGAATCTAATGGGCTCTAAGAGGGCCCACATTTGATATAACAAGCCAATGGATAATTTGTCGGACCCACCCACGTGCACTGCACAGCCTCAGGTGATTGAATTGAATATTGTTCCCGTGGAGACTACCACGAATGGGAAAACGACGTCATCCCATGCCATGCCTTCGTGACTGAGCATCTGGTCTCAGACAAGAAGCCATAATAATAATAATAATATCCACTTTAAGTGAATTTATAAATAAAATAAAATGATGAGAAAAGGTAACTTGTTATACGTTGTGGGTCATATTTATGCACCTTCCCCTTCGTGCGGGCATAGCATGCACATCGGCAATGATGTGAGCCTGAGGAGAGCTGTACTTCCCCTACTACGTAATTTTTTACTCACAGAGAGAGAGAGAGGGGGCTTGCCTTCCCTTCCTGTCAGTTGCCAAATAAACTATCAGAGCAGAGATTCCATCGTTCCTTCCTAAATGAATAGGCCAATGGTTGTGCATACAAAGATATTTTTAAAATGTCCATTGATGATCAGTAACACACACTTGAGGAGCAGCAATCATGCTGTTTTCTGACTGATGTAAGCCCACGACTTTGCAACAGAATTCATACACCACCCCGTTTCAATATTGCCAGGGGTGTCAAAAGCGCCGAATCGTCCACCTCAATTTAGAGCCGTCGCGAGTTCCAACCAAGCGAAACATACGAGCCCGTCTTTTAAGTCGGATCAATCTTATGAACCCTATTTATATTATTTATTAATTAAATATTAATATTTAAATTAAATAATAAAATTTTTGAGAACTAATCCAACGGGATACATTAAAATTCCTTTGTTTCTTTTCACAATAGATTAGATTCGACCCGGTCGCGAGGGTCTTATTTTTATTGCAGGCCGGCCCATGGAAACCTCTAAATATAACCATTCACATGGCCCAGAGGATGATTACCGTAGTGTCCCGCACAGCAAAACCAAATTATGCGTCAGATATTCAAACTGAGAACTTTGGTCACCAAACTTAGCACAGTAATTAGTCAGTGCAGCAAGAATACTGGTTCAACCAGTAGCCTAGAAATCGCCCTTATCTTGTATGTGTAAATAATATCTACAAATATGTAAATTTCAAAGTAAGGCTCAATCACTGAATTACAATGCACAGAGAATTTAATTTGATTTCATCCAAATATCTTCCCTCCCCCAAGAAGTGGAATCAGAGCTATCTTCTGTGAATCCGAGAATTTAATTAGATTTCATCTATACATCTCTCGTCGCCCTAATATTCACAACTCTCCCTCTATCCACTCGTGTTGCATCTGTAAATGTTAATGGAGCAAACGTGAAAAGTCTTACAACTAAGGCTCAATCACTGAATGGTGATGCACAGAATTTAATTAGATTTCATCTCAATATCTTCTCTCTCCTTTGAAAAGGAATCAGAACTATCCTGGGGAAGAAGGCCAAGTAGTGGTAACGGCAACAATGAGCTGAGGTTGCAAAGGATTATCAAAGCTGCCAAGTTATCAAATCTATCCTTGGTGACACCAAAGAGCTGCGTCAGACCAGCACCTATCAGCCCCCCAAGAACACTACCTCCATTTGATATTGACATGAGAGTGGCAAAAAGTGTTGCTTCCATGCCCTCCGGACATAGCCTTGCTGCTAGCACAAGCACGGGCATGAACGAAGCCTGCGGCAAAATTATTTGTTAATATTGTACAAGTCAACAACAAAATCAGTTTTGCGCCAAAATCAGAAACCAAGTAGTTGAGTTGTTAAATTTAACACCAAGGAAGAAAAAAAGGTTTAATCATGAATGTGTACAACATCAGATTCATGAGAAGCAAATTGGAATAGATTTTTCTTTTCATCCTATTCAGAGAATTTAAACTTATGACAAGAAGGACTTAAAATTTGCATGCCCAATTTAACAACTCTTACACAATTTGTTTCTTATTTATACTCTTCTTTTAGCTGGTAAAAACAAATTCTTTGGTTTGTCAAAGGAAGCAACCGAGCTTCACTGCAAGTAATAGATGGGAAGCTCCCTTACAATTACCTATCCTTGTCCTAACTTCTGCCTCTCGTACTAAGGGGAGAAGCTAAATGTACAAGTGAAGCCACAATCATGAACTCTTAATCACTGATGAACTATTTCAAGAGTCAATAACTATTAATGTTTCTACCACATGTTTAGAAGTAAAAAAGGTAAAAGAAATTTGCACCACCTGACCAAGAACAGTTAGTATCAAAGAATCTCCAATTGCAAACCACTCATCACTGATGCCAAACTTCCGGTTCAATCCAGTAACAAGGAAAACCTGAACAAAATAAAGATTTGCAGTATAATAAGGAAATCTAAAGAAGCCCAATAAATCCAAGAATGCATTTTAGAAAGACCCAGAGGAATGCGAATTGATACAGACCTGGGTCATCCCAAGAGCAGTACCAGTAATGGTTGTTCCAAGAAAAATCTTTCGTAATGGCACATTTTTCAGAAATCCATTATACAGTCCAACGCCAAGCAATGAAGCCACCGAGGTAACAAGCTTTACACGCCCTAGAAATTCAGGGGTGAAACCAAGTTTATTTGTGCTGAAATGAAGCAAGTCTTTTGTCACAGATTTGAAATACTTCGATACAATTTTTAAACTAGATACAGTAGTCATGGAACAAATTTTAGAAGACAAATGACAATGAACAGAGTCAAGAACTGTCCATACGTGAAGTAAAACATGGCAGAGTCTGACTGTGGCATTGCCTGCCACAGAAAGACGAATAAAGTCGGAAGAAAAACATTGGGCTTTTTCACAGCATTCCATAACCGAATTACATTCTGTTTTGAGCTTTCAAGGAAGCTGGGATCTCCTAAAGGAAGAGTCTGCCTGCTTGCTGGACCGAGTACACACTGTTCTTTTACAAGGACAGCAACTCCAGATGTTAACAGAGGTAGCAATGCCGTGACACCAAAAACATACCTGTGACATTATGGATGTCACCGGATAAAGAGTGCGAAATAAAACCTGTTCTGGAAAATTACACTCCTGAAAATACTGTCTAAGTACCTTACACCATAAGCATCCACCAATGAGCCACTAAAGTAGGCACTCACAATTCCACCAAATGCAGAAGATCCCCAACATAAAGACTGAAGAGATCCTGACACGTTTTGTGACTCACCACGAGCCCTTTCCACAACCATGGAATCTACAACCTACATAATATATCAGTTCATGCCATGATTTGCAAAGCATGACACCAAGGTGAAAAGAAAAAGCCAAATAACACAATTTGTATTTATTCTCTAGTGGTTAACAATTTGAAATGCAAAAATTATACCCACAAATCTTCTGTAACAATTAACCATCCAATTGCAATGATTAACTTCTATAAACTTACATTAGACCACTAATTTCTAGTGATATCTCATTTGAAATACAAAAACTACTTCCACAAGAGCTTCAGCAGCAACTTTCCATCCAATAACAATGACTAACACCTATAGCTAAGCAGAGCTTCAGGATTCATGAAAGACAAGAAACTTACAACATCTGAGAAGGCAACAGAAAGAGAACCAAGAAGTATGCTGAATGCCGCACTGTACTTGCCATCAACAAAGGTTGCCATCAAACTCCATGAGAGAGCACCAAGTAGCCCTGATAGAACCAAGTATGACCTCCTCCGGTAACCAAAAAGTGGGACAGAATCACTACAATGGCCAAACAGTTATTCAGAAAGAAATCCAAAAGCCAAAAGGCATCTTCTAGTTAAGCATAAGGAAGAAAGGGGCACAGATGTCAATAAATCCATACCTAATAAACCCATAAAGGGGTTTAATAAGCCAAGGTAATGCAGAAAAACCAGAAATCACAGCTGTCTAGTCAAATACATATAATTTGTCAGTCCTCAACAAAAATTAAGATAAATCCACATATGTACTTTAAATACTCATCAACAAGGGGAATAACTTTCCTCTCTTACAGTTAATTTCACATATATATCTTGAAAAAACAGTTAAATTGACCCATAATAAAAGGAAAAATCTATATAGCCTATGTTTGCTTGATAACAATAGCTACAGAAGATTCACATAATAACTCTTTTCAAAATTGGCATCAGGCATGAAACTGAATAGGTACTAGGACCTCTCTCATCAAAGGAAAACTAAAGAAGCAAACCTCTGCAGGATCCAGATGCAGATCATCTTTCAAGTAAAAATTGACAGCAAGCCTTGCAAGGCCTAAAACACCTTGCACAAAGTATACCATAGCAACTGCAAAATTATCTGGAGATAAATCCACTCCAAAAAATTTGACTCCACTACTAAGATGTCTGCTTTCATGCGGAATAGATTTAATGGGAGCGATCATCTCTCCTTCCACGTTAGTTGTTAACATGTCTCCTTTTCCAGCACCTTGATCAAACATGCATATAGAAAGTGACAAAAAGCAAGCACCAGGAAGGGAGGATGAAAGAGAGAAAGGAAAATAGAGAAACACTAAGTGAGCGAACATGTTCTCAGATTTCACTGTTACACGCATAATTCAAAAGTACATAAAGTACCTATATTGAAACATATACAGTCGTCAATGGCTCAAACAAAACAATGGAGGAACAATCTCGTATATGATGCGCAGACATCGTGCAATCAAAGAAAGCAAAAATGTACACATGTCTATACGAATATACAACCAAAAATCGGAATTTCCAAAGGCTTATCACAAATTATTTGAAGAAATTGAGCTCATTAAATGAAAGCTTTAGCGCATTCTGATATGTCCAAATCAGTAATTATCTTCATTCTGAAACTCAAACAACTAAGCTCTCATCACAACCAATTACAGTTGCCATCGCTCAGCACGCTTCAAACCTCGTAATCTTTTTACCTCTTGTTTGTTAACAGCTTTAAGCCAAGATCTGGCTAAATTCTATTAATCGCTTTCTCTTCACATACAACATTATCGTATTAAATTTCTGTTGATCTACTACCACTCTTAAAGTGCATCATAATCGGCACCAGAAACTCCAACTCCAGAATTTCATTTCTAAATTCTCAATTTATCACCAAAAAATCAGCGCAAATCAATATCAGAAACCTACTGTTTCCATGTTCAAGAAGCAGCTTATCGCTTTTGTCACGTCGGTGGGAGGGCTCAGCCATCGAAACAGCAACGGACATATCCTTCCTCTCGAACGCTTTGCGGCGAGATGAGCAACGCGCTCCCGCGATGTAAGTGAACGATCTCCCGCAAGTCCGAGAGAGGAGGGGAGAGCGGGAGACGAAGGAGAAAATTTGATGCTGTGAGGGTAAGATTGAGATTCCGCAAATAGGTCGCGAAGCCATTGCAATTTCCTAAAATATTGGTTTAGCCGACGAGTAGTGCAGAGAGATGGAAAGTTCCTGCATCAAATGACTTAAATATCCCTCTGTAGTCATTATGTAACCATTTCCCCCCCCCCTTTGTTTATCGGGTCTCTTCAACATCGTACACAGAAAATGGGAGTCCAATAAATGGACACATAAACAAGAGGATCCAGAAACAGCTATGGATCAGCCCATACCCGACCCACTATTTGAGGCCCAATCAAGTTGCGTCATAGCCACACCCACAAAAATCCAATAAAAAGAACAGCTAATTGCACCCTAATCTTTTCTATACACACCCACAATAAAATGAATTCTCAAGAATTATTCATCATATTTTAATAATTAATTTCAAAATTATATGTCAATATGCCATCATCAATAATTAAAGAAATAGTCAACATTGGCGTTAAGTAGAAGATGTGATTAGTGATGAAAACCAATCATTATGCAAAAAGACAAAGTTAATTCTCATAATTAATCTCCATTAAGAATTAAATTAATGGGATCGTCCGCTAAGATTTGCTGTTCCTACTTGTGATGAAATGGACTGCTACTTTCGTTTAATGTATTACATTAAATAAAATATGAATTGATCATAAATTTATAAAAAAAAATATTTTTTTTATTATTTGCATATAAATTTTAAATATTTGTAAAAAATTTTGATATTGTGTGTTAATAATTATTACAAGTCTCTTAATGAATAAGAAGATTTGGCTATACAATTGGCGCGAAGGGGGAACAGAGGATGGTGTCGGTAACTAAATGCAAATGGTCCAAGATTTGGCTGGATTGCTTTGCATGTGAGGTTTGTAAGCTGGCCACTAGTTCAGGAATTATTTGCAGGCCCTTGCCCACGAACAAGACGGCTGCATGCAGGATGTCGATGGGGATGAGGCTGTCTTCAGGGCAGGAGCTCTTTGTCAGGGTCGCGAAAGACCCACAAGTCTGCCTTGTTCCGCAAACTCCATGCATGCACCTTTCTTAGATTTTAATCCATCGTGCCGTCATGTCACCATTGCTCTCTTTGTCAATGGATGCCTATTTTCAACTTATAAAATCTCTTGAGACATCCAGTGTGGTGACAGTCGACAAAAACTGTTAATTTGTCGACTGTCACCCCTATTTATTTTTCGGTTAACTATTAAAATTACCATAAGATATAATCACACTCTTACTTGTCCAAGACCCACTTGATTGATGCATCTTCTCTGGAATTCTAACATTTTGTTGGGAGAAATGAGAGACTGCGTGCTGGGTGGGATCTCGATGATAACTTTCTGCTATATTTTATACATGTCTTATTGTACAAACCATTGCTTTGAATTGATCTGTCAATAATATAAAAAATCATACCTAATTCAAGGGGTATCATGCATAATTATACCCTTGAATTATTCACAAATATGTTCCCTTATGCCAGTGTTGCTATTGAATAATTGAACTGACTCCATGATCCGCTCAAAAAGCTTGACAGAATGAATGAACTTGATTATATGACGAGGAAGAAGAACCCACATAAGAGAGAGACAGAGAATCTGCTTCGATTAAGGTAATTGGTCAGATCTTCGATTAAGGTAATTTTGTCATCCAAGTCCCTGGATTTTTATGTTTCATTTTACTTTAAGGTTTGAAGCCATACTCGATGTTTGAAGGACTAAATAATCACTTGAACAAAATTACAAACACCACAATTTTGAGCCTTTCTGTTCCTCTACCTATACAGGGAAGAGTATTAGAAAGTAAAATCAAAACAAAACCAGATTCAGTTGTCCAGGATATTGAATACACAACCATCTTCGTTTCACTTCATTTCATCTACTAATGTTTTTGCCTTCGATTGATGCGGTAAATTTATGGTTCAAATGGTTAAGCCCGTGAAGAATCTGGTAATTTTCTGCAATGGTTATTTCATGATTGAAACAAGCAGCAGGAATTGGAAGACTTTAGGAGATTTGAGACTCTCATGATTAAGCGCGGTAAACATCATCAGGATCCAATTTATCCATTCCTTCTTCCTCCGACATCATTTCCTGTAAACGGCACTCGCTGCTGCAAAATGCTTTCTCTCCTCTGAAAGACATAAACATTAACAATCAATTTATTGGGAAAGTTTCTTAAGATACTACTGCAAAGGCAAGGTATAATTTCCTTTATTTGGGAAAGTTACCAAAACAAGAGACAACGAGTGATCAGCGCTAAAATCCACAATTTCTCATAACTAATGTCGAAAGGAAGCAAAAATATGCCAGGAAAGGAAATTTGAACGAACCTGAACATGTAAATATCTTTTCCCTGGCCAAGATTCTTCTTGCAAGCGTAACAAAAGCTGAGGAAACTCTCTGATGGGTAAGTTAATTGATCATTAGCCATAAACCCATTACTTGCCTTTCCCAAAGGGGAGAAAGGAACAACACCGCAACAGCTCTCAACAACGCAATTATCAAAAATATGAGTGGTTTTTGGATTTGGGCCATGAGAAATGACACAAGTGTACTCCTCAGAGAGTTCCATTTCACTGGCAGAGAGACAACCCGCGAAAACCTGAGGAGAACTCGAAGTCTCAAGACCTGAAGCTGAATTGGCCAAACCATGAATTGTTTTTTTGGCTGGGGAAGGAGATGACACAGAGGAAAATGAACTCAACTGATTTCTTGTTTTGATACTAAACTCAGCTGGAGATTTAGGTGAATCTTGTGGAGAAAGAACAGAGGCAACCAAAGAAGGGATTTGGATTTTCAGCGGTGACCCGAAAAGAACCATTCTTGCTTCGGATTTTGATTCTTTGGGGTCTGGATTATCATCTTTGAGGAAATCAGCAATACCAAGGCCAATCCCTCTGGATTCCAACTTGTGCCTGGTTTCAGGTTCTGGGGTTCTGGGAGATTGTGTATTTGGTTCAGAACAAAAGGGGTTTTTGAGAACAGAAAACGGTTTGCTTACATCAAGAATTGAAGTTGGGCTCATCACAGGAACCTCAATTTCAGGGTAACCCTTCAAGATTGTTAAACCAGTAAACAATCTTGGAAAGGATGATGGTTTTCTGTTCTTGTCTGAGATGGGAGATGGAAGAGAGCCATTCCCTGCCATTAATTAGAGATTTATTGTCAACTTGCTTCTTCTCGTTCTTGTTACACTAGATCAGTAGATCTATTCCTCAGCACAACTCAATCTACCGCAGCTCCACTGACTCAGAAATTACATTTGACACAAATATTAGAGATTTATGTCTTTCTATAATACTAGTGACAGAGAGTAGGAGAGATGGTTACCTCAAAGATTAGAGTTGTTAACCAGAAACAGCCATGGATTCTTGTACTAACAACAAAACCACACTAAAGAATCAATATATAAATAACATAAAGACGGGAATTTTTTTTTAAATGTTTAGACTAAGTGGGTAGTAGTACAGTCAAAACAAACCATCTTTAGAACACTCAGAAAGCAGAGAACCCAAAATAGGACCCATTGAGAGCTCTCTTTCCCTCTCTGTTTCTCTGTTATATTTCAGTAACCTCCATTTTTCTAAAGATTGAGAAAAATTAAACCAAGGAAAGTAATAAAATGGAAAAAGCTTGTACTTTTTCCCCGACTTCCTCGCTCTTTCTTCCCAAAATTTCCCAGCAAGAATCACTCAGGTACAAAACAGACATGCAGAGAGACTCTCACAAGTCGTGATCAAGAGATCAGACGTGCAAATGCAGAAGCAGAGAGAGTACAGAGAAGAGACAACAGAAACCAAGACGGTTTTGTATTTTTGTTAAAGCTCTCTCTCTCTCGCCTCTGCTTTTCACCTCTTCTTTATCTTTTCCTTGTGTCCTTTCACAGCAAATATTTTCAAGCGGCCCAAAGAACAACAAATTGGATCCTATCACCAAACTGATTCAAGTCTTATATGCCGACAAAACCCATATAACACGATAACATAATCCCAAAACAGATTTAATGATCAAACCAAAACCCAACAATAAAACAAAAAAATAAAATGGAAATGACTGATGAATAGTAATGAATTATGAGTTTCTCTCTTCTTACCTCTCTGACACTTTATCTCCTTGGTGGATCGAGTTTATATAATGCTTTCAGCTCTTTATATTCCAACCCCGCTAATTCAAATCACTTTCTTTTTTTCCCATTATCAGTCTGGAAAATCCACATGAAGTGGCAGAGAAAGTAAGTGTGTGTGTGTGAGAGAGAGAATAGTAAGCTCGTGGGATTGAGTGGTTGTTGGGGGTGAATATAAAGACGCGTGTGCATGAAAATCAGTGGTTTTTGACAAAACCACCCACGACCCAAAAATGGAAGCTTATTCACGTCAGGGTTTTCTTTTTTCTGGTTTTCCTCACTGCTGATGTTTGATCTGTATCGCCGTAACTCTTTTTTTCTTCTCACTGAAAGGAATGCAATTGCGATTGCGATTGCGATTTGCGAATATTTAAAAGCATGCACAGTCGAAAGCTGATGAGACTAGCCAACTAAACCGTACAGTTCAGAACTGTAATCAAACACCTCTTCTACTACATTTGACGCCTTCCTTCTCGTTTGCTCTCCGCCTGGAGCGCTGGTGTTGGGATGTGTTATAAACCTGGCTTACCAAAAGTACGTTCTTCTATTGTTATTAGCTTGAAATCGTCACAGTGCTTAGATTTCAGAACTCAGAAGTAGCAGAACGGAATCTAATGATCAACTAAACCGGAGCCCCTGGTCCTGTTTGGTCCACCACTGGCCGCCAAATGTGGTCCCTTGAGTTAGTGCTTTGTGGGCGGGAGGGACCCAGTCCCTGCTTTGCCAAAATCAGGAGTTAGTAAGTTTCACGGACCCACAACTCTGCCTGTACCATCATCGAACATCCCGCGCCCCGACCCGAAACTATTCGGATACGTAAACTTCAATCTCGGGTCCCACTTGTTAACCACCTGTCCAAAGACCCGGAGAACAAGCACTCGTGGTCCGATCCGGCCCCACCTCTCTTGCTCCTGTGTCACCGTGTCAGCATCTGTTCAGTTGATTATGCTTCGATTAATGAGATTGTCTACTTTGTGAAAAGACTGAAGTACCCTTCTTGAACGAATATATTTGCTAGGAAAAGCGGGTTTATTGGGAATTTGATAAGGAGAGAATCTGAAGGGCCCTGGTTGAAATGATGAAGGCGTGCTAATATTGGTCTATTACTAGGGTTAATAGACCAATAGCCGGACCCAGCTTCAACCAATGGCCATAGCCAGATCCAAGTGGGCCCTGATAAAAAATCATTTTTTAATTTCATGAGCAGGCTAGTGGCAAAAACGTTAAGAAAGACACACGCTCGGTGGGACTCGAACCCACAATCGTCTGATTAGAAGTCAGACGCCTTATCCATTAGGCCACGAGCGCGTGATCGGTGAATTACATCTACATAAATTAATAGACTATAACTACTAACAGCTTTAACTACGTAGGAATAACTCCGGCGTCGTTTAAAGAGATATAACAATTAGTAAATCCCTAAAAATATGAGCAAATATATAGTTATTAATTCTATTTCTCAATTATCAGGGGGCTAAAAGCAACAAAATGGCAATGATTCCTCTGTGTCATACCTTTTTCTTATGGAAATTAGAGTCCTATCCTAACCCTCTTACATGAATGTATTGTTTATTGGGCCCTCAAATTATCGTGATATGCATTCATAAACTATTTAATAACAAGATGTTGCACGAAACTCACTAAAGTTGAACTTGGGTTTAGCCATTAATCACCTATTAATTACAACCCATCAAAGCTTTGAATTAGCAAATCAATGCCGATGTTGATGGTGTAGCACGCATGCTTGTAGAATACGAGTCCCATTCCCTTTCTTTTTATCTTCGAAGTGAATAGTAATATGCATACAAAATCCTAGTTTGAAGCAACATCATGGATCGCAAATCATGATTCAAGATTGAGGTCAAAGGACAAAGGACAATTCTAAATTTTAAAAATCCTAGATTAATTATTCTTTTTATATTTATTAAATTTAATATTAACTAAATAATAAATATAATTATAATTATATTTAATTTTATTACAATCTTTAAAATAAACCGAAAAATAGGTGCAACTACGCCGTTTTCCTCTTTGACGTGACTAGAGATTAGACTCCACTTAATTCAAGCAATCTCTAGGGGCACTTATGTCCACAACTCTCACCCTGAGTGAGTTCAACTAAGTAATCTTTAAGTGGGATTAGATTTGGGAAAATATGGGATTATGATGTTCATCTTCGTAATCATATTTTGTTCTACGTTTCAACTTATTAATTATACATGCATTGCATAAATTTCAATGTGATTTGGGGTGTGCTTAGATTAAAATATAATAATTCTCGATTTGTCACATTTTAAAAAATAAATAAATTGAATTATTTTTTAAATATTTTTAATATTAATTTTAAAATAATTAAATCAAATATAAAATTATACAAAATATTATTAAATATATAATATCTTTCAATAAAGTTGTATTCATTTGTCACATTTTTTATGTCATAGGATGATGATGATGATGATGTATGCCATATAGCTAGTAATCTGATATAATTGAAAAGTAAGCCTAGGCTGCCTAATATTTCTTAAATTTCAACGGTGTGTTGTGTTGTATTGTACTGTTGTTTCTTCTTTTCTCGCACAGACGACCATGTGGGGGTGAGTGTAGTTTGTGCAAGACAAAGCATCTTTCTCGAGTCTCAACACAGCGCAATACAAAAGCTAAGTTAAAGGTGGTAGCTTAGCTATGCGGGCAAGCCGGCAAGCAAGCATGGTGGTGATTTGTCAACAAATCTTTATCCCTCTCTGATAATTCGTGCTAAATCAGTCGCAAATCAAAGAGGTAGAAGTAGGTGACACAGTCTCTATTTGTCCTTAAATCCCACATGGAAACCTCTGTAGTTGTAGGACCATATTAGGGCTTTAGAGTTAGGGGAACCTAGCTTCTGCCATTGATCACTCTCCCTTTTCACCTCTGATTAGTTGTTGAAACTATTGCAGAATGAAACTGTGCCCTATTTCTCTCCTCTCCTCTCTCTTCCGAATAAACCACACAGACAGCCCACTGGTTTCCCTGCAAGGTTTCGTTTTGTTGGCAAGGAAGTGCTAGTCTATTTCTGTATATATAGCAATAGTACCAGTCCAATCCTAGGACCACGGCTGATCAACAACTGAATACAGTACAGTCGTAAACATCACAAGTTAACTGTATTAACATCACGCGGAAAAGTTTGGATTCTTTTCTGCCCATAAAATCTGCTAAATTCAGTTGTCTGATTCTGATCTCAGCCATTTCCATTACGGCAAACTGTTGGCATGAAGTTGCAGGCATTGAATATAATCAAAATTGATGTTAAAATGGCAGTAGTAATAATAAGATAATCAGAATTCAGTTCAATCAGATTCACAGTCACCCCATAGCCATCTGATATGATCTTCACAATAGATTAGGCCGGTGGCCAAATTTTTTTTCTGCAGAAATGCCAGAATGATACAGTAACATGTTCGGTGGCCCAGCCGGCCACTCAAGTTTCTGGTGCGGCTGCAGAAAATTTGGGCCCTCTGTAAGAAGGTTTGCTATGGGGTCGACTGACATAAATGATCTAATTTCTCGACAACTGTATCCGAATTTATAATCAGAGCTCTACATTCACATGATCATTACTTGTTAATCCTTGTACATCTCTAGCATTGAGTTGGGTCTGGTCACACAATCTTATCTGTAGAAAGGAAGCCATAGGCAAACCTGTCTCTAATTTCAACTTTACCGAATCCATACTTCCTTAACAGACCCTTTAAGAATCCAACTTTTTCTAACACTCTTTGGGAGGCCTTATTCTCGACCCCTACCAAAGCCTGCAACCTTATCAAATCTGGCATTTCATCAAACACCTTAGAAACAGATATTTTCAATGCGATGACTATCCCCTGACGCCAGTACTCTGCAGCCACAGCATATTGGACGTAGGCTCTGCATCTATCATCAGCGGATTCTGGTTCGATTGAAATATAATATGGACCGCCGCCAGGGTGGGGTATAGCAAGCTTTTCAATGTATGTTAATGCTTCTTCCCTGAAAGTAATTTTGTTCCATCTAAGATAAAGTGGTACTCTTATCATCTCTAGCCCATTTCAGAAATTCGTACTCTTATCATCTCTAGCCCATTTCAGAAATTCGTCAATATCGGAGAGCTTAAATGGACGAGGAGAAATTCTCGATGGGTCCATTGAAACAGGCTATACGAAAACCACACAACAAGAAAAGCGCTGTCTTATTATGAATTGTTTAATTGCCTCGGCGAATTAGTCAACTAAGGCGGGTATATCCCATAGAAACAAACAAATTTCCTTGCTCTCCACTCCAAGCAAGCAAAGCTGACGCCTAAAAACTCACGTTCATGACTCCCGATCCCAGTTACTCAAATCTCTCTTTCTTCCAGGAAAGTTCTTTTGGTGATTCTCTTATGACAAAGCACTGATCAGTTGGCCTAATTAAATTTGGTAAAATCAAGAACTGTTGCTAACCAATCTTAATAAAGAGTATCAATGGAGGAAGAATCATTCAGATCAACTGTGAATGAAGGGGACAAGGAGTTATTATCTGACATTTCTCTCAGGGTGTTAGATCTTGCAGACATTGACGATTTCATGGTATGGGTTTCCGATGATAAGGTGACTCGTTTTTGCACATTTGAATCTTACACCAGCAAAGAAGATGGCATAAATTACATCAAAAACGCAGTGGCACACCATCCATGGTTCAGGGCAATTTGCATTAGGAATCGGCCAATTGGTGCTCTCACAGTGACACCAAATTCAGGGAATGATAAGTGTAGAGGTGAACTTGGCTATATTTTGGCTGCTAAGTACGGGGGCAAAGGGATAGCTACGCAGGCCGTGAAGACGGTGGCTAGCACTATATTTGATCAGTGGCCACATTTGGAGAGACTCCAGGCTTTAGTGGATGTCGAAAACGTTGGATCTCAGAGCGTATTGGAGAAGGCTGGATTCAAAAGGGAAGCTATTCTCAGAAAGTACATCACTGTGAAAGGAAGCACCAGAGACATGGTCATGTTTAGTCTTCTCTCCACTGATCCCAGAATCTGAACACTTGTAAATTTATACTAGTTAGTGCTGTTTCTTCTTCTTAATTGTAAAAGTATACGAATCAGTTATGTCTACTGTATTCAATCAAATCATGCTATTCACTAGATCAACTTTTTTACAATTAATATCAAGATCACATTTTCCTTAATACGCACGAAGAGGAGCTCTGGAATTGTGATCATGCTGAAGAAATGTATCTTTGAAAGAATTCTTAGACCAAAGAGAACATTAAACAAGAAAGAAAAAGCCTTCAACTGTGCATAAACAGAACATACCATAGCATCAGTAGACTTTCCCTTGACAATGACATATTTCCAAAGGACATCTTCCTTAAGGAATCCGGCCATTTTCAATACAGTTTTGTGAGGCCCTATTATCATCATCAAAAAGAGCTTGCAGCCTCTCATTACCCGGAAGCTCTGTGAAAATAATAGGAATGTAGCCCCAATACTTCGATTCTAAAGGATGGTTGATTAGTACTCTGCATTTCTCATCGGCTTCCCTCGGTTTGACTGACATAAATCTTGTCAGTTGTGATAACATTGTGTGATTGTGATTTAATGGTTTTATTATTCTGTATAAATTGTGATCAGCTGAATTGGTTACTTGCTCACCACTCCAAGCAAAGGCAAAGTTGACCCCAACAAAAAATACAACCACAATATTTCCAGGCAACTTCTTCTGGTCATTCTCTTATATAATACGGCAAGAACTCTCCCATTGGTGTCATAAATCTTCCTTGACCATCTATTACTAGCTAACACAACTTGGTGGCATACCTCAATTTGCACAAGGAAAACCTCCATTTATTTCTAAAACCACCGAACAACAGCAGCAAATCTTTGTAAAGAGTGTAAATTATGGATGGTGATTCTTCCGAATCAAATCCGAGAGACGGCAGCATTGAGTTATCTCCTGTCTCTCTTAGGCCATTAGATCTTTCAGACATCAATGATTTCATGGTGTGGGTTAGTGATGATAAAGTGACTCGGTTTTGCCCTTGGGAATCATATACTAACAAAGAAGAAGGCATAAACTACATCAAAAACAAAGTTCCACTCCACCCATGGTACAGGGCAATTTGTATCAATAATAGGGCAGTTGGTGCCATTACAGTGAAACAAAATTTTGGCAGTGACAAGTGTAGAGCTGAACTTGGCTACGTTTTGGCCTCAAAGTACTGGGGCAAAGGGATTGCTACACGGGCTGTGAAAATAGTGATTAACACCATATTTGATGAATGGCCAGATTTGGAAAGACTGGAAGCTTTAGTAGATGTTGAGAATTTTGGCTCACAAAGAGTGCTGGAGAAGGCTGGATTCAAGAGCGAAGGTGTTCTCAGGAAGTATTTCATTATAAAGGGAAGCACTAGAGATATGGTCATGTTTAGTCTTCTATCCACTGATCCTAAAACTTGATCATCTGCAGCAAAAGTTTCATTTACCATATCCACCGATCCTAAAACTTTTTCTGTTGTTACTTGTATTTATATCAAGTTGGTGTAAGAATTCTTCAAGATTATGTATGCAAGAAAATAACATCTTTTGAACATACAGCATGCGGGCTCTGCATCTTCTAGCATTCATGATAAACCTTGTATAATAACAGTTAAATTTCGCAGCAAAAAATGTAATGTAATAAAATATTATCCTTATGGCTTCTCTGGACGGGAAAGAATCTCCAGCATTTTGGATGCAATTCCACTTATTAATTACAATGTGGTCATCAGTTTTTTCATAATCAATTCAGATGAACAGTTAACAAGAACTTAGTGAAAGGTGGAAGATGCATCGCCCTTCAAAATACACCAAAATTCTTCACAAGTTTCTCTTGTAAAAACAAAGTAAAAATGAAGTGTTTCTATATGTAACCATGCTTTTGTTTTACATGAAAATGCAAAACTGTGTATCTGTCTGTTAAAGAGTGACGGGATTTTGCGGTTAGACCTTACACCGCCAAAGAAGAAGGCATGAAATTCATCGAAAAGGTAGTCATACCACACCCGTGGTTCAGGGCGTTTTGCCTCAATGACAGACCAATTGGTGCAATTGCAGTGACAGCAAATGAAGGGAATGATGAATGTAGAGGCGAACTTGGGTATGTTTTGGCCTCTTGACTACTACTGGAGCAAAGGGACTGGAATAAAGGCTGTCAGGATGGCGATTGACACCATATTTGCCGAGCAGAGCAGCCAGGTTTGAGGGTCTTGTAACAGTTGAAAACGTTAGCTCACAGAAACTGCTGTTGAAGGCTGGATTCACGCAAGGTGTTCCGCAGCTCAAGTATTACATTCGGAAGGGGAAGTCTACAGATATGGTCACGTTCATTCTTCTCCCCGCCGATCCCAGAATTTAATGATTTATTATTTCCAAGGGAATCCTGTGTGTTTCCTGCTCCATTTCGATTGACTTTCCCAATTTTCCCATATGTAATCTGCGTCTTCCCAGTTCTCAATTTGGTCATTTTAACACATTTCATGCCAACAACATGTATAAATAACCAATTAAGAGAGTTTTCCTATTACAGAGTTTTAGGGTTACAGTCTTATCGTGTCAACAAGATTAATACAATAAAATTAAAAGTTATATAATTTTTTTATAATATTTTAAATTGAGAATTAATTTACCCTGCGGTTTTAACTTTGTGGTTTAGCCGACCACAAAGAGGAAAGCAACCACCGTAGACAGAAGGACCATCAATTACTATTGCTGCTCCCAACATAATCTTTCCCCGGTCACTTGCTGTATTTAACTCAAGTCTCTGAGTCCCTTGTCCGCCTCTCTATTTCTTAAATTCATCGCATCAACTTACAGGTTCCGATCCGAAAAGTGTCGTAATGGATCCTCTGTCTGCGCTGCGTGACTTCACAATCCGGGGGGAGTTGGACAAAGTCACGCAAACCGGCAATGAAGTCCGTTTCGGCACAGACTACACCTTCCCGAGCTCCATCGAAACCGCGTACCGGTCCAAGCAAGGGAATCTCTATACTCTCCAAACCCTCGTTTATTTCATCAAGAATTACAGCCTTAAGCACACTGAGTACATGCAGAGCGCCCGCTCCCACCGGATCCCCGCTGTTACCCTCCCCGATCGCAAACCACTCTTCGAATACCTCACGGGTAAAATCGATTCCGCCGACCAGATCGAGTTCCATCTCCCCCAAAACCCTAATGCTGCGCTCGATGGGTCCTACAACGAAACAGATTCTGTTGGTGATCTCATGTTGAATAATTATGACAAAAACGCGAGCGTGAGAACGGATGACGACGGAAAGATAGGTGAGAATGTTGATAATCTTGATTTCATGAGTTTGATTAAAGCGGGCGAGAGGCCGTTGAAAGATAGAGAGGCTTTATTGGAGTGCAAAAATATTGATTTTTACAGTGTTCTTGTCTCATCAACGAGACGGGAAGAAGAGAGGCAGAGAATTGAGTCGCAGCAGCGAAAGGACGGTTTGGTGGCCAAGAATAGACTAATGGGAGTTGACGAGAGGGGACTGGGGTACGGTGGTGATGAGGGTTTTGAGGCTGCGCCGAAGCCGAAGATGTTGCAGCTGAAAGGTGGGAAGATTGGTGAAGGAGTGCCGATAATTCTGGTTCCCAGTGCGTTTCAGACTTTGATAACGATTTATAATGTGAAAGAGTTCTTGGAAGATGGGGTATATATACCTACTGATGTGAAGGTGAAGAGTATGAATGGGATTAGGCCGGACTGTGTGACTGTACAGAAGAAGTTCAGCAGGGATAGAGATCAGGTGGTAAAAGCGTATGAGGTCAGGGACAAGCCATCTGCAATGAAGGCTGAGGATTGGGATAGAGTTGTGGCTGTTTTCGTGTTGGGGAAGGAGTGGCAGTTCAAGGATTGGCCATTCAAGGATCATGTTGAGATTTTTAACAAAAGTAAGTTGAAATTTGAGCTAAAATGAAATGGTATATGGATTTAATTTTGAACAAAATATGGGTTGTATGGATTTTGAATTTTGAGTTAAATGTAAAAATGTTATGGGTTGTTTTCTTTTTGAAATGGGGTTGCATTGTTTCGGATTTTGAGTGGGGTTATATTTGTTTCTCTGTTTGGAATGGTGGCGGAATTTGATTTATTTGCAACACAAAATGTGACTGAGATTTTAACAGAAGTTTGAGTATGCTATTTGGAGCATCTGTATTGGGTTCATGAAAATGATGCATATGCTGATACTTATGCAGTATTTGAATTTAATTCAGTTTGAATTTGAGTGAAGTTTTGTTCGGGGTTGAAAGAAGTTTGGGGTGTTTTAGGCTAAAGTGGAATCCATTGATTAATTTTGAATTTCTTGGTTTTGTGAGGATGTAGAGTTAATTTTAATTGATATATATATAGGAAGTAGAGTTAATTTTAATTGATACATATATATATATATATATTGTTTTGATATATTTATGGGGCCTTATCTAAGTTAATGTGGATAATTTAATGTCATGCAGTTATTGGATTCTATATGCGGTTTGAAGATGACAGTGTAGAGTCTGCAAAGATTGTGAAACAGTGGAATGTAAAAATCATTTCGGTCGGTAATTTTTCCCCCTTCAGCTGCTTCAGTGTCTCACATTCTCTAAATTCATTACTTAAACAGGTTAAAATATACCTCAAATGTGCAGATTAGCAAGAACAAGCGACACCAAGACAGGGCTGCAGCACTCGAAGTTTGGGACAGACTAGAAGAATTTGTGCGTTCACGATCACATTCCTGAAATGTGCAGAGTTTCAAAGGATGTTTGTATGTATGCTTCTACAGAATTTCTGAGTTCTGACCTATGGTTTCTGATGTAACTAGAATTTTGTTAAAAATTTTGAAAATTTAATTAGTTTGTTTAGCACTCTGTTAGTCTGTGGAGTAAAACAATGCAGTTAATGTGGATTTTTATTTTACTCATTCTTGTAATCTACCATCGCCATTAATTTAGTCTGACCACTGAAAAGGTGATTATGGAATTTAAGGTGCCATGTGCTTGTGGTAAGACATCAAAGGATGAGATTTATTTAAGATCAATGTTATTATGCAATTATATTTTATCTAAAACTGCTCAGATCTGACTTAAGAGAGGCATTGTTTTATTTATAATGAGTTGAGAACAAGCATGGTTGCTATGTTTTTACCCCAATCCTCTTTTTTGTCTAGCCTTATTCAGCTAAGACATTGGTTCAGTAGTTTGGTGTTTGTATTTGGGGATTATGAAACAAGCTAGCTTTGAGTCAATGCTCAACTTGGTAGTTAACTTGTTCAGTCTAGTTTCTAATCAAAACAATCCATGTCAAGAATCAATCTTGAAGAGAAAAACATAGAGACCATGTTGAAGCAAAGCCAGGCCTCACAGGTTGGTTACCCAAGTGTTTTGACTACCTCATGTGGTATGTTGACATTTCCTCCTGAATTCCTGAGAATTCATCTAAAGTTGGCAAGCAGAGATGTGATAATTTTTGTCTACAGTTGAACATACGAGGATTGTAAAATAGAACTCTTGGAGTCAAATCAACTCTGAGAGTTCAGGAGTGAGCGCTGTTTTATTGTAGAAAAAAGATTAAATATTTAAATCCTTGTCTGCAATTCATTATAGTGCTTTTTCATAGCACTGATGTTCCTGCCTATCTCAAATTGGCTTTGTATCTAACAACTCATCCAGTTTGGCTGACGAATTTTGGAATGCAAGAAACAAGTGTTTGGTGGAGCAGTAACCAGAAATCAATTGCTTGTTGTGATCTACTAGTAGGTCAGTGGAAGAAATTCAGACAATTTCTGATAAATCTATCAGAGCTGGCTCTGGATCTGGATGTTGAATTTATGATTTTGCATGTCATGAAGCAATAATTTAAACCAGAAGCAGCAGTTCAACTTTTAAAAGATATCCTTGGAGCTTGTGATTGAGCTGAATCAGATACAGTCGGGTTGTATAAAGGAAAAACTGCCTTTACATGAAGTGAGCATGTGCAGACTTTATTTTCAGAGAAATGAAGTTGACTTATGGATATAACATCATCTTTCTTGACCGATGGAGTCAGACATTTACCCCTGTAGACATAATTATGTGTACGTTACAAAGTTCTATGTCTTGTTCATGTTCTGTTTATAAGGATGTCCTATTCATGTAATTATCAGTACAAGAGCTAAAAAATATATTATATAGTAATTCCAGGTATTAGTCAATCAACACTTAACTTCCAGTTACACATTTTTCTTCCTTTATGATCATTTTTGTTCCTTGACAAATTTGATCTAGTAAATCAAATGTTCTACGTTTGTTTGGTTGCTAATGTTCTGTCTGCAATAGCCTTTGATTGATGTCATTGTATTAACAGTTTGCTGGAAGTTACAAAATTTTCACTTGTTTATTATTATTATTATTATCCGGTTGGTGTAATTTAATTCAAGAGGTATTTTATATGTTTGTGTGGTTGTGAATGAAAGAGGGAGATAGCTAACTGAAGTAGACCTGCTTTTTTGTGTTGGCTATTTGTTCTCCCTGTTTTTTCCTATCAAAATTTGTTTTTGAATGCTGCTTCTCTGTAGAGCATGTGAATGTCCCATTTACATCCAAGTTTCAGTTTAGACCATATGAATACTCTATTTATTATATTTTTGCACAAAGTTAAGAACTTGAAATAGTGTGATAACAGTTTTGACCTGTGCAATGTGTGTAGATTACACTTGAAGCATCAGGTGCTCCATAGGCAGTGTGCAGAAAAATGCTTATATTCCAATACTGTTGCTGTCCTTTTGTTTAGTATATGTGGTGTTGTAGAATGGATGAATTGGCTTTTGTTCGACCTGGAAGTGATATTTGCCTATAAATACTTGATCTGTTAGATTATTAAGAGATAAATGATCTTTTTATTGAGAAAGGAAGCGAGCCAGAAGTCTCTTCCGAAATACAAAACAATATAAGATACAAGCTCAATCAAAAGAAAATCCAATAATAAATGAAGAATACAATCACTAAGGTATCCAGGAGTGTTGGGGCAAGGGAAGGTAGGCTAACAGATTAGAAAATCAGTATGCTGTGAAGATTGAAGTACATGATGCTGCAAAGAGCAGGTAGACAAGCAGAGAGAATGACAACTTAATAGAGCTTCCATTTGATGAGGGTTCTCCGTCTGTTGAAGGTACAGTTTTAGATCCAGTTCCTACATACATGTGAGATGAGCATGAATTATGTAGACCAAGGTACAGCGTAACACAGATATCAGAGTTTAGAAGTTTGCTGTTGAGTAAATATGAAAATATTTTGTTCCTTGATCAACTACGAGTCTCATGTTCATATAATAGTTGATCTCTTTGTGATTATAACAATACAAGTAGATTAGGCAATAGTTTTATGTGTAATTTTGCAATTCATAGACTGTGTAGTACCTGGAACTGTGCTGGGAGTTTCTGGTGTTCCTGCTGGAGAGTCGGCTGGAGCATCGGCTGGTACAAACAAGTGGTTCTGGTTAGTGGTAGGTAAAAATGACGATCAAGTAAAATGCAATCGACCCTCTTAAAAAGGTTATTAGCATCTGATTTTTGTTTTAAAGATATTTCCCTAGTTTTTACTACGGGCATCTGATCTCAAGGCTAGGTAATGTGTTTTGATGAGCAAATTTGCACGAGATTGAGATTGAACTGAGAATCTTTAATTTCGTTCTTACCATTGCAGCTACTGATGGGTGGAGTCTGAACTTTGCAAGCACCGGGTAAAGCTAGAGCCTGAGTCTGGTTGACGTCAATCCCCAATGACGAGCCACCGCCATTGAGAACCTCACACAAGCACTGTGGTGATGATCGGACAACACTAGCAAGCTGCGAGCAGCACTGTGAAGAAGGGTTTGAGGAATTCCCCGTAATGTAACTGAGACACGGTGACATGCTGATCAACACAGTTGTACAACTTGACTGAGCTGCAGCTCCCGCCCAGAACAGGGTCAGCACAACCAGGATCAAACCTGCCAATAAGCTTCCGTGTGCCATTCTACCTCGCGGTTTCGTGCTGGAATTGCCTGTGGAATCTGGAGATCCGCTACAATTCTGAAGTTCGATTAGTTTTTGACGGGAGAGAGACAGAGACAGAGATGGGGTTTATATGGAGTCATGACAGAAGAAGAGACAAAACAGAAATGGCAAGTTGTTGGTGACCCACTTTCCTACCATAAACGCTTAAACGCGTAATGAATATTGTATGGTGTACTGAGACGGAGTCTTGGAAATTTGTTGAATGATTTATACTAGAAGATTTTGGAAGTCGGCTATCTGGGTTACCAACTTCTGTTCATTGACTGGTCACTTCCGTAAACGTAAAGGTGAAACTGGAATTTTCAAGGTCCTGAGGCTGGAACCCGAATTTAATGGGAGAAAGCATTAACGTGTTTCTTACACTAGTCTCCAGCTTCGAACAATTTGGCTTCTTACCTTTCATCTGGTTTTAACACGTGCCACCGAGGTTGTCCTTTCCTGAGATTGTAGTAATAAAGTTTTGTCAAAAAAATCCGTACGAGTTTGTTAATTAAATTATTAAAATATTTTAATTAATTTAATTTTTTAATAAAAATTATAATTATTTATTTTTGTTTAATTTTTAAAAATTTAAATATTTTTTAAAATAAATAAAATAAAATTTATTAAAAAAATACTTAAAATTTTATTTTATAATAATAATAATAATAATAATGTAGATATTAAAGAATATTAATTTTTATTATTTAAAGTATTTTATATTTTACAATAATTTAATATTAATTATCTTTTTAAAATAAATGATAATATATTAATAAAATATTTGATGATATAAATTAAAATATTATATTATTAAAGATTTAGAGTATGAATTATTATTTAATATAAATAAATTAAAAATTAATTTAAAATAATAAATTAATTAAAATTATTTTATTTTTAATTAATTAAATTATAATTAAAAAAACAAAAGAAAAGGTAAGTGCATTTTTTTTTACAAAATATTTTGTAAAAAAATGAAATTATTAAAAATTTAAAGAGACTTATCCGATAAAATCTCGATTTCTTATGTTTCGGCACCGGAATATCGGAATCGGTACTTTCTTTATCCGTACGGTATGATCGATTCTCTCCCGGACAAGAAGATTGCTTCATTAATTTTCTTTCGTCAAAATACTAACCAATCCCTGTGTTGTAATGATCTCGATTAATTACTCGAGATCTGCGTAGATGGACGACAAGTCGTTTGCAATTATGTCTAGTAACCGACTAATCTTTTTTTAATTTTCAGAAAACAATGGACCAGAAGTTTACAGTTGTAAAGCATGGATGTTAAGGGACTGTTTGGCAATGGTTTTTGAAATTAATTGAACGTCGTGTTATTTCTTTGTATAAATGTGTACAACTCGACAAGGTCGAGAATTCTTTGCCTCAACTTTCTCTATCGTAAAAAAATTTCAACCCGAAAATGAATTCTCGACTCCAATGCTTCTTTTACAGGCGGAATTCTCTCTTTGATCAGAATTATGATATCCCCAGATTCCCCTCCTCCGAGTTTCTTTGAATTTTTCGGGATTTCAAGCTGAGTTCTTAAAACGTGACTCTCATTACTCGCATGCTTATTATTATTCTTTGCTCATGTTTTGAAACCACGTCTTACATAAACACCCCAACCACAATCAAACTTGCGAAGCAATCATACATATGGGTAATGTATTAATTAAATCAGAACACAGAGACTTGTAGTCATATGGGCAGGAAGGCATTCATGCATGCGCCCATGGAAGACTCGGAAGCTAGTTGCTTGCAGTGAAGGCGTATGCAGCCAAGAACAGAAATGAGAACATGACGAGTTGAATTGGCTTGTTTATCATCTTGCTGTTCGAAGTTTCGCTCCCTCCTGTTGATGAATCACCTGGTAAGGCTTCTGGAGAACCGACTGGAGGCATAGCTGGTCCATCTGCGTCTGCCCAAAATTGAAGCATCAGAAACTAAATCAAAAAACTCGATGCTAATTAACCAGTTTTAGTTTTAGCTTTACCATTGCACCGGCTAACTGGCGGAGTCTGCACATTGCATGCAGCAGGTAGCGCTAACGCTAGCGTCTCGTTGATCAAAACTCCCAACGACGCACCACCGCCATTGAGGACCACGCAGAGGCACCGCGGCTGTGATCTGACAACAGCAGCAAGCTGTGAGCAGCATGAAGAGGATGGAGTTGAGGAGCTGCCACTCAGGTACCTGAGGCATGGAGCCATGCCAATCAGCACACTGGTGCAATCAGATTGAGCCACGTTTCTTGCACAGAGCAGAGTCACTAGGACCAGAACAAGACCCATGTTCACTCCTGAAGCCAATTGACAGTTCCCTGTATTGCAGTTTTGAGTTGAATTTGCTTCAGGCGATTGATTTGCAAGGAGTGGTATCATTGGGATTTACTTTACTGCGGGTCTTTACAATTGAAGGCTTATTTGGTAAAACCATTACAGACCCTATCAGGTAAGATTACTGTAACGTGTCATCTTTAGGTGTTAAAGTCTAGCTACGACATTTTAGCCTGCTCGAATCATCCTGAAGAAATTTCTTCAATTGGGTTCATGCACGCATGGGGTACAAATGTCTGCGGCGATTGTGTGCTAGCAACACCAACGAATGTGGAGTCAGTAACCTAACTTCAGAAAAATGATTTATTATGATTTGTGGCAGTCGTATGGTTCATAGAATAAGTCTATTCCTATATGCTTCAATCTCTTAAAGAAATAAATTATCCTTTCATCTATTGCATATACTTTAGCTAAAACATGGGTATTCTGCCCATCTTTGATTGGTTAACTTTTATATTTCATGTTCTTCCAATAAAATCACCAAACCTAGATTATGAAATTTCAGACATAAAGCAACAGCAACAATTCTCAGCTTAGTTAACTAGTTTGCGTACAATTTGAGATTACCCACAGCCACTATTGGCTAAATCATCAAAAACTGCTTGACCTCCGGTGCTAGCCAATCAAATAATTACACTTCAATAATCATTCTGGCTGCATGTCAAGCTAGGGTCTAGAATATTAGCCATGTGTACAAAAATTAGTTAAGGTAGTTGAGCTTCAAAACCAACTCAAATTCCACCTATATTTCCCTCTTGCCTTTGTTACCTGAACTCCTATAAATTCCTTCCATTGTCTTTTGATCTCTTCGGCAGCCTATAACAGCTTCAAATCTCAAGATCCTACATCCCCAATATGCAGGCTATCTTGTTTGCTCAGCGGCTAATGCCATTTCTGGCCTTAGGTTTGGGGGCCTTGGTATTGTCGGCTTATGGCCAGATTAATACCCCATGCACGGCTTCAACGATTACAAGCTTCACTCCTTGCATGAATTTCCTGACAAATAGCAGCGGTAGTGGTACTTCTTCAACCAGAGATTGCTGCAATTCACTCAGGAACCTCACAAGCAACAACATCGATTGTTTGTGCCTCATTGTTAGTGCAAGTGTTCCTTTTCAGCTACCGATTAACCGAAGCTTAGCCATCTCTCTCCCTCGTGCTTGTAACATGCCTGGCATTCCTGTTCAATGCAAAGGCAAGATTTTGTGATTTGAATTAGCGGTAGCATAGAATCAAATTGCTAATGTCGTTTTTTTTCATTTTTTACCTTTTTTGCAGCCTCTGGGGCGCCTATTCCTGCTCCAGGTCCTTTCTCACTTGGGCCAAACCTTTCTCCTCGAGCATCGCCAGCTGAAAGTCCAACAGGTAAATTTGCTTTTCATTGGTACAAATGTAAGTTTTCAGAGTGTTTACAATTTCTAAAGCTTCCATTCTTACATCAAATATTTACTTTTTGAACAGGTATTGTAGTTCCTGAGCCAACGCCATCTAGCCCGGCACCAGAATCAGACACAACACCAGTGTTAACTCCACCATCTCCAGATGTGAATTCCGGAGTTCCTACGGCGACTCCAGGCAGCCGCCCTGTTCTGACTCCGCCATCAGCTGCCATGCCCTCTGATACATTCTCAACACCTTTTCTGCTATTTGCGCTAGGATTTGTAGCTTTCAAGTACTACTAGATATCTGCCTTTCTATCTATATTCATGTATTTATTCATTGAGAAATATCATTTTGGGTTCTGTGACCATGGTTTTGGGATTGTTCAGATTATTGATACCCACATTGGGTCATTATTTGTTGAATAAATTTCTATCCCGTGTAAGTATCTTTGTAAATAATTATTATGTTTTCGCAAGAGAGCTACTTCACTATTAGTGATAGATTGTGGATTCCTCATAAAATGAAGCTGTATGGAAAGTACTCTAAATATGTCGAACTTGTTTATAATTTCTAAGCCTATCTGAGGCAGGATCCTGAAACAAGCTCATTCAACAAATAAAATGGAGTCGATGAAGATTCAACCATTTCTATTTCCATTCCCGTTTCATTCCATCTTCACACTTCACTCGTGCCCCAGTCAAGAAATTCAAGCCTTCTAGTTTGTTAAGAATTTGTGGTTGATTCACATGAACAGTGTTATGACTCCTCACAATCTGCATGACTGGTCCCAATTCACCAACCCAACTCTTAGTCATGCTTTTACATTCAAATTAAAATTACTACCTCAATTTTATTTCGAATTTTTTCTTGATGTTTTTATTGACTGGGTAATGATAAATGTGACACAGACAGAGCACCCTATGAGAGAAACAGACCAAAATTCTTTAGTTTGTCTTACTTTTGATTCTTCAGTCCCCCAGCAGGCAAGGCTCCTGAGATAACGTAGTAATCTCTGGAAAAGATTACTACAAAAAGCACAAGGGTATTGCAGGATGATGATAGTTCAAAGCATGCAGAGCACATACTATTGCAGAAGGCATCCAGTATAGAATTGTCAGTGATTATTAAGCCAACATACTTCAGTTTCGTTTCAGCTACATCATGGACTTAAGAAGACTAGTTTCCGTCAGTTATTTGTGTCTAGTCTTTGAGCTCTGTGTTTTAATCCCCATGATCAACAGCCAAATCCAAGGCCGCTCTATCGAGGGTATCGACCTGTCACAATGCTTGAATCAAGGTAACGTCTCTTCTATTGATATATGCTGCACAACTCTCAATCAAGTTGTCCATGCTGGGTATGGTTGCTCGCGTTCTTTGGCAGCATCATCCATTCCCGTTTTAAGCGCTCCACTTTCATTGCCATTTTCAAATGGCGACATAGTTGTTCCTCCCCTGACTCTTTTGTCAAGGTAATAATGAACTAAACTCATCTTCGCAGCAATAATTTTCGACTTGTTTTTTACTCTCTTCTTGAATTACGGATAAAATGTCTTATATGGCTGTCTTCTGCAATTTCTTTTATAACCACATCAAGTTCTAGTTCCAATGCCGATCCTGCTACCAGCAGCTAGCCCAAAGGAGCTCATAACACAACCTTCTGATCCATTTCAAAATGTGTTAGTGCCTCCACCTTCAAATGAAATGCAGATTCCATTGAACTCGACTACCAACGACAACTGTACAACAGTTGCAATGCAGCCACACTCAATTGAAAATCCTGTTCCGAAACTTGGTATGTCAAAGGATGGGAACGAGTCATCATCAAATGGGAAAGATAGAACCAGAATATTGTTACGCATAAGCTTGCTCCTCTCCTTGACTCATCATTGTATTTTATTAGCTTAATCCTCTAATTTTCAGCCTCCTAAACTACAAAATGACAGAGATAAAATCTGCCTTTCAATATTGGGAAGGTGTAGGCATGAATGTTCAATGCTAAAGCTTACCTAATCCATATAGCTCCAACTTGACAAGCATTTCTTATGAAAGATTCTGCCTGAAACTAATCTGGCCCTTTCAGTCCAAAAAAATAAAATATATATATATATATATATATATATATATATATATATATCACTTCTTATATCATAAGCTGATAAATTTAAACTATAATTTATACAAAATCAATTACAAATTTATTTTTAAACTTTATAATCGAAAACGCTTCTACTAAATTAACAGAATTCAAGTTAACATAATTTATAACCCAAACTCATTTGCCAGCAAGTGAAATGTGACAACAGTAATTCAATTAAGACACAGAAAAGAGCCTCATTATTGGTTTGTTTGCTTTTTCCTATAAAAAATATCTTCGAAGTTGTGCTTTAAATTTTTAGTATAATTCGAAGACACAGCCTCTTTGGTAAGTAATGCGAAAGTAGTTGCCATATTGCCCAACTAGATGGGCATTAGAGCCTAAAACTCAACAAGTTACACACGCCACGAAAGAAGTGGGTGCTTTCAATCATTTTCTGTGGTACAATAAACAGAATGAAAATATACAGAGAATACAATAGGGCAAGTTGAAATTTCATTTCAAGATTCAAATGACAGGTAGGAATTCAAAGTTCTAATTCAGAAGCTTGCATAATTAAATTTTCAAACATTCACTATTCTATAAGTATCGGTAGTTCAAACAGGAACTGTATACCGGAAAAAAGGCAGCCAGTCAAATGTAATATTCTACCATACCATCCATATTACAGATCCTGAAAAAGAGCAGCAAGCCCAACTCATATGACCCTCATGCTGAAGTAGCAGCTGGTGTGTCCTTCACAGATTCACGCCAAGCATACTCCCGTGCTCCATCCTTGTCAACAATCTTGATCACAAAGTTTGGAGGTGCCACGACCAGTCTAGATCGGATCTCCATTATGCACTTGTCAACCAGATCTATAGCTTCTTCCAATGACATGCCGCTGTGGTAGTGTCTGTCCATCATGGAGAGTGAAAAATAGGACCCATAACCAAATGATCCCTTATCAACCTTGTGAAGGGAAGCAATGTAGTCAATGTAGTACAGAGCTGGTCCTGTCTCCTTGTCGTAGCCAGCCAGAAGTATGTTAACCATGTAAGGGCTCTGGAAAATTGGATAATACAATTAGCCAACTCATATTTTCAAAGTAGTACTAGCTCCTAGCCAAAAGAAGGCGTAGATTGACCAACAATCACAACAAAGGCAAGCAGAAATGCTGAAGCCCAAGTCAGCACATGTATGAGCTGATAAAGTGAATGACTGGTAATACTTCTCATATCTAAAATAAATATGTATGGCAGTTAATGGCAGGACACTCATTTCCGAGGCAATCATGCCAAAAAAAAAGGCAGCTTAATTTGCCTAACATATAAGTAACAATTTAAGGATGCTATACATTACAAACATGATAACAATGTTACTTTTCGTGTTCTAGCACAAGCAAACAACTGACAATCATGTATATTAGTTTGTATATTCAATATTACAAATGTACAAAGATTCACACATGCGGACATGTGTCCAGATGCTTGAGAGTTGGCATGTCCAATGTCCTGTGTCTGCGTTTCAGGATCATAGGATATAACTAAGCCTTAAAAAATGGAAACTCTCGCAATAATCGTTTTAAGCCATGGCCAGTTGTATAGTCTATAAGGCACATAACATTGTCTACAACACAACAACATACTACACGTTTATGTTCTCAGATAGTACATGTTTATGCTCTTTCTTCTAAAGTTAACTTATTTTCTCCAACTTGGATGCCTTCACCATTTTCACCAGCTGTATAACTCTTGACTGTTTTAAGGATTTCAAGCTTCAACTCACATCTCCAATATAACATTAATCAACAAGAAGAAATTTAAGTCATAGGAAACTAATTGTCCTTGGAAGGACTTCTCTAGTGGCATTAGATAGTGCAAAAATACAAGAGTATTTTCATATATAGCAGTGGACAAAGAAATTTAAGTAATAGGAAAGGAATAGGTCTTGGCAAGGCTTCTCTAGCAGTACTAGATAATGCAAACACAATAGTATTTTCATTGTAATCATAATATTTCTCTAAGCCCAATTTCTAATCTGACACAAGTTTCCAAATTAATACGTCTACTTTTTACATGCAATCACTCACAAGTACTCTCTTGAAATACCTGCGGATGTAGCTCATCAAGTAATCATTAGCATATTCCAGAAGAAAAATGCTTTCCCAGCAAAGGCAAGGCTACCTATTGCTTCTCAATTGCAATTTCCCAATTTTTCAACAAAAAAGGTTGAAATATGAGTTATGTCATCGATAGATATCTACCAATTAACCAAAAAATACAAAGACAAAGGTATGCATGAACCCAAAAGAATGAAAAGAAGATGTAACAGAAGACAGAATTGAAAGAAACAGCACCCCACTTTCACAAATAACCCAACCAGTAAGCACAACGCCACCATAGAAGTACTTTATTACTTTGAACAAACATTGCAATAATATGTACCACAGACCTTCATCTGTCATGCAAGGAAAAAGAACCACTATTGCTTGAAACAGGATAACCCTTGAATGATATGAAACATGAAAGTCCAACAATCCAAGACCCTAACCCAATTTTAAGTTAAAAATGCATAATCTCCGCTAAAGGCTGACTTATATCAATACAATTATACAAAGTCACCTCAGGTAACCAGAGTGTCATCAAATGCCTCGCTGATCTATCAAAGGTCTTATTACTTGCTACCCATCAAATAACAATTAAATGTGTGTTTTAAGACTGAAGTAGTAGCCAAATTGTCTTCTAAAGTTAGGTTTACAGTATTATCAATTACAGCTTCATCAAAACCCCTAACACTAAAACACAAATGAACCAGCAGAAAATCCCCAAAAGGACTCCTTCACTCTAACCAAAAATACCTTTCTTAAAGCTGTAGCGAGCTCTCCTCGCGTAAAATTCGCCGCCGCAGCTGTAGTCAAAGGAATTCCGTTGCGGAACTGATACAACGCCACATTCTTCTGTATAAACTCCGTAAACTGAACTCTGTAACAAAAAATTTACAAAAGAACATAACTTTCAGTCAAAATAGTAAACAAATAAATAATCAAACATGCAAATACTTTAACATCATACACTCATAATTATACATATTAAAGTTTACCTGTCTCCAGGTTCGCCGCTGGCGGCGATGAGTTTGTGGGAGTCGAGGATCATGATCTTGTCCTCGTTAGATTTATGGACAAGTATGCTGTGCACGGCCGACGTGTCTGCCACTAAGATTGCGAAGCCATCGCCAACGAGACCAAAGACGCACTCCATTTCTCTGCCGATCTGCTGTTACTGTTTCTGTATCCGATTTGATTGCTTGCGGTGAGTGGTGTGTTTTGAGTCACCCGAGATTATAGCAGTACGCGTCTTGAGGAACAAGAAAGCATCGGGAATTTTGGCTCAGAACAGGGATAATTTGGTCATTGCAATTAGTTGCAATATGCCTGTTAATAGGATAATACCCCGTGCTTGTTAAGGATAGAAGCTTTAACGAGCTGGCCGGCCCAACAAGATGAATACCATGCAGGCCCAACCTTAACAAAATTGCACATTGAAGCTGGGCAAACTCCCGTTGTCACGGTTGACAGAGAGCTTAGACAAAGTAATTTTATAATATTATTATATTAATTAATAATAAAATTATTTAATTATAAAATTTTATTTATATTAATTAATAAATAATAATTAAATAAAAAAATTATAAAAAAATAAAATTTAAATTTTACTTGTTAATTAACACAAATAAAAATTTATAATTAAATAATTTATAAAACTTGATAGAATTATTTTTATTTAAAATTTTTTTATTATTTTAAATTATAAAATAAAATAAAATTACTTAATTAATAATAATAATAATAAATTACTTAATTTTTATAATTTTATATCAATAAATATGATTATTTATAATTATTACCATGAAATGGTTACCTCAAAGACTTGTTCACCCGTAAATGCTGCCTGTTGAATCTGTTTTGCTGGAAAGAACAAGTCAAGAAATCCTATAAAAGAGCTTGTTCTCATCATCTAATAAGGAGTTTATTACTCCGATTAAAGCGTTGGAAGCCCTATAAATAGATGACTCTGATCATCTCATTCTCCAATCGGAGGAAACAAACACGGAAACAAAAACTTTCCAACATTACTGCAAAAGAACAGATCAACAACAAGTAATTAAAATGGCAAACAAAGTTGCAGCAATGTTGGTAATGTGCCTGGTTCTGGTTGCCGCAGTTCAACAGCTACCCACAGTAGCCGCCAAGACTGACAAATACGCAGCCTGTTTCAAGGACTGCGAGAAGGAATGCATGGATAAAGGGAATGGCTACACCATCTGTGAAATGCAGTGCGACGCAGAGTGCTACAGCAAAGACATTGCCTGTATGTAAATGTTTATTATTCATTTCTCATTTTCTTTTCACTGCTTCTTTGAACGTATTATTTACATGGTCTTTTTGTTGGTGGATTTGCAGCAAAGCTAGGCATCAATCTCAATTGAGTATGCAAGCAAGCCATGCTTTTGAGGATGACGTTCCTCCTGATTCATGAATGCAGTCACTCTACATATATTTAAAATGAATTTGCCAGTAGATTCATTTGTATATGTAGTAATAACTGTTTATTATTAATCTATTTGATTATTCTACCGAATTTCTTCTTGCAGTCCCTCTCTTTTTGCATGTTATAAAATCAAAACGACACCGAATTTTATGCAAAAAAAATTCCACGTAAACAAGAGTAATTAATTATTAATTGTATTAATATAATAAAATTATTTTAATTAAAATGTTTTTGGTAATAACAACAGGGTGTTACCCTTCCATCCCAGATGATTCCCAAAATTTTAGATTAAAAGAAAATAAATTATTCTTTACTGTAATATAACTCTGCCAGAAGAGAACATGGTGCGAAAGAATATTTTTCTTCATATGAAATTTGTTTATTTATTCATTTACAGGCTTTAAGCATGAACAGTTCCATTAACATTGATGCCATCAGCTGGTGGCCATCTGCCAGGGCATCTGGGCGGAGCTGGCGGATTGCAAGGGGCGCCCTTTATAAATGAGCAAACACATTGATAAACGGGGTTATCTCCGCCAGGCGGACGACAAAATGCAATTACCTGCCCAATTCCTCGGTAACATGGACGGCATACTTCCGTGCACGCCTGCAAGTCAGGACAGCCGCCACCAATTGTAGCTTGCGTACAGGCGGCGACGTTCGGATTTGGTACCATAGTTTTGACTGCAAAGAAGAATAAGAGCAGAAATGAAGGCTAACGTCTGTGAAAATGGCAAGAGGAACATCTTGTTTTGATATCATATTGAGCTGTACAACAGACCTGAAGCAAGCACGAGGATGACCAAAAGCAAATGGAACGGGGAAGAGAATTTGCCAATCTCCATGCTTCACAGCCGCGGCGAGGAAAAATTAGCTATCTAGCTTTGAATATATACATGGGTCTGCAGAAATGCTTTGACATGGATGATGCATGGATCTTATACGTTATGAATTGAGCAATAAATGGCGAAGGAAGATCATAAATGTCATGTGCAATGAGACTGTCACAGCATATCTGTTAAAGCAAATTTTAAGTGCACTGTTTTTATTACTTTAATATTAATAATACATAAAAATTATTTTATTTTTAATTAATATTATGTGTAATTTTATAATTTTTTATTTATTATTAATTAAATAATTTTATTATATTTCTTAATACTAACCAAACAAAGTCCCACTTAAATCTCACTCCCTCTGCAAACAAAATCCTGCAGGATATTGTCATTAATTACTCATTCTTCCGGACAAGGCAGTATCCCAGATTTAGCCTTCTTCTCTCTCTCCCTCTCTCTCTCTCTCTCATATTGCAGAGACACGTACACACATTCATACTTTGCATGCATGCATGCTAACATAGCCTCGTCTCTGCTTGTTTCTTTTCTACTATTTAGAAGAAACGAGCGATTGATGGCGAGGAATAACTTCTCTCTTCCTCCCTCTGCTCCTCTCCTCTTCAGGTAGGGCTAGGTTGGGGCCAGCGACGAGATAAGATTCCTTGGGGTTGTTACTGAATATCCTCTCTAACAATCTTGCTGGTGCGTTGAATGCGATCTCCAGGGCCTCTCTTTCCACTTGGTTCATTTTGTTAATTTTCCCTTCGCAACAGAAGCAGGCAATGAAATAAGACACGATTTAAATAATTAACCTTGGTCTACCTGCAAGGAAGTTTCTCTGGTTGTTGAAGGCCTTAATGCCAAATCCAATTGTTTGCAAATTCTCATTACAAAGGCAATCAGAGCAATCGGATGACCCGCCGGGATTATGAATACATCACCAGGTGCAGGTTAGCCGTAATCTTCTGGAGCTGTCCACTGCTTTCTCCTTCTTCTTCTTCTTCTTCACGCTGTTCTCTTCTTTCTTGTGATTCTTGGCTCTGCGTTGAAATATGCGGACAACCCAGTTCAAAGCATCCCTTTCGTTCTACTACCAAAACAACTGTTGTTGTCTTGGAATTGTAATGTGGCACCATCATTGCCCCTTGCAAAATGCAGTTAGTAGAAATTACACAATACATTAGTAGCGTTAGGAGAAACTCAAGCAAAATATCCGGCGCATACAATCGGAAGAGTTTAATTACTGGGTTGATTTCAACAAAAGTGACAGAGGAGTCTAAATCATATAGTTCCTTGTAATCATTGGGAGTTGCTTCAAAGAATCGTCCAAAATTGTTGTGATACAGAGGTGTTCTGCTTAGCAGATTGAATGGACCCCCGGGTTCCTTGCCTCGCCGCTTTGGGGAAGAAACATGCTGGCTTAATGGTTTGAGCTTTTCTGTTGTGGCTTTTCTGATTGTACCCTGCTGTTTTTCTTGCTCTTCATAGAGCCTGTCTAGCTGCTCACTTGGTGTCTGGTAAATACACAAAACCAGAAGGCACAAGATCGTCAGAACATGTAAGGATAACTAAATTGTTAATATTTAAGAAATGGGAGTACGTAATTAAGAAAAGAACTTATATTTAGAGCACGCTCAAGGATTTCAGAGCTGAAGACTTTGTAATAGGACAGTGGATTTTCACCTCCAGCAACAAAGTAGTCCTGCAGGAAAACAAGATCAATTCTTACATGCTAAACATGATTCAGAGAAACATAATCAAGAAAAGGCATTGTTAAGAATTGGCCAGGATTATTTACAGGTCGTATACGCTTGGCTACTTGTTGCCTGTCAACATTATCTTGGTTAATCAGGTAGAAAGTATCTCCCGCCGGAATTCTAATTACATCTCCACGCTCCATGTTGAAGGATTCCCTTCTTTCTTGCGATACAAGTACAACGATTCCCCTTCCTGTGAAAGGATTAATACATAACCATGTTTAAACGATGCGCAGAAAACATGGTAACTGAAGTTTTCACAAACAGAGAAAGAGAGAGAGAGAGCGAGAGAGATTACTCACCCTTAACGACTAACAAAATAATTTCAGCGTCAGAATGATGTGGAACAACTAAGGTGCAGTCTAGGCCGCCACGATGGCCAACCTGTAGTTGTCGATGCCACGAAGAAGATGAGATTTCTCGCTGAACCTCTGTAAAACCCTCGTATGACCTTCTTGGGACTTGAGTCGATACCGGAATCTCTGTGCGTGGAAGTAGTAAGGATTATTGCTCTGTTGCTGCTCTTCTCCCCAGCTTTCTCTTACTGAGTTTCCCTCTTTTTCTCGTCTTCTTTCCTCTCTCTCTCTCTCTCTCTGCTTCTCGCACCAGCTCTTGTACTGTTGCTGCCGTTGCTCTCCTCCCTCTCGCCTTTCGAACTGTTTTCGACACTGCTCGTACTGTCATGGGGGTCCTGATGATGATGGTTTTCATCATCACTGCTGCCTCCTTTTGTTCATTGCTTCCTTGGCTGTTGTTCTTCATATTGTCTCTTGCACCCCGTCAGGCATTCTGTTTGTTGTCTTGCCTCTTGCCTTCTGGCATACCTGTTGACACTCCTTGAATTCTTCTGTCGGGTCCCTTTTTCTGCCTTGATGTTGCCCTCTATCCTCTCGTTCCTCTTTTCGTTCTTCCACTCGCTCCCTGATCACCTGCTCTTCACAACGTCTCTGACACTGATGCTGTTTTCTCCCGTCGCTTTCCTCAGATAGACAGCGTTGCTGGCAGTGCTCGAGTTCCCCCCGGGAGGTCTCCGGTTCCCATTCACTATATTTCCTCTCGCAGCGAGCTGCAAGAGCAAACAGGCCATAAAACTCCTCCTTCCCTTCACGGCATTCATCTATACATCGTTCAATGTCCGCTCCCAGTATAGGAATCTGAAAGCCGGAAGGGAGCAAAGCACTCGGTAGGCTGAGAGAGAAAAAGAAGCAGAAAAACAAAGGAGATTTAGTTTTGATCACCATGGCTTAAAGTTAAGAAACCGAAAGAAGCCTCCTATGTTTTATCTAGATGAGTTGTAATACATCGAAGAGAATCAGTTCACCTTATGCAGAAACTGCAGGAAACCATGGTTGCATGTTACATGTAGCCCGAAATCCCATATGATTTCCATGCAAGGTGACAAGCAACGTATGAAACATACCATTTTTGTCGCTTTATACAAATTATTGATTCACGAGGGTGTTCAAATGCATGCAGAATGGACAAGGCAGGCAGGCAAGGGTACATGCCAATTGAACTGACAAGCACATATTACCACTAGTTCTCGATGGACATGACGCCACTGGTACTAATCCAAAACCAGACTAATAGAGATTCTGATTGAGCTCTTGGGCCGAAATGTGCTTATGGTGCACATCATGGCGTCTCTATCACTATCGATCATTGGTGGGCGGTCCGTTTAGTAATTCAACTGTCTTTGAAACCTTCTTTCGGACACTTGAGTGGAAATCTTTGGGCTGTACTTAAAGGAAAGACCAAATTTAGCCATGAATATGTTTGTGGGGATGACAATGGGTGGTCGAGAAGGGGAGGGGTAACATCCTCGTCCTCAGCCTGTTCTCGTTTTACGAAAATTTTTTCCACCCATAACCCATTATCGTTTATCAAAATTAAATAAATAAAAAATACAAAATATTAATAAAATTAAATAATAAATTAACGTATATAAATAAATTATATATTTTAATTTATATATAAATATTAACAAATTAATTTGTCGATAAATTATAATCTTAATTTCTAATAAAAAAAATTGATAAAAACTTATATTAATTAAAATCATTAGAGTTTTATAAAATTTTACGATAATTTTCATAAAAAAAATTAAGTCTTCTTATTAATTTTGTAGAAAAAATAAAATTATTTTCTTAGGAGTTATTTTCTTCTTTGTTAATTTTTTATTAATATAAATAATTATAATTAGTCTTTTTAATTTTGTATTAATTAATTATTAAATTTTATTTTGATATATATTTAATTAATAAAATAATAAATTTAATTATATATACATGTATAAATTGATAATAATAAATTATCTTTCCGAAAGGGTTGGACCCTTGTAACTACAAAAATTATTGCCATCTTTGTTATAAAAAAAAAGATAAAATATGCATTTAATGGAAAATTGTAAAGTATAGGGACTCGGATGTTATTATTAAAAGTTATCCACAGTTCAAATTCAAGCGGGCTCTACTGCATCACAAAACGGTAACATATAAATCAAAACGGTAAAAGGCGCGTAACATAAATCCGAATCCTAACGGGCTGAACGTCGAGTCAGAGAGGAGCTCCTTCATCGACTCTGCTTACTCGTAGAAACCTACAACACATTCCCTCACTTCTTTCAAATAGTTTTCAAGAATCACCAGAACCGCATTCGTTTTTCGATTCTCAGTTTTTGCTCTGCCAAAACCCTAATTTCATTTTTTCAAGAAACGCGCAAAGATCTGAGCCGAAACCTAATGTCTGCAAGGCGTCGGACTATTAGGTCTTCGAGCCAAGGGGAGTTGAGAGTTTTCAACCAGATTCGGCAGAGTGAGTCGCCAGGGGTTTTTTTCGAGATCAAGAAACGTCCTGCTCTGATCACCAATGCGAAGCCACGGGTGGAGCAGCAGCTTCCTCGCCGGGTAACATGGACGTTAGGATTACCTGAGAAGGATGATTTGCAGTCCAACAGGAAGAAGATCGATGATGGGTTTTGTGGGTTTCTCAGGGCTTGCTCTTTGTGCAAGAAGAAGTTGGAGGAGACTGCAGATGTTTACATGTATGGGTAAGTGTTACCGTCCTTTGTTCTTCATTGGTGTTTAGTTGTTTTAGTCTGCGTTTGGATGTGGAGAAAGATTAGGAAAATTAAACAAATTATGGTGCATTTTCAACTCCCGAGATCATCACCTGAATAGAGGATATTGTTATGGTTTATACCCAATTGATAATTGATGAGATAAATCAAGGAATGTAAACTGTAATTTCTTTTTTCATGTCCTATAATGTCTATGGAACCTGAGAATTTTGATTTGTTCTATGTTGACTTCCTTAATACATTTTGGAAAGTAAAAAGCAAGAATTTAAAATTTGAATTTTCAAGATGTGATAACATGTTTGATAGTGTATTTCGAATTTGGTGGCACTAGTTTCGGTAAAATAGAAGAATTTATGTTTCTTTCCAAATCACATGTTTTGGAAGAAGCACAAAATGTTTTGTTGGTTCATACAACTTCATGAAGGCACACAGATAGTTAATAACTCTTTGGTGCTTTTGATAATATCCCTGTACTGAAGTTTATACTCACGGCTACTAATTTTTTCAAATTTAATACAAAAAATATAAATAAGTTATTGGAAGAAACAGAATGTTTGTGCCAAATGTATCATTTCTTCTCTCATTCGCCATATACATTAGATAACAATTTTTGCAGCTTATACTGATCATATTAAACTATGCGTTTGCAGTTACCTACGTGCATTTTGCTCTCTTGAATGCCGAGATAATCAGATTGCTTTGGATGGATTTGATAAAGAAGTTTCTGAAGAAACAACAAAAATGGCAATGGGCGGAATGATTTCAACCAAAGACAGGCAAGCCTTTGGCACTAGAAGATTTAAATAGTTGATTGAGAGTTCATTTGCTAACTGATCAGATGCAGAGCTGTTAGGTTTTTGCATAAGGCTTTGTTCTTCTACGAGGATGACATGTTGATTTGATCTGCAGAGTTCAAGTGTTTGGTTGGTTTCAGAGTAGAGATTAAACAATTTTTTGGTTGTTTCAACTATTGAGTTTTATGTTTTAGTCTATGATGTGCAAAGCCAAAAAATGTGTTCCATGTTTGTTAACAGCCTTCCTTGTGTTGATCAATTGTGAATATGATTCAAAATGGAATGGAAAATGAAAGTAGATTAGAACTTTGCAAGGTTTCAATTCTTATGTGTTGTTTGCAATGGGAATATTTGACAGTTTCTAATTCTTCAATAGTCGCATAATGTTTCAGAATGATTCTAATCTTATCTATGATTGTGACCCTGATCCTGCTTTGAATCCTATAATAAGAATGATCAGCAAAGAAATCAATTTCATGTTCAAACCATAAAGGTTGATACATTATAACAGAACCTTTATTAGTCACATAATGGATAAATAATCCCTTCGCTTGTGAAGAAATTATAGGAAAAGTAAACTATCAAAAGTGCTAAGGCAGTCTTTTACTTGTCGACAGGGTAAATAGTTATAGACTTGGGAAGCAAAGAATAAGACCACACAATTGGTATGGTCTGCATTACAGAGACAAAAAGCAAAATCCATCACCTTCTTTACCCTTTATCTAGGCAATGTTGCTTTCACTTCCCACCAACAAAAGCCTACATCGCTCTAATATTGATGTGCAGGAAATGAAAACTAGTGCCCGAAAATAAAAAATGAAACAACTAGATATGTGAATTTGTTTCACATTTACTATTGTTGATGATTTGGTTTTCCAATTTATTCATTTCATTCTAATTTTATTTTTCATTCAGTTCTTCATGAATCCAAATGATAGGCAGTTAAGCAAACTGCAAATATGAAAGCAAAATTTTGAAAGGGAAATAGTCTAAAGCCCATAACTTTCCCTGGTAACTGTCAGATGGAATCCTGTGCTTTTCAATTTTATGGTTCACCTCCAGGTATTCGCTGGAAAAAGAAGGACCAAGCTGCTACTTTAATCAGTAAAGCAGTAGCAGTAAAAAACAGGCATGTCTCTGTTATGAACTCGTCTGCCTTATTGAGTACCAACCAACAGAATACCTACTTCCCCGAATTCAGAATGTTACTCTTGTCACCTTTCATAATTCCTTCATGGATAATTTTTTTTAACAAATAAATAAAAGATTGTAGGAGATTACACTCCTGAATTTGTGGATGCTAATTCGGCTCACACTGAAATTTGGGCAGGAGTTTGGTTTACATTTACGATCAATTTAAATGAGAAAAAAAAAGAACAATGATAATGCTCATAGACAGTGGTGATTTTCCATCCATCATTGAGTTATAAGAAACAAACAGAGGCCAAGAATTGTTTACAACCGTGAATCAGGTGTGCTATATTTTGAGCAAATACAATGTAAGAGATGCAGTGAGAAAATTGGAGGATGCAATTAGTCAATGATATAGCGGATTAAGGTCAAAGAAAATGACATTGTCGATAAATAATTACAGCAGAACCGAGAAAAAGCACGGTACCAGGATCAAGCTTTTTCGATTGGTGTGCTGCAGCAAGTCTCAAATCTCAATCACTCATCAGGGTTTAGTTCTTTTGAAGGCATTCCCACCTGCAAGCGGGGACCAATCACAAAGGCATGCAGGAACAGGTTAGTAAATGTCTGATGAACTTGAATAAAAAATTGGATCGGGACAATTTGGTTTTGTCAATTTTTGCACTTCTGAATTCAATAAGTTTTGTCTTCCATATTAGTTGGGACCTATCTGAGCTTAGTTGAATCCAGAAAACGTCTATTGAATCTGTTCTTCTCTATTATTGATTGAAGAACAGGCGACAAATTGATAGTAGGGTTAAAATATATTTGTTTGATCTACTTTGATAATGCTTATTAAAGAAGCTGCAATAATAAAAGGCAATTGATAGTAGTGAAAGGCCAGTTGAAAACTTCAGGACCTCTGCTTGATTGCTCAACTTATGCTTTTTGTTCTAAAATGCAGATGTTGTTCTTCTATTTTTGGTTGTTATCACTTTGTTCTTTTACATGCTTGAACCTCCAAGTTCTGTTACGGATTCTGGATATCAGCATATAATCAGTATCCAACTTTAGTGAACTTAAAGCGCTTCAAAATTAAGGCTTTGGATATTGAACACATCGGGGGAGATTTCTTGGTTAACTGGTTAACCCAAACGTCAGCCAGTTTTCCCAAGAGGGTTTGGTCCGAGAAGCCTGGTTTAAGCTCAAATGAAAAGTGCTTTCCTGAGCCCTATTTGCCTTTGTGCGTCAGAGAGAGAGAGAGAGAGAAACTTTGGTATCAGCACAAATTAAGATAAAAGCTAGTGGAAGAAGGATTTATGATCCGTTCTGATACCTATCTGCAATGTTTAGCCAGCCCAATAGATAATAAAAAAAAAGGAAAGCTTCAGAACCAAGAAAATCATGCTTCCTTTGTTCCCGTTAATGTTAATTAATGCATGCGAGAGAAAGCTCGCTGCTCATGCATCAATAAACGTGCAAATGTCCCTTGCCAATTATAGCTCTTGAGGGTATAAATCAGTGCCATTTTCACTTATGTTTTTGCTTTGGCTATTTCTGTCACGCTATGTCTGCTTTCATTGTTTTCTTTGTGGCCCTTAAAGAAAGAAAAGCCCCACTAATAATCTAATGCAACAGCAAAGACAAATGTGAATACAGTACTCAGAAAGAGGAACCTCTAAATCGTGGCTTCCAATAAGCCTGCAAAATCAGTAAATTCCGTCCTTTGCTTTTCTAGTTTGTTGCTCACACAAGTAAAAGGAAAAACATATGGCAGTAAGCAAGAGTGAGATTATCAAGACAACCAACTTTTTCAGTAAAATCGTTAGCAGCAACAGAGAGAAAGAGAGCAAGAAGCGTTTTGGTATCAATCATAAACTGCTATATATATATATATATATATATATATATATATATATATATATATATATTGCTATCACTTTGGTAATTGAGTATCCATGGAATCTTTACTTCTTCACTTTGCATTTAAAACTAAAAGTAAGTACACGAATGATTAATTGACCACCTTTCATCTTCCTACAGTCATCAAAAATATGTCCTAAACTAACAAAAGAATCATGAACAAAATAATCTTCATCCACCCACTTGGCTTCTAAAGTGTGAGTTCGCACTGCACAACAAAAGAAAGCTTGATCATTATAAGACGGCCAAGTTATCAGTAACTTAAATTTGAAGATGAACCACTAAGTTTTGAAAAATATGATACCTATTCATTATGCCGGACTGTGAAAGCTAGTACGGAAAACTTTTGAATGCCAAGAAGGATAGGTGTTGGTTAATCTACTAACAGTATATGATGATCAAAAGTACGCTGAGTTGGCTATCTGTGGAGTTAGTCATCCAGTCAAAATACAAAAAAATTACACCTGATCAAAGAAAAGTAAAGATAAGACTAGGGCAACATAACAAAATCTAGCAAATCAAAGAAAAGTAAAAGCAAGGGGGCTGGCTGACTAACCTTTTTTGGTTAGTGGGCAATGGAATGTCTCTATCACCCTTCAAGGATGAAATTATTTGGAGTGATTCCCGCCTGCAAAGGGGACCAAATTCTACATGAGTATGGGAATAAGCAGAATATCCTCCCAAGGTAACTTGCAAAGGGAAAAGACTGTAAATATGTAACACTTTTTGACAATATGCATAAATACATATTCTGTCTTGAGCTGGATATAGACTATCATCCATGTGCTAAATACCTAGAAAAGGCATGATTTAGTCAACTATTTCATGTTTAAGATTTATAAATTTTAAAGTGTCCAGCCTGAGGAGCACTATGATTAAGGACCTTCTTGTCTAACAGCATGGGTACTTGCAGCCACCCTTAACGAAGAAAGTGATAAATCAAATGAAAATGTTAACGGGGGTTTTCACCTGATTGATTGAGGAAGCTAGCCCTACTCCATATGCAGAAAGACAATGCAATTTCTTCCTGAGATATTTACAGCCTGGTCACAACCCATTCACTGAAAAGCATCAGTGATTTCAAGTTAGAATAGACATTTGAATTATTCCCTCTGAGGATAGCTTAAAGGGCCCAAGTGAAGCATTGCATGCCTAACCGTAGAAGGGACAGAGAATACCTTACTGTAGGACATAAATTGTCTTCCGTTCCTTCAAAAAAAGTTTAGTTCAGTATAGCCATTTGAGTAAGGGAAAAACTCCTCCACCTCAATTCTAGAACTAGAGTAACTCGTGCTTTTCTTCAATCGGCTATGACTTGACTCGACCTCAGCCCAAAATATACCATAAACAGGTCTATGATCAGAGAACCTAGACTCCCCACGCACATAAGATAACTGGTGAAGGCCTTCTCCGTGCCACAAAATTCGATCGCACCTTGAACACACAATTAAGTAAATTAGCACTGCAGCTAGCGAACATTTGCAAATATAACCACACATGAGCCGCATACACCCTATGCTGAAGTTTTTGTCACTATGTTTCATCAGGTGGTAGTTGTGTCCTGTTTGTAAGCAATCCTTTTCAGTATGTTCTCATGCATTTTTGTAAGAGACGTGTTCTTACCAAGCAGGTGTCCTACGTTTCTCCTTCGGGTGCATATCATCCCCTGCATATCTATCTGAATTAGTTGAATACTTGTATGTTGGTGGGAAATAAATCTTTCCTTCATTCCATCCCACAAAAACACGACCCTGTCTCTGCTCTATCCGTAACTGAAAGAAGACGATCAATAACTAAACTAAGTGATGAAGCTGTAATCTTAAAATGAAAAAGGAAGGAGAAAGGATTGTAAAATACCTGATCATTTTCTAATAGTGCCCTCCAATTTTGCATCTCAACCAGGGCCTTGGCAGATCGGTATGAGAGGGCAATACGATAATTCAAGTCCCCAAGCCAAATTACTCGACTGGAATGAAATGTACACATTTATAATTTTGAAATAAAATGCAGTTAAAAATGCTACAGGTAAACAAGTCATAAGCCCCCTTGAAATTAAATTTAATCAAGTCTTTTCAAGTTCACTATCATTTATATAAATCAATGGATGTCGGAGGGAAATGAAGCAATTTCATCACAGATTCTCTAATCTCTTAGATGGTATTCTTTTTCTTTTGGTTTTTACTCGTTACAAGTTTATGAGTAGATGCTGATAGATGATTGTGGAAAAAGGAACTTACTCATGCTGAAGGATTGTTTCTGGGGACTTTTCATCACCTGCACTATTAACTCGGGGAAACCTTGTCTTTCTTAGGATCTCCATTACATCAGCATTCCTTCTTAGCTGATCACCCTCCTTCTGCCCAGAGGTCAAGTGACTGCAGATAAAGCAAAAGCTTGTTTGGTGCAACAACATGCTGATTGCAATAGATCCCTGCAAATGCAAACAGTGAGTTTATTATAGGTGGTTCTTATTATGCAGGAAAATTAAACTTAACTATATGGAAAATCAAAAGAGATGATAGCTGCCATGATTTACTGAAGAAATACCTTATTCCCTAGGTAGCCCATCAGTCCTCTACCAACACTGGATACTTTCATGTTTTTAACGTGATCTCTCAATTCACTCCTCACCCATACTGTGAGAAATATGCCAACCATTTGCTTACTGGCAACTAAACAGTACCTTGAATTCCCTGGCATCCTATATCCGTGGTCCATGGATGCAGATCCACCATAGGACATTGGTGAGTACAATACAGTACTCGGTGAATCCCCTGGCCCATTATCATCATCAGATGAACCCCATCTTGAGTAATCACTTGGCCTTGAGTAATCACTAGGTCTAGAGTAGTCACTAGCCCTTTGACCCCATCTAAAATTGGTATCGTAGTCACTTGGCCTGTGGCCAAATATCACCCTATCACAGACGCTAAATCTCCGATCAAGTCGTGGTTGTGAAATGGAAGGGTCATTGTCCATTTTCCAGCTATGCGTAGTCTGAAATGATCGACGATGGAAGAAAGATGAGTTCTTTCGCCGAACTGATCCCTCAAAATCTGCATCCATTTCTACAATTGGCTCAGGAATGGGAGACGGTGCATAGCAAGCACTACTGCCACTAGTTCCAGGAAGATTATTAAGAGTCCTTCGAATGAGAGCCAGCCATTTTTTGGCAGGGCCGTTGTCTTCTGCCCCAAGAACATTACCAGCATTTAGAGGAACTATCTCTTGAAATCTGAAATAAACATGGAACAGAAATGCTCTTATCGGTTGTTTGCAGAGTCTGGTAGGAAGCCATTTGAACAAAAACAAGGAAATTTACCCAAGGACATAAATGTCTGCAGGTGGTGAGGCATGAAGCCAATCCTCAAGACTCAGATTACTTGGTGGTGGTCTTCCAGCCACATTCCATGTAGCAACAAAAACGCTGTCCCAAAATTGAAAATGAAAAGCAATTAGTATTGACACATGACAGACACATGCATATCATAGCAAAAACAATATTTGTGAGTAAAACAGAATTTTAATTTGTAAACGAGATACCTGTAGTTCTGCACGTCTATAATTCGAGGGTGGTCAAGATTCATTCTCCCTCGCCGAACTGGCTCCCCGTTTTTGCTAAATTTCTCTGCGTCAAAGTGAGGAAAAAATTAGAAAAAAAAATAAAGAAGTCAAAAATACCAAGCCGTTGAGACCTTTTGTAAGGAAACATTGGAAGGTTGTGGATCACAAAAATGGGGGTCATCTAACAATACTGTACCTGTTTTACTCTTTTTGATTGTACAAGGCTCCCTCTCTGAGAAGCTGGTCCTGTATTCCACTTGCTCACCGCCTGAATAGAGAAATCTTTGTTAATACATCAGAACTAACCAGAAAACCCAAAGCAAGAAGAAATTCAAGAGAAAGAAGAAGAAGAAGAAGAAGAATTAGTTCTTCAGGGTGACAATCTGTTGAAAGAAAAAAGGAAAGAGAAAGCAAAAGAGAGAGAGACAGAGCATGTTCTGGACCAGCAAATGCAAAACAGAGGGAATATACACTGATGCTTTGTTTGGTTGCTAAGAAATTGTGTGAAAAGGAAAGAACTTAAAATGTTGAATCTTTGAAGGATTCCAGGGCCATAAACATCTGCTTAACACTGCGTAAGTCAACTATCCAAGTTAACCAGATAATTAAACTTCTGAAAAATCAAGTTCAAGAGTACGGACATTTTTCAGCAACGAACCAGATTTCCTAATTAAAAGATGGTCTGAAAAACCAAAGGAAGAAAGGAACAGACACCTCCGCAAACAGGATGATCAGCCTGAAATTCCTCAGTTTTGCACTTGATATTGAACCACTTTCTGACTATTTTCTTGGACCATGCGATCTTCAGCAAACAGTATTGAAAAAAAAATCAGTAAATAACCTTCACAGTTGCAACCAAAAACAGGAGACATCTCCATTAGCCATCTCAATGTAAATAAAATGAAAGAGACCATTAAAACCTTGCTTTTCTTAGAGTTCCCATCTCTCATTGTTAAACTTCTACTTCATATACAGCTCCCTCTTCTTTCACCGTTTCCCAACTCCCAGTTTACTTAGAATGAGCAAGAATATCACAAATTCAAGGGGAGTCTCATTCCCCGAGATTCTAAAATTTTTTCACTGCAAAAACAAGCTCAGTATCTTTGGAAGCCACCACAATAACAAAATAAGCTCCAGAAACTCAATCATAGGGAGGAAACAGCAGGAGAAGTAATCTCTTGTTTTGCTCTTCGCGTGATATTTTTGCATATGAAATACTAGAGTTAACAACAAAGAAGCAAGAACCCAGAAAAATATGAGTACAAAGACACTTGAAAGAGAAAGAAAGACAAAGACTTGAATACATGAAAATGAGACGAAGATTTTTGAAGTAGAACAAGACAATGCGGCAGACACAGGGAAAGAGAGAGAGAAAGACAGTGATAAAGAGAAAGTTTTTAAGAGAGAGAGCGCTTACAAGCCAGCTTGTTGTCTTTCTCTCTCTTTGTTCTTTGCTCTTTGTTTCAACAAAGAGCAAAGCAAATCAAAGCTCAAGCCTCGTTCTTAGTAAACAGCAAGGTATCGAATTTGAGCAGAATAAAGTGCAGAGAAAGACATAGACTCAGTCTTACGGGGCTTTTCTTTTTCATGTATTTACCACTAATATACAAAGGGACAGAGTCGTTTAGATGCACTGTTTAGGATTAAACGACAGATGAGTGAGTTGCCCAGCGGTCAGGAAAGTGGTAGAGGTTGAGATCTGGTGAGGTCTTGTAGCTGTATCTCCCCCGTTTCTGGTCTTCCATCAAAGTAAAAGCAGTTAAAAGAAGGAAAAAGATAAAGGGAATGTTAGTATATGTCTAGCAGTACTCTATTTTCTCTCTCTCTCACCCTTTATTTATTTTTCATTTTTGAGGAAAGAATGGTTGGACATAGCATAGTGTAATCACAAAGGAATTCCACTTAAAAAGAAGTGAATGAAGGTAGCCTAAGGGTTCATTAGCTATTAACATTAGGTCTTGCCCAAAACTTATATGGATCTCACACTTAACATGATGAGTTTCATTTCATACTTAACAAGATACCAAATTTTAGAATCGAAGTGTGTTAAATAAGACTATAATCTAAGGGTGTTAAATGAGACTACAATCGAAGTCATGTAAGCATCATTGTATTGATACCAGAAGGAAGTGGGGTGAGGGAAAAGAAGCATTTTGGTATTTTTGTCTTGTCAAGAACTTCATGTTAGTGTTATTTTGATAAGGAAGACGGGGCATGTTATGTTGTTAGCCAATATGGAGTTTCTTTGGTTGAATCTAGGCTATGTGCCCATGGAAACTAAGACAGTTGTCCAAAATTTGGGGTGGTGGTGTTCTTTCTTCCTTTTTTTCAGCTTCAAATAGATCTTAGAATCTACCATCTTTCAAATCGTAGGTACATTGCTAAGCACGGGGCTGGCCAGACTGATTTGTATGTCTTAGATGCCTCTTTCCTGCGGCAAGTGTCCTTAATTCAATGGCGAAAAGGATCCTGTTTTGTGCACAAATAGTAAATACCCAGAAAGAAATTCCCAAATTTTTGCTTCAAATCTTGTGCCCCGGCGCCCATGCTGGCTCCTAAATGACGCTCCCCAACTTTCAAACGTTGATTGACTGGTCACTAAACTGCAGCAATTTAAGAAACTCTCTCGTATATTTGGCCTCTTGTCAATGCTAATGATTGTTAGGTAGGACTTACCCTTTGATGATGGCCAATTTTTATATGATTTAAGGGCAATTAGTTTATTGAGCTGACGGCGGAAAACTCCAAGTTGTGGTGGCGGAGCACGATTCAAAGCGCCCCACAAATGCAAATGGGAATTCCTTTACAACTTCATATATCATAACCCAATTTTAACGGCAATTACCTCTTAACTAATTACCTATTGTTGGTCTTGGTCCCAATTAGAGATAAAAGGTTACGTTTAATGTGCTGTCCTATTACCACAACACTCCTCCGCCCTTCCAATTGTCCCATTTGATGTTGTCTTGTATCCTTTTCTCCTCCCATTAAAATCCCACATTCAAACTCAAATTCTGCTTAAATTGTTTGAATCTCGCTTAACAAAATGATGCTAATAGTTGCATAATCTCAATATGATGAGAAGACAATTCATGTGACAAATTGGTTGAAGTATGGATAGCATAGTAGCAATAAACACAAGTTGCAAAGGGCCAAATGGAATAGCAAGAGCTCACTATGAGTAATTCTCTGAGCATGCATAATGAGTGGACTTCCATTTGATAAAATCAAGGTTATCTAATCAGCATAAAATTAATCAATGCCCTCATGATAAACGGTAGATGACGAGTTTGCTTTTCCTTTTCTTTGTATGAAATTTAGAACAACATGTGGAGCTCTATTTTGCTTCTTCTAACGTGGGTCTCAATCATTTGAAGCGACAAAGAGATTATTTATTTATTCAAGTAAAATAAAGAAAAGTAAGCATTGAATCGTACAAAGAAACTTGCAAAGTGAAGACTTGTACCAAAGAAACTAAAGAACAATGGGGCCATGATTGGCAATTGGAGTATCCATAGAGGAAAAACAAAGTTAGATATCCTCTCTCTCTCTCTGTTTCTTTATTCTTTGAAGGCATTGTTGCATCCATTTATTTTACAAGTACTGTGTTGAAAATTGAAATGAAGCCAACATTTATGATGTTCAATGGGGAGATGATGGAAAGGTATAAAGCTTGAATGCCCATTACTTCATGCACTATTTTAAGAAGAAAAATTAAATTCTTTTCTTCATTAATAGGGTGTATAGTTGTATAGTATCCATTTTTGTCCATTATTATGCTTAAAAATTAAGTTTGTCTTTCAACTCTTAAAATATTTATATAAAATATTTTTTATTACGTATTTTTAAATAATAATTATACAATCGTTATAACATTTAATAAATATTTATTTTTATTTAATAATTAATATTTCAAATTATATATTTATATGCCAATGTAATTATATACGATAGAGATACCTCAACTTATAGAGTGAAAGTGATCATTCATTCTTTAAGAAAATCTAGCAATCCATCAAAAAGCGAAGAGAATCTAAAGGAAAACACAATAGTTATGGATTCAACAAAGACATAACGTATTCTTTGATTCTTAAAGTCTTTTTCTCTCGACAAAATTAAAGCACCCAAATTATCAAATAAACCTCTATTTTTTTTTCTTTTGGTGTATTGACTATGACCAATAATTAAGAGGAGATACCATATGGCTCTTCCAATTGCATCGAGTAACAATGATGGGAATCCCTTTCATTCAAAACCCCACCCAAAAAGAAATTATGTAATAGGATAATACTAATATTTCATGGGTGTTTTTTTTCCCCTATATGTTATTGCTTTTACCTATCGCAATACATGGAGTTACATAGATAAAGTTCAGTAGGTTTGATATACATAATGACTTGCAAAGGTAGGGTTTGGATTTTGTGTAAATTAGGGGTGCGAGGGTTTCCCAACTTTAAAATTGATGATTAAATGGACCAAACCAATTTTGTTGTATATTGGTAATTGCACAAATGGTGGGTGTAATGTTTTCATTACATGCCAACCAATGCAAAGTAGAAATCACTACAATTATAAACATACCCATAAGTTTGAAATTCTTTTGCATTCATTGCAATGACATGTTATCCATCTTTAAAGCTCGATTTCGTCACAATACCAAGACAAAGCTCATAAAGATCTTCTTGTGGGGGATTTCAGCCTCTCTACAGTGAACATAAATAGATGAACAAGTTTGTGCAGAATACATATGCACACATAGACAGCCGGATTTACCCACCAAAATGTTTTGAATGATGCCCAGATGTTCGTGCTCTCAACAGCTAAAAAGATTGTTCTGCATGAATCTTACTTGCCTGACCATTATTATTATCCATCTGTAAAGGTCGTTTTCATCACAATATGAAGACCAAGCTCACAAAGATCTTCTTACGGAGGATTTCAGCCTCTCTACAGTAAGCATACACAGATGAACAAGTTTGAGCAGACTACATACGCACACATACATCCAGATTTACCCACCAAATTGTTTGGAACGATGCCCAGATGCTTATGCTCTCTACAGTTAAAAAGATTGTTCTGAATGAATAATTACATCGAGTTCAAAAGACATTGCATAACACGTTGATCACGTCATCACTCAGTAACACAATCTCGGACCATTTAACCTTCCACATAATTATACACAGTATCCACAAAACTAAATGGTCAAAAAAACCCATAAACAATTCGAAGAAGATTTGTTTTGCTTTGCTTTTGCTTTTGCTTTTTGTTTCCCGGCCGAGCTTCTCTCGTCTTATGTTTATTTCGTTCTTTTTGGCGAAACTAAGGCTAATTCAATTAAGATTTACGAGGCAGTCAAAGGCTACCATCAGCCGTAGTGGCAACGGCCGGCTAACTTTCTTTGAAATCCTTTCTTTTGGAAAATAACACACGAATCCCTAATATTTTACAAATTTTTAATTCAAAACATAAATTATTCACGTATATACCCAACTCCAGCTACATCAACAACAAAAAAAAATTGATCACTTTGATATAAATAAATAAATTATAAACTTATTTAAAAATTATTAAATTTCAGGGACCCAAAAGTTTCTTTTTAGTTTTGCCTGAAGATTGAGATCTCAAAAAGACAGAGAGAGACCCATCACTATCTTTAACATCTACCATACCTATACAAACAAAATATGTCTCCCAACTTTACTTTTGCCCTGTGAACAGTGACAATTATGGTGTTCCATACATTTGTATTGTTCTATTGCATTCCCCCTGCCCACAATATATATATATATATATATATAATATATATAATTTATATACTACAACATGTAAATTTGTGTTGGTAAACTTTGTCCAAGAGTTTGCATTATTATTATTAATCTCAATTTAAGATATACATAATAAATTAAAATTATATATATATATATATTTTAAATATATGTTCATGTAAGAAATCTAAAAATTAAACACTTTTCTCTTGCACTTAATATGTAAGTATAAAATATTTATCGAATGAATGAATAACAAAAAAATTAGTATATTATACGAATTTTATATTGACAAAGTTAACATAATTAAACGATAATTTATTTTTGTAAAATTATTAAATATAATTAAAATAAATATAAAATATTATAAAAAAAATTGTAATTATTAATAACATGTTTGACCAATTCATCGAATAATGTTATTATGATTGTTGTTAGTTGTTGTTATTATTATTATTATTATTATTATTATTATTAAAAGGTTTGGCAATAATTTTCTTTGCGCATTATGCTTGTTAATGTATTTTATAATTAATTTTTTTTAAAAAATTTTTGTGTTAATGATGAATTCATGTTGGACCAATTGATGTCGAGTCCTCGTGCAATTTCCTCCAATTAATAACTATACCTTTTTTATAAGTGGTTATGAATTAAAAGAGAATGTTTGTAATTATGCCCACTACTTTAAATGTGAGCTAAGAAATTTCATCTATTACTTAGTGTTACTTTGAGTGTTCACAAATGGGTAAAGAAAATCCACTCACCACTTCCTCACTCATTTTGACATGTATGGATTGCATGTGTTGGTCACTCAATATACTGTGCATCTTCCGTATTGCCCATCAAATCAAAACTAGTCCTGGCCTCAATGAACATACCAACCCTAGCTCTCAGGCAATAAATCATTTATTGTTAGATTGATACTTGAGACTCACAATTTGGTTACATCATGTCACAATCTCATTACAATTTACACCAAACTCTATGAATTCAGCCGGCAAAATCTCCTCTGGCCCTCTGGGTAGTTTATGTGCTTTTAATGGTTTGAGAGTAAGTGTGCGCGCAAGCGTGTGCCTGTGTCTGTTTCATTTAATGTCTTGAGAGTGAGTGTGTGTGTGTGTTTCGGCTGTGGGAGGAGGTTGGTTGTCGTTACTCAAAGATTATAAATGTTTTGCTTTTGGAGTTTTCTGTGTGTGTGGTTAGGAAAAGATTAAACTGGCTCATTGGGTCAGTCTATGAAATACCCAATGGGCCTCCCGTTTACTTGGGCTGAGACTAAACAAAATGATTGGCAGGAGTGTACCAGTAGAACTCTTTGTAGGCCTACAGGCCACAGGCTCCGTGGACACAATTCAGTCCAGTATACTTTATAATTACTATTCAGCCCCTGCGTTATTCAAGTATTATTTATAATTCGTACAAGAAATTGGCCGAAAGATGACGTGGTTGAGGTCGCGCCGTCCGGTTGATGCCTTGAATTCCAGTTGAAGCCACGTTTCTGAAGACCCGGAGTAAGCGTCGGCAGCTCCGACTCCGATAATTAGTTTCGCAACGGAGACTTGCGATTTTCCCGTCTACCGCATGTTCTCCTTCGTGTTCGTCGTTCCAGTTGTTTTTTTCTTTTTCTTTTATAATTATTCTTAGTTTTTTTTTAATTCATCACTCGCAAACTCGACGTCAACAAACGAGTGAGGTAATGGCGTTTTCATACCTTCGACACCGAAAGGCTACGGCTTTGGGAATTTCTCGCATTCTTCGAGGTTTGAATCAGTAATTTTTATTACGTTTTATTTATTTATTTATTTTGTGTGTGTGTGTCGTGCGCGCGCGCGCGCGTGTCAAAAGCTGAGTTCAGATTGAGAAAAGTTATTTAGGCCAGTTGGTTATCATTTTCCAACAGTTATTTTCATCTTCGTTTTCTGAAAATGGATGAAATACTCGTTCGACTGTAATTCTATGGCCTTTTCTTTCTTTTTGTCATCTGGGGTAATGAAATGGTTTGTTACCTGAGAAAACTTAGTAATTGAGCTATGTAGTGATTCATTCTTATGTGAGCATGATTCCGTTGCATAGCTCTGTTAACGTGAGAATTTTATTTCTTTTTGAACACGTGTTGAAGACTTTAGGCTGCTGATTGAAACTCTTTTAGAAACGATAAGCAAGGCAGATGGAATCTGTAATTTCTAACAGCTATATGTGTGTTTCTGATCTTCATGCAAATGTTTGGCAGATAATTTGAAGTTATTTAGGCTGGACTTGGAAATGAAATTTGGAGCTTTTGTTAGTGTTGGTGTTATTATGAGGAAATACAGCAGCTGCAATGGTACAAAGAAGTTTGATTTTACAGACCTGACGTAAGAAATATGCGCCATACTTTGAATTACTTTTAGCATTGATGTGCAATCATATTGTACTCCATATATTTTATTCGAAACAATCGCTTCTCTATTTCATTGAGCATAAAAAATTTAAATTCGTTCTTCAAAATACGAAATAATTTTCGCCATTCTAAAACAATCACTTCTCCATTTTGTTAAGCATAAAAATTTTAAGTTTGTTCTTCAAAATATGAAATAATTTTCAGCATTCTAATAACACTTGTTGGTTAAATTGGCTGGATTTTCCAAAGTTAATAGAGTTTCATAGTTGCCACATTTTTCATTAAGGCAATACGGTTGTGGATATGCTTACTTATCTGGGTTCCAATAAGCCTTCCGTTCATTCATGGAATGACTTTACTAAGGATAATGGGAAAGCTCTTCTCCTCAACTCTTTGGGTTCTGCATTTTTGTTTTGTTTTTTAGCTGTATTTTCTTGCCCTTGGGCTTCTCCTTCTTGAACTCTTTTATATAACTACTAAAAATTTCTTTTGTAGATTTTTCAAAACCAAAATAAAGAAAAAGGTTGTTGCTTTAGTTGCTTTATCCTTGACAAGCTTTAGATGCTGATGCCATTGCAGATCATGTGAACTTTGAAACTATTGATAAGTGAAACTTAGTTTTTTCCCTTTTGGGAATTTGAGTGTATCAGATCTTTTAGATATACAATGTCTAGGACATTTCCTTCTAATATAATACCTTTCTCTTTCCTCATAACTGGATCTTAGTTGCCTTTGCTCTCCTCTTGATATGCTTATCCTAATATCAATTGCTGATTTTGCTTTGTAAATGTCTATTGAAAAATATTCATAATTCTTTGGTTACAATCCTCATTATTGCATTTTTCATGCAATGCTAGTCGTCCTCATACATGGTACCCTCTTGCTCGCAAAAAGATACGCAAGGTTATTCTGCATGTGGGACCTACAAATAGTGGTAAAACACACCAAGCTCTGAAGCAACTTGAGTTAAGTTCTTCTGGTATGTTCTCAATGCTTATTTTGCCATATCTAAGTATTTAATTTATAGGTTTACATTGAGAAGAGGATAAAGTAGCCATTATGAAAATGGATCAGATAGGTTTCTCCCATTTTGCAGGCATATATTGTGGTCCATTGAGATTGTTGGCATGGGAGGTGGCAAAAAGGTTGAACAAGGCAAATGTTCCATGCGATTTGATTACAGGACAAGAGAGAGACGAGGTTGATGGTGCAAAACACAAGGCTGTGACAGTTGAGATGGCCGATGTTATTTCTGATTACAAATGTGCTGTTATTGATGAAATTCAGGCATGTTGATCGTTTATCTGAGAACTACTACATATCAATTTCTTTTTCATAATCATTAGACATTATTCTTGTCTGCTATTAGTAAATATGGCATTCAATTTTATTGATATATCAATTGCTTTTAGTAAAAGCTGACTTTTTGTTTTATTGTTATTGCTGTTATTTTTATTTTTAAGTTGTTACATTGTATAATCTGATTCTTTCAACATACAATCTACAGAAGCTAACTCTCTTTTTCCCCCCCTTAATTTTCCATCCTCGACCCCCTTAATTCTAGAGGAGAAATGATGATGAAGAGAGACATCTCATCCTGCTTAGAGTCTGAATAAGTGAAGATCATCCTTATCAATTTAAGCACAGATGAATTTCTTTCAGAACTGATAATAACAGGGTTATAGTAAGGCAGCCTAAAACCTGTACACAAGGAATTGATAAACCAAGTTTGATGTGCAGCAAAGTTCTGGAGCAGTAGGATTCTTTTGCAAACAGATAGTACTTAAAGTGATTTTTTTATAATAATTCTTATTAATAATGTTAAATTCTCAGGTTTAATTGGCTTAAAGACTACCAGATCTGATATGAAACATTTTTACGACTAACAATACTGATGGTGTGTTGTATAATTGAAGATGTGATCTCAGATTGTACTGGCAAAGTACCATTTTTGCAGTTGTTCCTCAAGTGTCAAGTCATTAGTTTATAAGGCTTATCATACACGTCTCCTTATCATTATATTTAGTATCTCTAATCTCTTCTTTGTCTTATCCCCAGATGTTGGCATGTAAAACAAGGGGTTTTTCATTTACACGTGCTCTATTGGGGATTGCTGCTGATGAACTTCACCTTTGTGGAGATCCAGCTGCTGCTCCTCTCATTCAGGAAATACTTAAAGTAACTGGTGACGATGTTAAGGTAACGAAATTACTCGTAGGTTTTCTTTAGCCAAGTTTTTTTCCCTTGTTTTAGCAATAAAAACCAATTTTTTTGTCTCCTCTTGTTTCACTTGAAGGTTCCTCTTGGGGTTCCAGTTCTTAATCATTTGCCTCATTTGATGGCCTAGGTTCAATCGTATGAGAGGCTTTCCCCTCTGATTCCATTGAAGGTTCCTCTAGGTTCCTTTTCTAACATACAAACAGGTGACTGCATTGTAACATTTTCCCGCCAGGAGATATATAAATTAAAGGTCAGTAATTAGTACTTTGTTTCTTTCCTTTCTGATATGTTGTTTGCCTCTTGATTGTTTCACATCTTGTTTTCTCAACCATAGTGCCTGATTATTCTCTTTCTTACCTTTGAGTTCTTGTATGTGATGACATGTATGTGGGAAAATGAACGAACTTAGTTCTCACATAAACACTTGTTTTTCATTCTATTAGAGTCACAATTCTATATGAAAACAAACCTTCCCCTTTGGGGAAAAGTGATTTTGTTCTTCAAAACTTATTTTTAAAATCATACTGTCGATGTTGATGGATAGAATAGGAGGATTTTGTTTTGGCTGAGTCATCATGGACGGGGGTTCCATTATCTCTTATTCTGTATTCTGCTTATAAACTACACATGATGCACATCTCTTTTATTTGGTAGACTAACTTGTCTAAATGCATTTTTGTCTACTATTTAGAAAGAGATTGAAAGGAAGGGGAAGCATCTTTGTTCTGTAGTTTATGGTTCACTGCCACCAGAGACTCGGACAAGGCAGGTAAAACTTATTTATTGCTTTTGAAAAGTTTTACTTTTCAACATATATTTGGTTTTGAAAAAATGAGTTTCTCAAATAATGTTGTTGGCTTTAACTCTGCTTCATTTTCCCCTTCCCCAGTTTTTTCTCCATAAAACAAAATTTGGGTGAACTTTCACTTTCACACAGTGAAGTTTATTTCTCTTAGTCATTATTTTCTCCTGCAATGGTTTTCTTTATGTTTTGGTTTTATAGATTTATCATCTATCTCTCTAAAGGGAAAAGAAAAAGAGAAACCTTCCATGAATTATATGCAGTACTGGTTTACTCCAAGCTATATTTTGCAGCCTCAAATTCTAGATTTCTTGCAGTTGAGTATGTGATAGATGTATCTAAAAGATTGACTGATTAATATGTTCCTTAGGATTGCAGGCGACGATGTTCAATGACGAAACTAGTGAGTTTGATGTTCTTGTGGCTAGTGATGCCATTGGGATGGGTCTTAATCTGAACATTTCTAGGATTATATTTTCAACGATGAGAAAATTCGATGGTGTTGAGATGCGAGAGCTTACTGTATCGGAGGTTAAACAAATTGCAGGCACGTGGTTATTTTTGCTAGTGAATTTTGGAATTATATCTACTGTTCTATAATCCTCTTTATATTTTTTTCAAAATTCCAATTAGTCTCAACTTGATCTATAACAAGGGGTAAAGTAGATACTGCATTTTGGTGGAAAGTTAGTGAATTTTGGAATTATATTCTTCTGTTGTATGATCCTCTTTATATTTATTCAAAATTCCAGTTAGTCTCAACTTGATCTATAACAAGGGGTAAAATAGATACTGCATTTTGGGAGGAAGTTAAGGTTATTTGCCAACTGAATAACTTGTTCATGTCATCACAAATTAGTCTGCAACTTGTTGGCATCATCTTCACTTCATAACATACCTGAAGAACCTGTTCAATTGCAGATACCATCTTAAAAGAGCTTGTCTGTTTGTCCATTTATTTATTTTTACCCGTTTCTAGTGGGGGTTGGGAGAGGATGCATAAACAGAAGATCATGACTCCCTTCACCTAGCAGTGGTGTTCAATACCATTTTTCCCTTAAGTTAGTTTGGATTTTTTATTGATACTTTGAATGGTCTATTGGTTTTGCTTGCAGGAAGGGCTGGGCGGTATGGATCCAAATTTCCTGTTGGTGAAGTGACCTGTTTAGATTCAGGGGATCTATCCTTGCTTCATGCATCGTTGAAATCCCCATCACCAACACTAGAGGTGGATATATTATTGCTGAAGCTGCTACAAAAAGTTTCCATTTTAGCATTTTAATGGAGCTTGTCAACTGAAATCAGTCCATGATTTGTAGTTTCTGACAGGTTATTTTGTATCACCCTTTAAAGTTGCTTCTTTACTAATTGTAGCAACTGTGCAATGCAGTGTGCGGGCCTATTTCCTAACTTTGACCTCATGTACATGTATTCACGATTCCATCCAGAAAGTGGCCTTTATGAAATATTGGTAGGTTGTTGCATGACTATCACTATTGCTTTATATTGTCTGTGTCTTTTGTTTACCATCTATTTTGTTAATGCATATGGTTATTGCTACCCATTTTTTCTTTTCTTTTTTCACTTGACCATGCATGCCTTTTAGAAAGAGAGAGAAGAGGAACCTTGCGATAGAGGTAGCTAGTGGTAGAGTCATTCATTATTGGAGGGAGACGTCTGCTACCATATTCCATTTCCAGTATATTAGTGGCACATTTAGAAGCCTATAAATAAAAGCCAAAACTTTCCCCCTATTTTTTACCACGACTGATCTAACGTAATCATGTTGAAGAAAGCATGATAATCTAACAGCGCTATAGTTATCTAACTCCCATCTGAAAAAGCATGGTTTTATAGAATGATTTTCATAACAACATATATTTGATGCATGTAATAGTCTAAGTTTGTTTTAATTCTATAAAGATTGAACCTCAATTTTTCCTTGCTGAATCTGAGACAATGTAATAATCAATGTCAAAATGTCTGGCAAAACTGTTTTGGACTTTCTAAGTCAATATATATATGGCTCAGAAGTAAGTTCAGTTGTCAGTTTCAACTTTTGTTGACGTTCAACCTTTCCTGGTTAACGGTCTTCTATTTGTTAGTCATTGGCTACCTTTTATCCCTTGATGTAGAATTGTCTGACATTCTTTTCATGTGTGTTTACAGGAGCATTTCCTTGAGAATGCTAAATTATCTGAAAACTATTTCATTACCAATTGTGAAGAAGTTTTAGTATGTTTTCTTCCCCTCTGAATGTACTCTTTCCACCCATGTTGGAAACTGTAAAAGTCACACTTTTACGCTATTATTTTTGTCATGCCTGCTTTACCTCAAGTGCTGATTGTTGTTTGTTGACATCAGAAAGTTGCTGCTGCTGTTGACCAGTTGCCTCTTAGGTTGCATGATAAGTACCTTTTCTGCATCAGGTAACAATCTCTATCACCTTAATTGACTAGAAACGGTTCAAAGTAACAAGTTAACTTGGGGATACTGTCCCAAGGAAAATACTGGAAAGGAAATAACAGTGCACACGTAATTTTTTCCATGTGTTTCTTCAGCTTGTTTAAATCTTCTATTTATCTAATAATATAGGTGAAAAAAAAGAGAAAGGAATATCCAGTTATGTTTTGTTGTGACTGATATTTTTCAGTAGTTCCAAGAAATGTGAATGACCTATGATGCCCCTAATATTTGACCTTCAAAATCAAGGCAACTGTTAATTGTTGACAATGGAGTTGACAAATGAATGAGGAAAGAAAAAGTGACAAGTAGAATTTACTTGGTTAGTTCCACTTTTACATACTTATGTGTTTTGTGTAACAGTTATGTTTTATTGATAATTTTATTTTTCTGGGAAAAAAAATCCTTTATAACTTTATTTCTAAAAGAGATGAAGCATGAGTATTTAGGATACGTTTGTTATATTAAACTTGCTGGTTTCACTTGGCCATTACTTATTAAAAGGTTGGATTCATATTAATTAATATATGTGATGTGCAGTCCAGTTGACATGAGTGATGACATTTCATCTCAGGGTCTTGCACAGGTACGTGTTGTTCCCTAGCACAATACTATTTTTCATTTTTAAGTAAGGAAATTAACATGACGGGCTCTTCTTATGGATCAGTTTGCAACAAATTACGCAAAGAAAGGCATCGTCCAACTTCGGGAAATTTTTACCCCTGGCACACTTCAGGTGCCAAAAACACAGACAGCACTCAAGGAGCTTGAATCCATTCACAAGGTTTGGCTTTTCGTCACGCTTAATTGTACTTTTTGTTTGAACTAATTTAACTATTCTTTTCTTTAATTGATGGAAGTGAATTCTTTTTACCTTATTAAAGAAACCAAAAAAAGTGTGGAGTAGGAATTTTTTGAACAGACTGTGAGCAAAAATGATTATTAGTTAAGTTAAAAATAGGTAGTTTCTAGTTTCCTAATGTTAGTAACAAATTGGAAGGTATGGGATATATAAATTATTAGTTGAGAAAAAAAAATTGAAACTGTTGTGGAGAAAAAGAGCATAAGTTGTTCATTTGGAATAATCCTATATCAGATGGAATGTGGAAAGAAGAGAGAAGTTAAAGGTTTTAGAGGAAAACAAATTCATTAGTAATATTTGCTGCTAATTTTTTTTTAAAAAAATTCTTGGTGCTACAACTGAAGGTCTTGGATCTCTACGTGTGGTTGAGTTTCCGATTGGAGGAATCATTCCCAGACCGAGAGCTGGCATCTTCACAGAAGGCTATCTGCAGCATGTGAGTACAATTTATGTCCTCTGTGCTCTCTTGGGTTTTCATTTAGCTTTAAGACCTCATTGTTCTGCTTCCCTATCTGTAGGTTGATTGAGGAGTTTCTCGAAAGACTAGGGTGGCAGAAGCCAAGAGTGAAAAGAGTTCCACCGCACCATAGCAGAAGTTCTCTATTATCCCGGGATATCAGACAATATCTTTGAGATGTTGTTTGCGATATATTCCTCTTAGTCTTATATATAACTATACATGTTCAGTGCTCAATTGATTTCAGAAATTATACAAAAAGGAAACCAGAAAATTTAGAAAAGCCACTCTTCTTTAATCTGGTATAAATTATGCCTTTAGGGGTAACATTCTTTGAGCCATGCTGTATTCGCAATTTTACAGAGCTCCAATTCCCACGATTGCATGTGTCATGTCCTTAATCTGGTGTATATTATTGTAGCTCATAGATGTATGAAAGAAACTTTTGCTGCAATGACTGAAAGCTGAATTTTTTTTGGTTTTCCCCACTTATTCTCAAAAATCTGTAAAATGGGAGTTTCAGAAGCCAAGTATTTGCAAATAAATTTTATCGAGGCAGGTGAGCGTTAAAAGTGTCTCTTTCGACAAAATCTTTATTTTTTAAGTTAACAATGAAATAAGAATTTGGAGGTGCTTTTGTCACTCTTTTGGCTTCAAGTTCTTCCACAAACATCTTGTATCTTGTGTCCCCACTTTGACACCATTTGTTCAAAGAATGAGCAAGCCAGTTCAGGTTGTGCCACTCTTACACAGCCCATGTACCAAAAGAGCCGAAGTACCAACTTCCATGCCGATATCATTCTTAGACATGTGGCCTAGCACTTCCATTTTATCTTCTCTCTGCAGCGGCCTCTTCGATACAGGGATTATAAGTCTCCTCTTGTGAAATGCGCATAAGCAGGAGCAATTATGGTATTATAAGTCTCAACATCCAGCATAACTCGTTGCTTTTTTTCACATCCTCGAATATCTATTTAGCAAATCCTTGCGCCTTCCAGCTTGACTCAAAAATGAAAATCAATGAACTGTAAAATGAATTATCAGGTAAGTAATCATTACTCTTCATCTTCTCACAACACTTGGATTGCAACCCTTTTCATGCTTCTCTTCCTTTGTTCTTTGCCCATTTCTCTTTTTTCTCATTTAAAAAAGAAAAAAGAAAAAAGCAGCAGAAAAAAGAAAAATAATTAAATTATTTTTTTTAATTATAAAAATTTTCCAAATTAAACTAAATTTTGAAATAAATTAAATCTTGTTCCGTCACTCTCAACCCAACTGACAAGTGATCGGCTGATCGCATTACAAAATTCTCCTCTGGATTTTGGTATCGAAGAATTTAAGCCAACTTGATAATTCTGGGTGCAAAGAGGATTGCATAATCAGTCAGGGAAAGGATTGATTTTGGGCTGCTTCTTTGACAATTTAACTTGAAGACGTGTTTTATGGGGAGCATTTTCGGATGACCAAGAAGCACAGTGAAGACTGGTTTTGGTTGCTCCACTCAAAACTGAGGACGAAGGAAGAAGACCCGAATTTGATCTGAGTTATGTAACTCGGGTTCATCCGGTTCGGTTCTCAACCACACTATTAGGGTTTCATTTGAACATTCTTCTTTTCAAAACAAAATCATTTTTTTAAATTCAATTAAATACCCTATTAAAATAAAACACATTTTCATTTGTTTTATATTTTTTCAATGTAAATTCTTTAAATAAAAAATTAATAAAAAAAAATCAAGCACATCAAATAATCGAACGGTTGAATCTAGCCAAGATGTGTTTATGATTATATATATAGGGTCAACCTAACTCAGTTAAGGATTTAACCACCGCCCATTCAGGTTGAAATGGAATCGTGTTGTTCGAGTCTGTACTTCGCTAAGGAAAATACAACTTTCTCCCCGAATAACAGATTTTAGCTTTGGTAATTCAGCCAATTATCCGTGTCTCTGCTCACTTTCTTTCAAATTTCAACCAAGAAATATAACAACCCTTTTACTTACATACATGCAATATCCCACAAAAGGGAACATTATTTCGCCTGCAATCGTTCTTCTCCTTCTTTTTCGACGCAAGTCTTCTTCCTTTTTCTTCTCATTTTTTAGTATTAAAACTTAGAATGTCATTGAATCGAGGCTTAATAGAGTTATCGGATCACATCTATTGTTTTCTTTTGTTGGGTTTTGTTTTCTCAGATTTTAATTTAATTTTACTGCATGTTCTGTTTATGTTATTTCTTTCACTGATGAAGTGTTTCTTGTCAAATTTCTTGCCATTGACGGTTCTGGGGTAGTTTAATTTTTCCAGGTTCGTACATTGTGTATGATGCATCTCTAGAATCATCATGCAAACTATGTCTAATGGATTAAATGGATAAAAAGGCCGAGTATTGTGGCTTATGGTAGAGCCAAGATGGTTCTGGGGTGCTCTGGTTGCTTGTTTTATATAATTGTCAAAAGTGAACTTTAGGTTGAATTTTATTGGTGAAGCAACTTCCGTAATTTTGTGGCTGTTTCTTGTGTGCTATTATGGACTAAGTTGTGATGTTGTGCTTTTGCCTGCTTGGCAACATGTTGGAATGGTAACAGAAATTAGTTTAATTTGATGTAGGCTTGGGAATGCATGGAAATGTTGCAATGATATGATGGTTTGATTTATGTAGGAAGATGGGGTGATATGACTGCAAAAGCATATATTGTTTGTAATGTTTTGATTTGCTAACATGTTGCCAAGGCTTACAGTTAGATAAGTTCAGTTTTTTTTTGGTTCAGGGGGTGGGGTGGTTGTGGAACTTACTTTCTTGTTTCATTTTCCTTCACATTACCCAGGCTTCTGTCGAAACAGATCTTCACTCATACTCTGTAGCCCTGGGCTGTTATACCATGAAGAGGGCAATGCCATGGAGTGGGCAGGTTGATGTTATATCATCAGATGAATCTTCTTCTTCAGACTCAGATGTAGATGTTGACTATGGGCTTGATGGTCAACAGTCAAGCAATGATATTACTATTGATCAACCTACCAAAGAAATAACATCTGAAGGTATTCATAGTGAGATTTGGAACCTTAGTTTTTGCATATTCTGATGAATGTTTCTTCAATTTAGATATTCGAAAATCATTGAGCATATGATTATGTACTATTGAGCTGCTAATCCCACACAATAAAATTCTTTTATAGTTGTTGTCAAGTAAGAGAAAAACTTTATACCAGGAGATTTATGGATTAACCAGTGTGTCTTGTCTAACGTCTACCAATATTCTTAGATCACTTAGATTCCCTTTTGGAATGTTCCTCTAGAATGTGTTCATATGAGCCTTCTAGAGTCTGTATTTGTACTCTGTACTAGTTGTATGAGCAGGTGTCCATGAGATTAAGTTGTCTGTTGGTATGTCACTTAAGTGATGATCCATGGTATAGCCTTAGATTATGCCTTATTGCAACCTACGAGTCACACAGAACAACTCTTTGTACTGAAGATATGAGATTAAGTTTTGAAAATTTCTGTAAGAATGTCTGCTTTTCTTTGATAGGGTTCTAATAGTCTATTGGTTTCAGTATAATGTTCAGTTGTGAGAATGATCAGCCTACAATTTTGCTTTCCAATATTCTTCCAAGGAATGGCTATTTAGCTAATAAGTTCCTACTCAACCTTCTTATTTGCAAACGAAATTTAGGATGTTTTCCTTTACAGAATAGGCTGATTGTCCTCGTGTCATTCACGTCATATACAAAATATATGCTTTGTGGAATAAGCTCCCCCAGAGTAATATTTATTTTGAGGCATACTGAGTACTGACCTAGCTGAAGAAAATTGTTGTTGGGTCATTGATGTTGTCAAATTTGTTCCCGCATTGACCAAGGTTCATGCTAGAATAGATTTCATGTGTAGTTTCTTTGGCTAATAGGCTAACAGTGTTCCCATTATTGCAGTTTCCATAAGATATACAGATAACTTGTATAGTCCCTTGTTCTTTGTGCTCTAGGTTCAGTTAATTAATTCCTTGCTTTAGCATGGAATTGCTATTAGAGTTTCTTTAGATTTGGCATGCTCTCTGACTCACTGTTGTGAATATGTTTTGATGTAGATTTGTTGTTCAAAAGAGCAGAAATGTATCAGGATTACATGAAGCAGCTTCCAATACCTACACAACATGGTTCAGTTATTCCATTTACCTCATGGGTAGGCTTAGGCAAATCCATTAAGCAGTTATATGAGCAACCCTTGCACTACCTAACTAATATTCTCCTCAAGCAATGGGACCAATTGAGGTTTGGCTCTGAGGATGAGCATAGGCCCCTGGATACAATAATCCATCCTCGTAAAGCTGAAGCCACTATCTGGCTCATTGAAGAAGTCCACCGTCTTACATCATCTCATCTACATTTAGCCAAACTCTGGCTCTCAGATCCAATGTATCATGTGTTCATCGATTGTATTTCACCGAATTCATAAACAGCATCTGTTTTCACTTGCCTGGGTGCTGATTGTCAGATTTTCTTTAATTTGTTAATTGTGGCTTGGACCTATACAGTATGAATTTGAAATGAAACAAATTCATCAGCTCATAATGTTGATTTGCTGATCTTATATCAACTGATATTTTCATGGACTGAAAGTCAAGAATTGCTGGGTGTACAAATGACCTTGACCATATTGACATAAAACAGTTCTGCAGCTCGAAGTTTTTTGGAAGATACTCATGGGTTCAAATCAGAAACTTTATTTATTATATATTTATTTACCAAAAATCACTACAAGAGCAGAACCCTCTTCGGAAAATGTGGAATCTGTTGTTGTCAACCCAATCTGTTTTCCCTATAAACCGGAAATGAACGAACAAACAGAACACGAAGGTGTTGATGTTAGAAATGAAGTTATTTCATTTGTTTCCTCTTAACAATAGGAATCAATCAGATGCTCTTGTAAAACTTCAACCTATAAACAAGGTCCATTAATTAGGGTTACCTGCAAAGGAGTATTGAAACCAGTGCTCACCTGTGTTATTAGAATTAGAATATGTTTTCCCATGGATTACGAATTTTATTATTTTGGGTGTTCATAATTAGCAAGAAGTACAGACAATGAGTTCAGATTTCTAACCTTACATCATTTACGTTTATTTACTTATTTCTCCACATCAAATACAAGAACAGTGAAGAGAAGTTTTATTTAGTTTATGCAATACACGAGAACGTTAGGGTACTCCTGAAAGAAGAAAATTTCCAGATTAACTATCCTCTGACCTTATTACAGTTTTCTACCGAGTCTGGGAATTTATGACTGGTAAAGATTTGTTGGATAGAACATTAGATATGGCCCTGATAGTGTTTGGGGTAGTCCTGCAGCATCCACCAAGAAGGGAAGCCCCGGCGTCATGCCACTTATCGATGTATGAGACAAAATCTTCATCTCTATCCCCAGTTGATTCCTGCAACATAATACATATTCTTTATTACTAACAACAATAATAAATATCTAGAGACAACACAGAAATGTCCCAGAATCAGATGAGTGCAATAAAGAGGAGGAAGGGATTCATCTTAAACCATACCATAGCCAGACAACAAATGGTGATTGAAAAGAAAAAGAAGAAAAGAAAAGCCACCAAGAAGCCAAAGGAGTCTATTACAATATTAAGTGAAAAATAGTTCTAGTTTAGAACTCACCCGCCACTGCATGAGCACAGGATCATAATTCTCACCACTGTTTGGATATACGATTACAGGTTTATCAGTTACCTGCCAAATTAATTAACCAGAAAACATCATCCCCCACTACCGAATTCATCAGTGGCATTACAATCTCAAACTCTTCTTTGGCCACGCATTGCTTGAGATGGCTATTTTGAGCATGACAAAAGTTGATGACTCTCACTATGCTGTGAAAGAGACTGACAGGATTTTCTTTTAAGAAGTATCAAGTAATGATTTATGAAAACAAGAGTGTCAAAATATATAGCAATCCATGTCTTCGGAGGAAAAGTCGACAGCTAAAGCATCTGTTGAAAATTGTCTCACCAAAAAGTATCAACATCGAGGATCGTACCTTTCTAATAGAAAGTATCAATCCATGGATAAATCCAGGAGCAGTACAGTTAATTCCAACAGCATCAACATGCTTGCATGAATCTGCAATGGAGGCACACTCTAATATAGACTCACCGCTAACAACATTTACTTCATCCTTCGAAGTGAAAGTAAACCATGCCGGAATACCTATTCCTTCTTCTGCAAGAAGCTCAGCGTAGGCCTACGATAAATCCAACAAGATTCCCAATCAGCCAGAGCCAGACTGAAAAGATGGTTCAAAAAACATGCTCAGCCATACCACCGGTCTAATTTCAAACAAACTATGTTCCTAGAAAAGCAAAATATCCAACAAATAATCTTTCAACAAGCATTTTCATTTTAATGGCAACCAAATATTTAGAAAATACCTTCGCTTCCACTTTATTTGGAATTGTTTCAAATGCTATTATAGCAGCGCCTGATTTGGCTAAAATCTGAACCCTTCTTCTATGAAACTCCTTCAACGTTTCCAGAGAAACTGCATCTCCATAGTCGCCACTGCAAAAGGAGAAAATCAGTAGGCAGATGGGTTATCACCAAAGATAACGTTCAACATCTCAGTGTTCAAGTACTTTAGTTTTGTTTCTGCTGAGCACACATGTCAAGTCAAACTGAAGAAAATAAATTATTCATCGATTACATGTGTAATATAGCGCTTGTGCTCAGTCAATTATACATATTCTGCTAAAGTTGTGAATAGGTAGAGGTACAAGGAAAGCTAGAAGTGATACAATGCAATTACTGTGCATGGATATCACCAAATTCACTCACCTATACTCAGAACCATCAGCCAAAAAAGCCCCATAGCTGCCCACAGAAGCAGCAACTAAAACTGGACGTTTTGCAATTCCTCCATTTTCCACTAAGTCACAAGAATCTTTTGTGCATCTATCATAATAGATTTCGCGTGCCTCGCATGCAATTTCAACACTTTTCTGAAGCAGAGCTTCTGCTTCCTCTTTCGAGAAGCCTTTGGCTTCAAAGCCTTGAATGGTGGCCTGTACCAAATTGAAAGATAGTTATCGCCATTATTGGTTTGCTCTAAAGAAAGCAAGATGAAGGTCATTCATATGTATGCTGCAATACAGTTACCTGATAAGATGCAGTAATGATGATGTTTGCGCCAGCATCAAGGTAATCTAGGTGAACCTTTTGCATTCACAGAGTCAATCAATGATAAGAGAAGGATTGATATAGTTCTTAGGAAAAGAACACACTATCAAATAAAAATTTGTACTCTTTCTAGCAAGCCAAATAGCCACCAATTAACTTCCAATTACAGAACAAGCCTTGAAGATGACTTCCATGAACGGTCCCTTTAGTTGACAACGAGAACATTGTCGTTTCAGGTAAAACACATGCCTTGAAATTTTATACGAGCACATCTAAAATGCTTCATTGAAAACTATTGCATGATCTGTTTCCTCTGTCAGCTGTCTCTGCTTTGTCTACAATTTGTATTCACTTACTTCTGATTCTAATTAAGACTCAAAATTATAGACTAACAGGTAAAAATAAATTTCGTTGAATTCCCCCTCGATACGACAGATTTTATGAATCCTTATAAATCAAAATTTATTAGGAAATAAAAAAAAAGTCACCCGAGATATTTGTACTAAACCAGAACCAGTTGCATGAAATTTTTACACGTGAAAGCAGCACCGACCGGCCGGTGGCGGCGGCTGAGGGTCTTTGGGACTTGCTGGTTTATCAGCTAACATTGAACGAATGGCAAAATAATGCATTTTTTTGGTAATAAGTATTAAAACAGACGTTCAATCTTCAATTTTCTGGAGAAACAAACAGAAATAAACACAAATGCGCGCGTACGAATCTACAAGTTAACGTTTGACAACAGGCATAGAGATTAGAGAGTCAGAAAAAGTACCCTTCTGACGAGGTGGGGGGAACTGATAAGGCACTTCGCGCTCCAAAGAGGGTCATTGAGGTCAGCGCCGTGGCGTTCGAGCTGGGTGGCGAAGCCGCCATCAACAACGGCAAAACCGCCGCACTTTTCGATGAAATCAGTCATAAATGACGACGTTCCGTTTGTTCCCGACACCATTTTAGAGAGCTGTATAGAGCTTGGAAAAGATTAACGTAGAGAATATGAAGAGTTGGACAATTAAGCTAGTACCAAGACTCTTACTAGAAAATCTTTCGTTCGTTTTATAACCGTCAACGAACACTGAAACACGGAACCACTTACACGGTCCGGTCCGGTCCGGTCTTGGAAACATTTCATAGAGAAAAGATGTGTTAGTGAAATTACTGTCTTGTCCCTACTCCCTATTACTTTACAAAGAGAATCATTTTGTTCTCTTTTAATTAAAATATAATTTTTAAAAAAACGTGGGATGTAAATTCAAAAACATAAAAATTTTCTTATAAAATCATTTGCATTTTATAAATAATTATCTAAAAAATCGTCAATTTTAATACATTAATCATGTAATTTTAATTTTTTAAAAAAAATTATTAATCTTTTAATATTTATGACGGATAAATTTAAATTAAACCGATCGGCTAAAGCTATATTAGAATGCATTTATATTTGATATATGGTTTCATTCTTAGGGGTAATTCAGTCAAGAAGATGGTGTCAAGTTTTCTAACTAAGAAAGAAAAGAAGGATTGATTGATAAGCCTTGGAGCAAATGAATGCCAAGTATTAGTAAACTTTAATGTATTCTATAATTTTTAATATAAAATTTAAAACTTATAATTAGTAATTTTTTATTAATATAAAATTTAAAATAATTAATAAAAATAACGTGATCATTATCCCCACTAACAGACAGATCCCCCAATGTATTCGTAGCATTCTGCAATGTTTCAAGCCAGCTTATCGGCCACATTCATTGCTGAACAATGAAGTTATGGTTTTCTACTTGAATCACCTGTTGGAAAGTCTTCTGGACCTTGCCTGCATTGAGACCGGATGAGGACAGGATGAGGTTGAGGTATGCATGATAAGCAGTGGAAAGTGGAACCCATTTAGGCAAAAGAATGATTTGACTGTCAGTAATTAGTGATGATCTTACTTTCTTTTCTTGTCCCAGGTTACAGTCCATTATTGAGCAGGCAAGGACATAGTGGAAAGGCTCCTCAGGTTTCACGTGACATCCCATTTTGTCCGACTAGAATACACTTTATTGTGGAGTTTATCGGATAATAATAAGTAATCTCTGTGATATAATGGTTGAACCACTTTACCATTATTGAGTTAAGTGGCAAATACTACAGGCAGTCTGCTAAGTTGGAAACTTGCAATGCTGTCCAATTGTATAATTTGCCAACAAAAAATGAAAGGTTTCCTTGAGTTCTTCGATTCTCCGCACACTGAAAAGGCATCCAATTTATATTTTCGAAAGCGACTTTCCCAGTAATTTAAATGCCAGAGTCTAGTTGCGTATCCGTACATAGAAAGACAACTAGAATTTCACTTACTTTCAGCCCAGGTTTTCTTTTAAAGACTAGGAATGCTTTTTGGTTTCAGCTTCCATACACACCAACCTCGGACCTCATGCCCTTAATCAAGTGTGCTAGTGGAAGAATTGTGTGCATTAACCCATATGTTAATAAATGGATGAGTTTAGGTTGCGGACTTATCATTTAGAATCGGAGCGGAGGTAAAAATCTAAAACCCTCTTCTCCCAATGATGTACACAACTGAAACATGTTTTTTAAGTACTCTGCAGGAAAATCTGCGAGCAATAATTCAACAATTCTACATCTTTGGCTTCATTTATGCCTACAAGTCAAGGAAGAAAGAGTGTCAGGGACCAGAAGGAGAGATGAAACAGAAACAACCTGTGACGGCCTGGCCTTCCGGTATCATCCCTCCTCCCTTGCTTGTATCAATCGCTTCTAACATTTTCACCACATTATCCATTTCTGGACGTTTTTCAGCACTTGCATCCCAGCATTTTCGCATGATATTTGCTAAAGAAGTTGGACAACATCTGGGGATCTCCGGGCGTAAATTCTGCCAATTAATCCACACAGTATGAGACTCCCAATATCGATGTCAAATTATTCACTACATCCAATCATTACAGTAATTCATGATAGGGGTGGGGGAAATCCATGAAATGCTGTTGGCCCAAGTAAATTTCTCATCTTCTATGGAGGGAAAACAGCACCCTACACTTGACAAGCAACTATTAAAAGTGCAATATTTCATGGATTCATGGATATTTCCAATAAAACACATTAATGCTACGTCTGCACATGCATAAATTTGATTTCTAGACACTAGATCACAGCAATTTATCAACTGTATTATTAGCTAGGAAAGAACTGATGCATTTACCTCTATTTCATTCATATAACTGTGTGCACCAATCGACTTCAAATAGCCAAATCTGACAACTAATTTGAGTGTGACAAAACCACAAATTTATAAAACTTAATACTTATTCCCTGCATTTACAGGACAATTTAGTGGGAAGAAAACTGGTGTTTCCAACCAACGTCCAATGTCCACATCAAACACAATGAAAAGGCAAATGCTTTCTGAAGTCATAATATTGCAAAATGAAAATCAACAAAACCATCATGGAAGCAAACAGAATTTACAGTTTAAAAATAGATTATCTACTGAATATTAGAACTAACCTTCCTAACAACGGCAGATGAGATATCAGCAAAGCTAAGATCTGGGTAAGGCATATCACAGCAATAGATTTCCCACAAGCATATGCCAAAACTGTAGACATCACATCTTCTGTTATAAGGCTTTCCCTGGAGAACCTACACAAAAGTATCTTGTTTTATGCCCCGTCACTGAGAACAAATTTATGGTATTTGAACAGTCATTTTAAAATAAACTCCTACACAAACAGAGGGAGAAAGTGTGTATATAGTGATTCATTATTCATCGAGCATATATGCCAATCCATTATCAAAACGTGATTTCCTTTTTCTGTATGATAGTGAGTCGTAATGTAACTAACAAGAGAGATGATAGTATCACATCTTAAGAGAAGGATGAATAACTTCACACCATCAAAGAACAAATATTTTTAGCGCCCTATATAACATTAGAAATTAAAACAACTCATTCAAGTTTCAAAATGATCTGCCCCTTTTGGACCAACTGAAACAGCATTTGTGTTATTTCTAGTTGCTCTCGATAAAAGAGTATATTTACTAGCATAAATAGTTCATTTTTTTACTTCTCCTGCTCTGCAAAAACAAATCCATTTTAAATCAGGCATCAATACCTCCGGAGCCATGTATCCAAGGGTACCAGTTTCACCAGTCATGTCTCCTGGATTCTGAGCCTCAACACGAGCAACACCAAAATCAGCAATTTTGAGAGTTCTGTGTGAATCCAATAACATGTTCTCTGTTTTGACGTCACGGTGTACAATTTTCTTCGAATGCAAGTAACTAAGACTGCAAATCAGATTAAAAGGGACCAACAATAAGAAATATATGTGGACACACAGACAAAGAGATTCCGTGCCTAGAATGACAACGAACTAGCGCTTACCCTCTAGAAAGGTCCAAAGCAAGTTGTATCACAATCTTTAAAGCAAGTTTCTTTCGCCTATTCCTGATCAAATACTGTTTTAGTGTCCCACCAGGAAGGTACTCCACAACGACGCAACATGCCCTAGAAGGAAGGGTGCTGTTACCATCCACTGAAGGGTTTTTTGGAGGAACCTTAAGGTTTGAGGTTCCCATTGAAGCTCCCACAAACTGTAAACAGATTTAGAAGAGGATATAATTGTAGCTTAAAAGTTTCAAAAACACATCAAAAATTTTAAATTTACCATATTGGGAATGTAGACATAATTATCTTTTATATGAGGCAGGTATCAGAAACATTTAGCTTGCCAAGTGGTGACTTCATTCTTAATCTTTCACCAGTTAAACAAAATGGAAACTCATAAAAGTCTCACTTTTTACATTAGGATGTGCTAGCTGTTGCAGTGATCAACAGAATAAATAACAGGGTGAAGAATGCATTTGTACTTTTGTAACATTGGGATGGTTAAGCTTTTGCCAGACAGCAACCTCTTGCCGAAATGATGTCCTCAGAGCGGCAGTTTCAGCAGCTGTGGCTAGACCATCCTCCCCCCAGTCCAATAGCTTCACTACAATATTCAACACAGCAGAAAAAAAATTGACATCAAGAAGACAAAGAGCTCAAGCAATATCAAGCTCCATTTGGATGACTAAGATAAGTTTTACTAATCCAAAGCTAAATATTTGCACTGTGGTATGTTTACCATATGAAGAAAATAATTAGAACGAATTCCTACTGAGTGCAAATAAATCTCTTGGTAAATACATAGCTTGTCTCTATTAAAAGAGATTCTACCTCTTGACTTAAGAGAAATATATATGATACTATCCAGGATCCTTTGTACATGGTTGCCTAAGTAACTGAAGGTCATAAATTAGATATTCCCAAACCCAAGAGACTTATAATTGCTGAACCTATGCATCCAACAAAAGACTTCGCAAATCCATGGAAGAATACTAAAGGATGTACAATACAGAACACAGTGGCCCAAATATCAGGCCACTTTATCGTACAACAAAAATCAAAGCAAGACAATCATAAAGTTCAATGGGATGTCATTGCAAAAACTTTTGTGGTGTACGGTTAAATCCCATAAGAACGGTTTGGTTTTTCTTAAAACTAATTTGATACAGGATTCTTAAGCCCACTTCAGTTTGCCTTAAGTCTGCATTGTCGGATTCTTAAAATCGGTCGGTTCTATTCAAACAGCTGAGCAAAATGGATTTTGTATTAACAATGAGATATTCAAGTTGTCCAGTTTCCTATAAGAAATTCCGCGAGAGTTTGATGAGTGCACCAAGTTTCAACAGAGTTATAAAAAAATGACAAATCCCTACAAATGAAACACAAGCAGACCCACAAACAAGCCCGTGTATAATAAAGTTATAAAGGGGCTGATTTAGTTAAGTTTCTTCATGATTGAACCCGACCATGGAAACAGGGCCTTCTCAATTTCCATTACCCATTTGAATACCGGAAAATAGTGGAAGGATTTGCCAATGCAGTTTTCTAGAGAGAATATTGCCTATGCCCAGTTGACCACTCAGTTTACCATCAGAGTTGAAAACATGAATTCACATGAAACAAGAAGAAAACAGAGGGTAATACCTGCAACATATTGGTTATCATAAGTACCGCGATAAACAGCACCATAGGTTCCATGAGCTATGACATTCTTTATATCCAATTTAGACAGGTCAATCTCCCACTCTTCTTTAGGCCTTTGGCTTTCATTTCTGGACCAAACCCAGCTCAAGTGCTTCTCCAGTTGAATATCCAAACTTTTTAGATCGATTTTATCCGCTCTAACTAGCATATCTTTGCTACTAAAGCTTTCTGTACCCAGATGTGTTTTATCCTCTCTAACAGGCATATCTTTGCTGCTAAAACTTCCTGTATCCTTCACTTTTGAATTCACACTTCCCCCTTGATAATCAGAGTTCTTTGCCGAGTTAGCTCCTCCAAGTTTATCTTTTGTCCTCAAATCCATCTTCAATAATCCAAACAAATTAAACAAAGCAACTTAACAGGACCTCAAATACGAAAGAGACAGACTGTAAAGGTTGAGCTCGAAAACTAAGAAATTGAGATGACAGAAGACAGCAAACAAAGAGCCGGTGGTGGGGTTACAGTCTTCTTTAAAAAAATTCTCCTGACATGATAAAATCACCGCCGCCACCTTTTACAACACAACACTCAGAAGTACAAAAAGAAGGAGCTTTCTGGCTGAAGATTGAACTGCGGCGTAAAACATAGATTGGATTGATTACCGAAACCGAAACCAACCAAACAGAAAAGGGTTATTCAGTTCAGTTTTGTAAGCCAGAACTAGAGAGAGAGAGAGGCAAAAGGTAAAAGAGAAAAGCGCGGGCGGTTGCCTAATATAAGCCTTCTGGTCAAGACAAGACCTTTTCAAAATCCATGTTTAAATAATTATAAATTAATTAATTTCCAATTAAAAAAAAATCTAAGCTTCGGTTAATTAATCATTGGCCGCATTAGGCTAAAACGATGTCTACTACAAAAGTTAAAAAAAAATTATGTTTAGTCCTGCTAGCATTTCATTTAGGACAAAGTTGGTGACAAAATCCAGTTGGGTTTGTACTTACGATACCATTTGATCGGTGAGACCAAAGCCTAACATCTACAACTATTCCCAGCATTTATTGTTTCGTTATCTCTATGATTCCATCCATTTATTAAAATAATAAAAATTAGTTCTTTGTGTTTGTACGTGTGTAATAATGATTCAAATTTCTCCAGTTACCATGTGCACGTGTTGTAATAAATTAATTAATCATAATTATTTATTTATGTCTTTGTTTAAAAGCCAACCGGAACAATGGCAAAGACAGAAGGTAAACTCCAACGTATGCATGGGATTGTTTAGTTGGTAATGCTGCCGCATACGTGGCACCGTCGTTGGGTTTTCTTTGTTAAAATTAAAATTATTATTATTATTATTATTATTATCATCAATTATATCGTATAATTTTATATTATAATTTAAATATTTTGTTGAGATAATAAATTTATAAAATAATTTTATTATTTATTAAAAAATTATGTTTTAAATAAAATATTTTTTAAACCCGTTTGGTATTTTTTGAATATTTAATTAATAATTTATTGTATTTTATAATTATTAAAAACGAAAAGTGATAATCTTTTCAAACCTACCAGCAATTTACACCTTAACAATTACATGAGTTGCGAGGAAATCACCCGAGTATCAGAGTCTTTGTTAAACTCATCCATGGAAGAATCTGCGTGTGTCTTATTCCATTTGATTCCAAAGTCCAGAACGTAGATTCTTAGGAACAATGCAATCGACAAAGCTGCCAGTCGAGCATTGCAGAAAGTCCCAGTTAAGAAGATAATTTAGAGGGCAAGCAAAGCAGACGAATTAGGGTTGGCGGAAACGAAAACCAAAGCTAGTTAATTACGTTGGGACGTTATGATTATTGTAAGTTGAACTTCTGGTTTATTGTTACCGTGCCTGCAGGCTTGCAGCTAGCTTCCGTCATTTTTGACAGACTGGTACGAGAAACGAACAAACACTAGGGATCAAAAGATGGGAAATATGAATTCCCATGGTCAAAGTTCATAACCCATTTGCAATCTGAACGCCATGCTGCAGGCGGGCAGGCAGGCAGATATACCGCAAGGCCGAGGCATTGCTCAGTCAAAGAAATCTGCACGATGAGAAGTCAAATCGAAGAGTCACATCCCAAAGCATGTGAAGTGACGTGATGCTGTGGCTGTGGGCAAGACATAGTACAGGACCAGCAATTTCAATGGCACGACCGGCTCCTATTTCTTAGTTGGAGAGAAAAGCAGAACGATCCCTTGCTGGCTTCTAATCTTTTGAAAAGTGGGATTAGAAAGTCGTACTGTTAACGCCAAAAGTGACTCATCAAGACTCAATCATTGTCCATCGTTCCCACTTCTTGTCCGGTGTTTCTGCTGGCAAAGCCGAGGAAAAAGCACAGTGAGAGTAAACGAGTCTCACGGGTCCCGGCATTTGAAAATCAAAACCCATGGTTAAAGGTCCAATACTCAACTTGGGCCCATTTTTATCTGTTTTGGCCCATGTAGTCCCATATGAAATCACCACTCTCGAAGTAAGAGCAAGTTAATATCCTACTTGAATGCATCAATTTTCAAGTATTTTTATTTTTTAATTTAAATTACTCATTTTAATTTTTTAAAAATAAAACGACATTCATTAGTTGGACGATATTGTCAAAAATATATACGTATATTTTATTTAAAAAATAAAATTAAATTAAATAAAAATTTATAAAAATTATTCTATAATTTTAAGTACAATAATTAACACACTTTACGACTTTTAAACAATCGATGGATCACTTTTATCAATTGTGGTATTAAAATAAGTAACACAGAGAAACCGGTATTTTTAAAATTTAAAATGTAAAACCAATCATACATTACTGTTTATTTATCGATTTAGTACTAAATTGAATAAAAATTATACTATTTAAATTCCCAAAACTCAAGGCGCCTCCTCACTTAGTATGTCTTGTTTTCAACTCTATATAAGAAGGGAAAGTAAAATGTCCTTATGCGAATGTCAATTAGGAAACTTCCTCATTGTAAGCTATCATGGAGAAAAACAAAACAACCCTCCCCACTAAGCAGGCCATTAATTAACGCACACCCACTAAAATATCAAAGTGTTTCTCACTCTCACATTGGCAGCCGGCTCTATTTACAAGATATACATGCATTATGTATTTGTCTTTCTGCATAAACTGCCATGTTCATATGCTTCTGTATGAAACTCATTGCTTCTCATAATTACTTCCACCATTGCGGACTTTTTTGGTGACTTGCAAAAAGTAAGAGCATCATCATACATTGCCTTGGGGTCAGCGTATAATGCTCAGACACTCACTAAAGTTGTTGTTAATTCAGCCACTAATAAATTATCCATTAATTCTCTTCTCTTACTTGTGATGTCTGGAATCTAATGCATGCTGAGGTTGTGCTCTGAGTGGTGTCGCGTGGCACGTGATCAACCATGTACGCGTGGACTCGACAGAATGATTTTCGCGTGGAGTTACCACTCAGAGGAATGTGCTGAGCTTGGATAATTACGCATGAGCCCCTACTTTTATACATCTTGCTAAATGATAACATAATTTATCAGTTATGTCAAATAGATCCCTGATTCAGTAACTCCCCGTAACTTAGCAGTAAAGAACATTCCGTCCGCGTTCGTTAGAATTAAGAAATTATTTAATTAAAAATACTTAAAGATTCATGGGCTCGAATGATATTATTTAAGTGTTTGTTGGCGCTGTAAATGGAAGAATGAAGCATCCCGTGACGACATTCACTTGGCCCCACCGACCAAACCTTTTAGCTTATTACGGGGGGACCACATTCACTTGCCCTCACCGGTAAAGATCTGGAATTTATTTTCGGTTTCATCCTCGGGCCTTAATTTTGCAACCAGACTTACGAGTGGGACATAAATGCGATATTGCTTTACAAGATTAAACTGTTACCGTACACGTGTATCATGACTGTGATCATGATCCTGATTGCTGATGAGATACGTGAGTTTGATGTGAAGTGTCAACCAACTTCTGTTTCTGTACACAAATGAATGTCTTTAGCCGGTGTGTCCTTCCATCCAAGGAATGAGGGGAAACACAAGGCATGGTTTGAGGTCCATCGTTGATAATGGAGCGCGCCTTTCTCACCAGGCTAAGATATCGTTTTCGATACGCCCCAGATGATCGTTGATGACTGGCGAGATATGTCCACGTACACGACATGTGATGGTCCGTTGCACGTGCTGTACCTCAAACCCAGCGCATAATTATCCGCCTTCCAAAAATCTTGGCTCGCCAATTTTTCCAAAATCTTGGACAGCATATAACCTATCTCGGAATTGCCCTTGTATGTCATACCAAGACAAAAGGGTACAATAGTAAATTCGACAACCGCTTCAAGTGTACACGGGTACCCTGTGTTTGGATCAGGTCAATATTTAAATACCATAATAACTAGCATGGTCATATTATATAATTTTACATAAACTGACCAATTGGCACAAGTTTTTGCATTGACTAATCCAACTAACCAATTATATATATATATATACATGCGCGCGCGTATGTATATATTTTTTTAAAAAATAATTTTATAAAATTAAATTTGTAAAAGGGACCATGGTCCTAAAATTGTGGGGACTAGTGAATAGGGTTTACCTTCTATTGAATTTTGGCACCCAATTTGGTGTTGACATTATGGGAGGTGGTAGAATGTCGACATTGGTAGAAAATGACTATTAATTTTATTGTAATTAATTATAAACTCGATTTTATATCTTTAATCAACTGTCTGGATCAATGCAATAAATAGGAAACGTTACATGCATTATTTGCCTTCTACTATTAATTACCATCATTAACGTTTAATTGCGGTTTAATTACTAATTACTGCGTGATAATAATTTATTATCTTAAAATAAAATCAATTGAATTTCTCACCGTTATTTAATTACGGATATTAAAAATTAATTATGATTTTTTTTTATTACAAAATTACGTGTAAGTGTTAACGTTCCGTTACTGTGATATGACCTTAGAAGTCCTTGACCACGACTCCTTTTCCGAGGGTGTAAAAGGCTAAAATAGTAAAGTAAGCTCTGACTGTCTGTACTTATACGATATCTAGTTGTCAGTAAGGAAATTGACATAAAATGCCAACACAGAACGATGTAATTACAGAATCGCCATTATTACGGAATCAGGGTGCAGTCTCTTTAAACCGAGGGAAAAAGTAAAAATAAATAATTTAATAAAGAAAAAAAAAGGGAAAATAATCCAGCAAACAGTAAAGAGTAAAGAGAGGATCAATTTCATAGATTCAACAACTGGACGTTACTTTTTTTAAAGTGAAAGAATAGTTTATGGACATGGGACAGCTGCTGCCGAAGTGGGGTTTGGTTGTGGGGTCTTGGAGTCTTTGTTGTTGTTGGTGTTTGTTGATTTATCCATACGAGAAAGTCCCCTCACTCCAGTCACTCATTCTCCCGCCTTCCCGCTTTTTTCGTTACTTGAATCTCATCTTGGATTATGCTGTGCTGTACGTTACAAATTCACCTATTCAGACACAAAACTGTAAACACCGCAAACTAAAGAAGATTAGATAGAGCAGAGAGAGAGAGAGAGGTATATAGATGTCTGTATTCAGGTTGTAAGAGATACGCGGTGGTGGTGGTGGTGGTGTTTCTTGTTTAGTTAACATGGACACTCCAGAGAAGTCTGCTCAGATCGCTACTCCACTCTCCAAATTTGAGGTGGTAATACGAAATTCTTTCCTTTTTTTTTGGATTCTGTGGGTGGAGTGGGTTTTTGTTTTGGTTTGCTGCATGCAGTTTGATTTGGTTTCTGGGTGGGTTGACTTTCGTTCGTGTGGTGGATTTTGGTTTTTGTTTGTCGAATTGTGTGGTTATGGAGAGAATTGCATTGTTATGTCGTTGTAAGTTTTGGCTCAGTGGGATGCAGATCTCCAGTTTTAAGTTCAATTCTTAGCAGAGTTTATACGGTTGCATTTTGCTTCTGGGGTCTTGTGGTCTTGAAGTGAGTGCGTGCTTGTGTGTAGTTATTGTTGTTTGCTGTGTTGATCTCTGGATTTCTGCAAATTTACAGAAACAATTCACTTAAAAGGCCTTCCCTTTGTTGACATCATTTCATTCTAGCCCTCAAGTTTTATCGAAGCTTCTTAGTTATCTTCTTCATGGAAGAGCGCAAGCCTTCCTGTATTGTTTCACAGAATTTGCTGAAACCAGATCTTGTTAGAAATCACTGTCCCCAGAACTTGCCTCAATTTGGTTAAAGCTCATTGTCTAATTAGTGGGTTCTACACATGCACCTTGGGATAAAACATCCACAGTGTTCCATTTCTTTTGACAATTTTTTTTTATGATTTTATGTCCCAAGAGTATCTGATTTAGATTCTAAGATGTTTTGCATGTAATAAAGCAAACTACAACTTTTCATTTTTCAATATACTTGAGTTTATTTTTGCTCTAAGATTCAATTTTTGTTATCTATGCAAAATTATATATGAACTCTGTGATTACTTATTTCTTTTACAAACTAATAATGAATCTTTTTCATTGCTTTCAGGATTCCCCTGTCTTCAACTATATCAACAGCCTCTCTCCCATCAAACCTGTTCAGTCTCTAACTGTTACTCAGTCATTCAACTCGCTGAATTTTTCTTCCCCACCATCAATTTTCACTACACCTCATGTTAGCTCTCACAAGGAAACTAGATTCTTTAGAAGGTAATTGACCAAATTTCTTGACCGATTCTAGACTATGTTGTCAAGATTCACAATTCTTTCAACTTCTTTCCTTGCAGGAATAACTGTTCAGATCCATCAAAACCTGAGTTTTCTTCTGAAAATTGTAATAAAGCCTGTACAAATGGTGGTGTAGCAACTGATGCATTGCAGCTGTATGATAACTCAGCTGAACTACAGGAAAATTTTGACCCCGCGGTTTCCGTTGACGAAGTCACTGTTGAGGCTTCTCGTGATTCAAAGTTTGCCATTGAGCTGCCACGAGACTTGAAGTATGATTGTGGTAGCCCTGGTTGTGATCCAACCCCTTGTGGTATTGATACAAATTGTGTGTTGGAATTGGCTAGCACATCTGCGTCGGTTATTCCATTTGTTCAAGAGGCCTCTAAAAATGGTTCATCTGAACCTGAAGTGCAAGGACAGGGGACGTGCCAGAAGGATCAGAAAAAGGAAATGGCAGGATGTGACTGGGAGAGTTTGATTTCTGATGCTGCAGATCTGTTGATTTTTAATTTCCCCAATGATTCAGAGGATTTTAATGGCCTATTTCAGAAATCACCGGACCCTGGCGCACGATATACTTCTGTTACTCCACAGTTCCCCCAAAATAACTTTAGTGGGGAGCCAAGAATGCAGTTGATTGATCCAGTTGGTTCTGATCAACCACACAAAGTGGAATATCGAGCTACTCAACCAGGAGAAACCAGCATCCTGGATGAAAAAAACGGAGCACAGGATACTCCTGATGATGATCTGGACGAGTGCTTGACTGGTGATCTAAGCGAAAAAGTGGGCGCTGCTGTGGGAATGGATATTCCAGTGTCCTGCAAGGTAAAAATTGGATCTTGTTTCTGTGTCAATTTCTGCTGCGCATAAAATTGTTTGTGTACCCTAAATTTGTTGCATAGTCTATCTCTCTGCATACATATTTGCTTCTTGTCATCGAATCATTTATATGTCAAGAACAATTAGAAGGCATGTAAACAGTCCAAGTGGTTTTCTCTTCTATGCAGCCCATGTCTAATTTCCATCGGGGTATGCTAAGGCGCTGTCTAGATTTTGAGCTGGTGGCACGAAGGAAGAACTTGGATGATGGTTCAAATTGTAGTTCTTCTGTGATATTGCATTCTGATGAGAATATTGCCTCCGAAGATAAGCAACTTGTGCCTCTCAAGCCTAGCAGTGATTCTTCACGCTGCATTTTGCCTGGAATTGGTTTGCACTTAAATGCTTTGGCAATATCATCTCAAGAAAATAAAAGCATCAATATTCACTCTTTGTCCACGGGAAGACAGCTAGGTTTGACTGGCTCTACTGCCTCCTTTCGTTCTCCTAAAACAAGTGAAGATTCTCTCCATGAATCTTTAGCTTCAGCCGCTATTGAAAGAGACACGGTTGCTGTTGAAAATGGAGTTCCGGTTGCAGAAGATGCTTCTCAGACATCTGCATATTTAGCTGGTGAAGAGTATAATCAGAGTAGCCCCAAAAGGAAAAGGCGTGTACACTTGACAAGATAATTTTTATTTAATACCGTATTATTCATTTCAGTGCATCTTTCTTTTTACCTTCTACTTTGTTTCTGTTCTTACATTATGATTATGAATTGGGTTCAGGCGTAGGTTGGAAAATGCAGGAGAAAGTGAGGCTTGCAAGCGTTGTAATTGTAAGAAATCCAAGTGTTTGAAACTGTAAGTTTACTTCCTAATGTTTTGATTCAGAGATCAATGTTTTCATTCCAATCTGGCTAACCTTCTAACAAACAGGTTTCCAAATTGTCGTAGAATCTGATTTGTAGTTAATGACCTGATTTTATATTTTTAGGCGATTACATAAGCATTGCTTCTTTTGTTTATTCCATTGATGTATTGAATATTTGAGTAGAAAATAATTAAGGAATTTGGCTTTAATCACTTCCATGTGTTACACCTATCATGCAGTTACTGTGAATGCTTTGCCGCTGGTGTGTACTGTATAGAGCCATGTTCTTGTCAAGATTGCTTCAACAAGCCTATTCATGAAGATACTGTTCTTGCAACTCGCAAACAGATCGAGTCTCGAAACCCACTTGCATTTGCTCCCAAAGTCATTAGGAGCTCTGATTGTCCACCTGAACTCGGGGTTAGAGTTTGAGCTGACCTTGCATTGCTTAATTAACAATTTCAAGCTTCTATTAACCTGACTGCTAACTTGCACTTGCAGGAAGATTCTACCAAAACACCAGCATCATCAAGACATAAAAGAGGATGCAACTGCAAGAAGTCAAGTTGCCTAAAGAAATACTGCGAGTGCTTTCAGGTTTCCCTCCTTGATATATTTATTTTCATTTTGATGTTCTTTCAGAAGCGATTAAGAAATAGTGGCGTCTTCTTTTTCACAGGGTGGCGTTGGATGCTCCATTAACTGCAGATGTGAAGGGTGTAAGAATACATTTGGTAGAAAGGATGGTGAGTGTGCGTATTGCTTTCGAAACATTTCTTTCATGTTTCTCTGTATGTGACTCCATCCAAACTTCCAAAACTGTGTGCCGATAGTACTGCTGGGCTAATATTTCTCACAGTTCTTCCTCTGTTATGTTGGAATTTAGGGTCTGCACTGATGGAAACAGAAGCTGAAGCAGAAGAAGAACAACTGGAGACTGCGTGTGAAAAAAGTGGCGTGGACAAAACTTCGCACATGACAGAAATCCCAAATAATGAAGAGCAGAATCCGAGCACTGCTCTTCCCACCACACCATTGCGACTTTGCAGGTATGATATCTGAACTGTTTGTTGCGTTATGAACTTACATTCATTGTTATTAGTTTTTAAAACAATATCTGTATTTCAGATCATTGATCAAGTTGCCATTTTCATCGAATTGCAAACCACCGCGATCTTTACTTGCTACTGGCTCCTCCTCTGGACTCTACAGCGGCCCCAAGTATGGAAGACCCAATATTCTACTAGCTCAACCCATAATTGAGAAGTGTCTCCAAACTGCTGCAGAAGACGACATGCCAGAGATTCTACGAGGCAATTCCACTCCCAGCAGTGGCACGAAGACTTCTTCTCCCAACAGTAAGAGGGTCTCTCCGCCAAACACTATCTTGGAGTCAACCCCTAGTCGGAGAAGTGGACGGAAGCTGATATTACAATCTATACCTTCGTTTCCTTCACTCACGCCACAGCACTGAAAATAAATTCGGAGGATGAAATTCTTTAAATCTTTGTTCTGTTAAGAGGGGAGTTTTTCAGCGATAATGAGTTTGTCTTCTGCATCTGTATAATAATTATACAGCACCTAGCTGTCATAATGTTAGCAAAATTAGCTACTCTTTGTATAATATGGCATGTTAATTGTACTGTTGTTATCCCGAGATAAAATATTTCATTTTGGTAAAGCTCCGTTTCTGTGCATCTCTCATTATCATTAGAATACGAACCATAAGAACTAAGGCATATGTGAATAACCAGTTAATTCTCGACGCGTCTGCCTTATATACGAGTGATGGCCTTGGAATGTACACCCAGAAGGGCTGAAGGTTGAACTTTCTTGGAAAGTGTTGATTGCTAACTTTCACATGCAGTGTTTGTTGTACCCATCTGCCTTTCCAGTTCTTGTTTCTATGCGACTGAGTACTGCGGACGGGATGTTGCCTGGAAGCATTCAGATTACAAGAAAATTCTGTCCTGACACTTGACAGGACAAATCCCATTCCTCTGTCTGTAACGTAGACCTGAGTAGTTTACCACGGAATGCGAATGCCTGAAAGGTAGGAGCTTCTATAAGTTTAAGTGCAGGCCACTAAAACTATGCAAAGCTACTGGAAATTGGAGAGGAATACTAAAAACACTGAACATTTTGCATGAAATATAAGCTATTGGTTGCAACCAGCGTAGCGTGTTAATGAATGAAAACAAAAAGATGATCTTGTAGTAAATGGAGCAGAGCTTTGCCAACTTTACAGCCTATCTGCATTTCGATTTTGCTCAGGTTGATTATAAATCCACGATGAAGCAGATTGGCTTGTCTTGGAAACAAACTCCAGGCCAAGAGTGCTGACTGATGGAGGAGTTGGAGAGAGATCCAGTTTGTAGTAAGGGTACATTTTTCAACATAAAAACCACGGACACAAACTTGCAAATCAACTTCTTCTAATATTATCATTCTTTAGATGAACTTTTCGGAATCTCCTATAGGGAATTAAACATGGGGCTTTGCAATGCATTGCATAGCTGGGTAGGCCACTAGAAAACAGAAACAACTTGTGTGTTTGCTTGGGGTCCATATTTATTCTATTTCCTTCTCAGATTTTGCAGACAGCTTGTTGCTGTAGTTGAGGTTGGTGGGGAGTGTTGGCTTTGGAAGTAACACTAGTTAAAAAAGAATGGTAGATACAGCCAAATATAATTCATATGGGCTCAAAATCTCCATTCACATTCTAACAAACATATGGCTCCTATCTATTTTTCTCCCACCAACAATTCAGGGCAGAGCAATTTTCAACATCATATTGGCGGTGCCTTTACTTTTTGTAGCTCTGGTCCCTTCAAAGTATGGCAGCTTTGGTTTAGACTTCACATCAAAAGCTCTTATTTAATTGCAATTATTCTTGAGATTGAATTCTATCTTATGTATTGTGACCTAATTGGTTGTGCAAATAAATAATAATTAATTGGATTACCTTTCAAATTGGGTTTCATCAGATTGATCTAATTCAATTTTAATATGCATAAAATAAATCAATTTCAAACTAACACCTAAGCATAGATTTAGCATTGGGCTATACTTCAATATTGATTACATCATTTGATCATACTGTATAGCCTTTATGGACTATTAAGAATTTGCTTTCTGCCCAAGGGACCATGCTCTTAAATTTGTGCCTCTACCAAAAGGAACCATCTGGTTTCTGCTCTTGCCTAAATTTGTTCTGATACAAAGGACCACTTTGAATATATTATCTGTCACATTCTAGTTCATATAGATATGAACCTTTTAACTTTTTTTTTATTATTATTTTGTGGGTAAGCTTCTATTATCATTATAGTTACCTTTTCAAAGCAATAAAGAGATGATCCTTTATTTATTTATTTTTTTAATCTTTTAAGCAAATTAAGCAAAAAGGATGAGAATGATTAAATTTGTCCTTACATTTTGCAGTCATTTGATTATTTTCTAAACCCAAACTTTGTCTTTTAACCCACATTCATTTGTGTTTCACTACCTTTTCCCCTGCATTTTGTTTATATCTGAACAAATAAATTAAATCGAATTATAATATTTTAAAATAAAAATATTTAATTTTTATAACTCTTATATTACGTGTTTAAAATTTTTAATTCATAAAATCAAAGATATGCCTTGATAATCATAACAACAACACCATGTGTTATGAGGAGTGTCATGACAAAGGAAATGTATTGTTGTTAAGTGAGACTTATATGGTGTATTTCTTTGAAAGAAAGTATAATGTCTTAATATAAGGCCCTACAATTGAAATGCAACCACCCACCTTAAGACAGACTAAAGTAATCCAAAATTTATCTTACATATTTGTTTGACAAAAATGGCCAAAACTTTTTATTTTGTCAATGTAAATACTACATTGCTTACTTCCCTTTTAGACTTTTCTTTTGGCTTCATTCATCCCACATAATTGTTTTCATGAATTGTGGATTAAATTTCATTATAAATTGCTATTTATGGCATGAGCCATGTGAAATCAGCTCAATAACACAACAAATGTTAAACTAAAGATGAGATATAATCATAGTGGCCAAGATGAAGCAACCCTTCACAATGTAGAACTCTCTATGTTGAGACTGAGAATCAAATTGCTGTAGCTGTCTGATGAATTGCAATCAATAAATCAATGCTCAGGGCCAGCACTGGCTTCATAAATTGCCTATATTTGTTACTATATCATTCTTTCTAGAATATGGATTCTCTTTTATGTTATAAGGACTCATATATTATTACCTAAATGAATAGATGGTGATCACACAAACTCAATAATGAGTACTTATCCCTATAATTTTTCTATATTGAAAAATGAAGCTAAAACACTGGTCATGGACGGTAAGTAATTGTCTTTTTATTAGGAACCCAAGAAAGAACATTTTTGAGATCTTAAGCAAAAGCAAGGGTGGATTAGCCATCTAAATTTCATCACCTGTTCCACATTGGAGGTAACGACAAAAGTGAGAAGACAGCAAGAACTGAAGAATGTGACCGTTTCCTAGATTATCTATTAATTAATTCATTCCCTACAGTAAACTGTAGGCTGAAGCAAGCTTAGTTTCTTTGCTTACTTTTAATGTACACATACGGTATATTTATGGTATAAAACCTTGCCTTATTTGTCATATTACAAACAATCTGTCAACATTTTTACAGTTCACCGGACCAAATCTTAAGAGTATAATGGGGAGAATCCATTCGAGGGATAGCGTAGATCAGAGAAGAGTGTGTGAGATAGTTGGAGAATGAAAATGGGTTGACTTAGACTATTTGCAGCTGGAGCTTACTATCACGACTGCTGAACAATTGGTTCTTTGGGTATGTATTTGATCCGGTTGTTTGATCAAAAATCTTTTTTTTTGCTGTTTTTGTTGACACCCTTCTGGCTAAAGTTCGTGCCTTTTTGGTTCTTTCGAATGATAGTTTTTGCTGGCCGATCAGAACCCATCACCGTATTTTGTACACATGGTAAGTTATTGATCTTGCTAATCTTAAGTATCATTTTTGGTGCTGTTTCTGAAGAGGCTTCTCTCCTTGTGATGCGTTCTCTGTGTTTCTAAGAGTTGTTTCGCTAGCTGATCAGGACTTATCACCATTTCTGTCATTTTGGTAAGTACTTGATCTTATGATTTAGTTGAAAACTATTTAAGCAGTTCCTTGCTGAGTCCATTTTCTTGAAAATTATGTCTTTTGTGCTTATCTGAGGGGGGGTTTGTTTGTGAATTTTTCATGAAAACAGTGTCTCTGTCTGATTTTGTATTGGATTAGTTATTTAATCACTTTCATTGTACTTTCTTGCGTGGTATTGATCAGGTATATGAAATATTGCATATTACTTTTACATTTTGCTATTATAGAAATCAAATAATGGTTTCTGTCTTTGCAAGGTTTGTTCCCAGCGATTACATTTGTTACTTAATGAATGTTTGTATACCATTAACCTTAGTTTTTCAATGTCTTCCTTATCTATAGAATTTAAGATCTGATTTCAGTGCTTTCAATTTTTTTAGTTTTTTTGAATCAGTGTGCATCTGATTTGCTATTTGAAGTAAGGGGCTGCATTTGCTACAGTAGAGAATGGTGGTGCTCAATTGAGCAGGTGGACTCCAATTTGCCTTCAATAGTTTGCAAATTTTCCATCTCACTGTCAAAGAAGTTAATGTGAACAATCTGTTTCTGGCAGTCTATTTTTACAGTTACTTGATCATCCTGGTGAGTGTGCCAGGAGTGAGGCATGCTGATCAATAAAGGCTCTTTTCGGATTTCATTGGTGGTGGGAGTTTGTTAAGTAGCTATTCTGGCCTGGATATTTTACCAGGCCTTTGCAACATCCAAACCAGTTGCATTACTGCTTATTGCTGGGAGTCATGGCAAGCTTGCTACATCAGGAGACCAGGCGCATGTACTCTTGGTGGTGGGACAGCCACATTAGCCCAAAGAATTCAAAATGGCTGCAGGAAAATCTTACAGGTATTCAGTTTCTTCTAAAATTTTGAATGGTTACTATGTTTGAGCAAAATTGTCTACAAATAATAACAATGGGATATATCCTGATCCAATTATATAGCATTCTTGATCTGTGACCAACAAAGTCATCTTGTACATGAGCTGATCACAACCTAATTTGGCAGCATTTTTCTTTGTTGCGTTCGTTTCAATCTGTTTCAATGTACAAAAATTGATTACCACATCAAATTCTGACTGTCCACTGTAAAAAGCCAAGTTTCCTTGAGATGGGGTGGTAGGCTATCAATTTTGCCAGTTGATGACATAATAGCTATGCCAAGAAGAAACAACTTTTTAACACTGATACAAGAATAGGAACAGAATATGATTACAAATTAGGGGTTCACATTTTCTTTCTTTAGATACTGTCACAGAAAATGGAACATTTACTTTTAAGTCTTGATTTAATTTTTCGGTCTTAGTCATTATTACTTGTATTCTTGACCCACTGTGTATGACTCCAGCAGTGCTTTTATGCTTCTGTATTTTTACTGCAGCAACCAATGTGATTTACTTAATGCTCTTCTTAATTTGCAAGACTAGTATAATTCCTTGTTCAGTATGCATTTCCATCAGCTGTTCTTAATAACTTCAACTCTTAGCAGAAGTAATGGTTCTTCATAACCTCAACTCTGGATGATACCAATTTATGTGACCAAGTTTAAGCCAAGTTCTTGTCTTCTTGCATATATCATTCTAGTTTAAATCTTTATCTAGAAAACTAGGGACCTTAAACAACCAAGCTTTTTTTAATTAGCCAACATTATGACATGAACATACATCTGTAGGTTCCTAATCTAATCGTTAGATTTTTAAGAGCTAGTAGAGTTGCTTTTGGCAGAATATCTCATGGGGAGCTAGATAATTTGTGTTCCATTTATGAAAAGTAAAGAAAATATAAGTTCATGTGTGGTCATCAATATACATTCCAAAGTTTTTGGTTGCTATTCAACTGACCTTGAATCTGATAAAACAGATATGGATGCCAAAGTCAAAGCAATGATCAAGCTCATTGAAGAAGATGCAGATTCTTTTGCAAGAAGGGCAGAAATGTACTATAAAAAACGTCCAGAGCTCATGAAATTAGTTGAGGAGTTCTACCGAGCTTACCGTGCATTAGCAGAGAGATATGATCATGCAACTGGAGAGCTCCGCCAGGCCCATCGAACCATGGCTGAAGCATTTCCCAACCAAGTACCCTATATACTACCTGATGATTCAACCCCAGGCTCATCAGGTCCTGAGGGTGAGCCTCACACTCCAGAAATGCCACATCCAATCCATGCACTGCTTGACCAAGATGACTTGCATAAAGATGCATTGGGACTCTCTTCAACCAATTTATATGCTTTAAAAAAGAATGGAGGCTATTCAGAAGAATCAGAATCTGGGTTAAGCAAAAGGGGCTTAAAGCAGCTCCATGAGATGTTAGGTTCAAAAGGAACAGTGCCACGAAATTCAAAAATTGCAGAAGGAAGGATGAAAAAGGGCCTGAATGTTTACGAAGCAGAAGATAAGTTCTCTCATGTTTCCAGTGAGAACCAGAATCCCAAAACCCAGATACTTTCTGAGTCTGACAGTGCAGGTGAAGCTGATAGTGAAGCTGAAACCTTAAAGAAAGCTCTTGCGGAGATTGAAGCTGAAAAGGAATCCATTATTCTTCAGTACCAACAGAGTTTGCAGAAGTTTTCTAGCCTGGAGAGAGAACTTAATCATGCACAAAAGGATGCCAGAGGGCTTGATGAACGAGCTAGCAAAACAGACATTGAGATTAAAGTATTGAAGGAAGCTCTTCTTAAATTAGAAGCTGAGAGGGATGCAGAACTTCTTCAGTACAATAATTGTTTGGAAAGGATATCTACTCTGGAGACTATGATCTCTCAAGCCCAAGATGATTCAAAAGGACTTAACGAACGAGCTTCTAAAGTGGAAATCGAAGTTCAAAATCTCAAGCATGAACTTTCCAGTTTAGAGACGGAAAAGGAAGTTGGTCTTCTTCAGTACAAGCAATGTATTGAGATGATATATGCACTGGAGCAAAAAATCTCACTTGCTGAGGAAAATGCCAGAATGGTCAATGAACAAACTCAAAGAGCGGAAACTGAAGTTGAAGCTCTGAAGCGAGCTCTTGCTAGACAAAATAAAGAAAAAGAAGCCATAGCTTTCCGGTATGAGCAGTGTTTGGAGAAAATATCTCAGATGGAGAGTGAAATTTTTCATGACCAAGAGGATTTCAAACAACTGAAAAATGAAATTCTTATGGGGGCTGAAAAATTGAGGACTGTGGAGCAACACTGTGTTTTGTTGGAGGGAGCAAACCAATCTCTGCAGGTAGAGGCAGATAGTCTGGTGCAGAAGATTGCAATGAAGGATCAACAACTTTCTCAGAAGCAGAAAGAGTTGGAGAATCTTCAGGCTTCAGTGCAGGAAGAGCACTCACGGTTTGTCAAAGTTGAAGCTACTCTTCAGGCTTTGCATATGTTGCATTCTCAATCTCAAGAGGAGCAGAAAGCTCTGACATTGGATCTTCAAAATAAGCTTCAAACACTGAAGGACTTGGAGATATGCAACCATGATCTTGAGGAAGACATTCAGCAGGTTAAAAATGAAAACCAGAGCCTGATTGAATTGAACAATTCTTCTAATAGTTCAATAAAAAATCTACAAAATGAAAATTTTAATTTGAAGGAGTTGAAAGAGAAACTTGAAAGGGAGATTGCACTACAAGTGGACAAAAGTAATGCCCTTCATCTGCAGGTTAAACATTTGAAGGAGGAAATTATGGGCTTAAGTAGGAGATATGAGGCGTTAGTGGAGCAAGTGACGTCAGTAGGTTTGAACCCCGAACACCTTGACTTGTCTGTGAAGGAATTGCAAGATGAGACCTCAAAGCTTAAAGAATTCTGCAGAAAGCAAGGAAATGAGAAAGAAATTCTACTTGAGAAGTTGAGGAACATGGATGAACTTTCGAAGAAGAATGCTACTCTGGAGTGTTCATTGTCAGAAATGAATGGCAAGTTAGAAGGGTCAAGAAAGTGGGCGAAGGAATTGAAGGAGTCCTGCCAGTTTCTACGAGAAGAAAAATCCTCTCTTGTTGCTGAGAAATCCACTCTGCTTTCTCAGTTGCAGATGATGACTGAGAATATGCAGAAGCTCCTGGAGAAAAACATCTTGCTGGAGAATTCACTTACTGGTGCAAACGTTGAGCTGGAAGGTCTGCGGGCAAAGTCAAAGAGCGTAGAAGATTTCTGCCAGTTGCTAAAAAATGAGAAATCTGATCTTCTAAATGAAAGGAGCACCCTAGTATTTCAGCTGGAAAATGTTGATAAAAGACTAGGAAACCTGGAGAAGAGATTTACAAAATTAGAAGAGAAATACTCTGATCTGGAGAAGGAGAAGGTATCCACACTTAGTCAAGTTGAAGAACTACGAGAATCCCTCAATGCTGAGCAACAGGAGCGTGCATATTATGTAAATGTAAGTGAGTCCCGGATGGAAGATCTGGAAAATCTTGTCCATGTACTCCAAGAAGAAACAAGATTAACGAAGAAAGAATTTGAAGAAGAACTGGATAAAACAGTGAAAGCTCAGGTTGAGATCTTCATTTTACATAAGTTTATAAAAGATCTGGAAGAAAAGAACTTATCTCTGTTGATAGAATGTCAAAAGCATGTTGAGGCCTCCAAATTGTCAGATAAATTGATATCAGAGCTGGAGACTGAAAATCTTGAGCAGCAGGTGGAAACAGAATTCTTGTTGGATGAACTTGAAAAGCTAAAAACAGGGATTTATCAAGTCTTCAGAGTCCTTCAGTTTGATCCCGTTAATTGGCATGAAGACAAGATTGAACAGGGGCAAATTCCTATTCCACGTATTTTGATCAATATAGGGAACCTAAAAAGCTCACTCTTAAGCAATGAGGATGAAAAGCAGCAACTTCTAGTTGAGAACTCGGTGCTTATGACTTTAATTCAACAGCTGAGACTAGAGGGAGCTGATCAGGAGTCAGAGAAGAAAATATTTGAGCAGGAGCTTGTGATCATGACCCAGCAGCGTATGATGCTTCAAAAAGATAAGGACGAGCTCCTTGAGATGAACAAACAACTAATGTTGGAAGTGAGCGAGGGAGTTCAACAGCAGGTTGCACTAAAGGCAGAATTGGAAACTCAGGGTCTAAAGCTGGCTAGTTTGCAGGGGGCTTACCTGACGTTGCAAGAAGAGAATTCCAAGCTGCTTGAAGAAGACAGACTTCTGAATGAGACAGCTGACAAATTGTACACGGAGCTGCATGAAGTCAAATACCTCAATGATGAATTAAATAATCAAATTTTTGCAGGTCAGGATTCTCTGAGACAGAAGGCAACAGAGCTTTTAGGAGCAGAACTGAAGCTTAAGGCTACACATAACTTGAGTGCAGAATTGTGCAAAACTGTTGAGGACCTGAAGTGGGAATGTAAAGAATTAAAACTTACCAAAGAAAACGTTGAGAGGCAAATTCTTGAGATATCTGGAGATTGCACAAAACAAAAAAGGGAAATTGAATGCCTTCACGAAGTAAATGAAAGTTTGGAATCTGAAGTGAATTTTTTACGTGAGGAGATTGAAGTACGAAAGATTAAAGAAGTGTATTTGAGTTCTGAATTGCAGGACAGAAGCTATGAGTTTGAACTCTGGGAGGCTGAGGCTGCATCATTCTATTTTGATCTGCAAATCTCCTCCACCCGGGAAGTTTTGCTTGAAAATAAAGTGCATGAGCTTGCCAAAGTTTGTGAGAATCTTGAAGACGAACGTGCGAAAAAGAGTTTGGAAATGAAACAGATGAAACAAAGAGTTGGCTTCTTGGAAAGTGAAGTTGGACAATTAAAGTCTCAGTTGTCTTCATATGTTCCTGTTATAGCTTCCCTCAGAGATAACATAGCATCTCTTGAGCACAATGTCCTTCATCATTGGCTGGCAGGCAATGGAGTGGTAATGCTCTTTCCTTCTCTTAATAACATTAATTATAGTATCAAATCAGCATTTCAAATATAAGAAGCCCTGGTTTCTTTTTCCATTTTCTCCAAAATCCTTTCTGCTGGCTTAGAAAGATAGAGTTAAGTTGCTAAAAGCTAACATAAATCTTCTACTTTTCGAAACTAAATGATATGACTCGACAATCTCTATAATTTTCATTATCAGAAATTGTATGGGGAGTTCTGCATGCACTTGCAAATTTCTGCTCTATGGAAACACATATATGCCAAAACTCAAGCATGGTGATCCTTTTTTGTCTTTTACTATCCAATACTGCTATCTTGATTTGTGCATAATAACAAAATTTCATTTAATTGTCTACAGAGTTCAGACATGGCTTGTCAACTTCAGCAAACAAACTGTCATGAACTTGAAGTTAAAAGCATTGTGGTAACAAACGGAGTTTCAGAGCTGCAAGAGCTGCAGAGGAGAATAGAAGCAGTTGAAAAGGCGTTAGTTGAAGAAATTGAATGGCATGCAGAAAAGAAAAGTATGGACACCAGCATCAAAGTAGAAGATCAAATAACTGAAGCTGAAGCTTTGCGGTTGAGAAGCAGCTCGTGTCAAGGAAGAATCCAGGAGGAAGAGATAGAAATTGAAGGCAAGTCCACTGTTAACCTGGAGTTGCAGAAGAGTAGACCTGAAACCACTGAAGTTAAGAACAAGTTATCGATGAAAGATATTCCACTTGATCAATTGTCTGATTGCTCGTTCAATGGAAAAAGTGGGGGAGAAAATGGTGGGTCCAAGGATCAGATGCTTGGATTATGGGAATGTGCTGAGCAAGACTCTGGCTGTGATTCAATAGCCAAAGACAGACAGATGCAGGCAGCGGCACCAGTGGTGAATATCCTGCTTAGTCATCACTCCAAAGCTTTGGAGCAGAAAAATCCCACCTCAGAATTGGAAGTTGTGAAGGAATTGGGTATTGACAAGCAAGAGGTATCCAGAAGCAATAGAGATCAACATAAAGAAGGGAACGAGAGAAAGATCTTGGAGAGACTTGCTTCTGATGCTCAGGCATTGATGAGTCTTCAAACTACTGTGCAAGATTTGCAAAAGAAGATGGAGATGAGCAAGAGAAGCAAAAAGGCCAATGATCCTGAGTACGAAAGTGTGAAAAGACAGTTAAAAGAAGTTGAGGAGACTGTTCTTGGGCTTGCAGGTAAGAATGATGAATTGACAAAAGATGCTGAAGTGAGCCCCTCTGCAGATTTGGAAGAGGCTGGAAATATTAGCAGGAACAAGGTGACTGAAGGGGCACGAAAAAGATCTGAACAGATTGGACAACTGCAGCTTGAAGTTCAAAGCATCCAGTACATTCTGTTGAAACTTGAGGATGAAAATAAAACCCAAGGGAAATACAAGCTTTCAGAAAGTAGAACAGGTGCCTTGCTGAAGGACTTCATTTACAGTGGTGGGAGAAGCAGCGGCGGAAAGCAGAAAAAGGCTTGTTTGTGTGTGTGTACGAGACCTTCAACTAATGGAGACTAAGCCTATTGTTTTTAGAGGCTGCAAGTTTTCCATGAACTGCAATGTGCATCTCATCATGTTAAAGAGACCACTTGTTGTATTTGTTAGCGGAAACTAGTACACAATACGACATAGAGCAACTAATAAGAACAAGCTGCTTCAGCTCTTTTTATGTTGTAATATATATACTGTGTCAATGCGGCATAAATTTCCTATTGTGTATCTGCTTGCAACATTGCAATTACTTGCCTGGAAGCCAAAATTTTATAGGCCTTCTACCTCTTTGTTGGACTTATTCAAACAAAATTGCAGAATCTTGTGAAGTAGAAAACTGTGGTGACTTTCTGGGTCCACTTAGCAGCCCGAGCTTTTCAAGTTTTTCCATAAATTCGGGCGATCTTACAACAGGATTCACTCAAATCCGCCAATCGGTCCACTTAGCAGCCCGAGCTTTTCAAGTTTTTCCATAAATTCGGGCAATCTTACAACAGGATTCACTCAAATCCGCCAATCGGCAACATAACATCAAAGTAGGCTAGTTTATTTTAAGATAATTGTAAACTTCTTGGTTTTATTTTTTCAAGTATCCACACAACATTAAGAACAGTGTTCCGACTTTTGACATTACTTTACCAATAAAGCATCAAAAAGGTTCAACAAACTCAATCAAGACAGCTCTTAGATTAAAGCACAAAGGCTAGCATTGTTCATAACATAAAACCACTGTAACCATATTCGTGAACTGAACAACTGCAGCTTTCCTCCCCGATGGTCTAAACCGGGTATTCACTCGCTTTCAAGTCTACCGAGATAGAATAAAATGTGCATAACCTAAACATATACGAGTTCTTAAAACACAAAATTGCCCAAAAATTCTTAAAACAAGAAAAATAGCTAATAGAATTTCTCCATTCAAGCTCCAATAACTTCAGTTGGTGCTTCAAGCATGAGATCATCAGCTGGCCTATCCAGCTTGACACCAACATCCTCTGAGTAATCACCGTGAACCTATAGAGAACACAATGCAAAAAATTAGGCAAGAGTAACTGTAGTCTATACCCCCTGATTTTTGAAACTACATAACCTGCTGAAACTTGGGCTAAACAAATAAACATAGCAAAGGTATAGCACTGCAAGTAGACAATAACATGAAATAACAGAGGTGAAAACAAATGGCATGAATTGGGAGGATTATGAATACCAAACTAGCAAGAAACAATATCCAGTAATTATTTGTGAGAACTAAATAGTCAAATACATCACAATGCAGAACTTGAATTTTGCATGCCTTAATTTATTTTATTCCACTCAGAAAACTTTTGAGAGAAGAAAACTAGTCAAGAATTTGGAATTTAAATACCCAAGCAAATGTGAACAAGTAGAATCTTAACAGAAGACAGCAACTGCATGGACCAAGGAGTATAATATCCATTTAATGGATTTTCAACTTATGTAAGAAGTGGCTACAGAGGACAAACAAGAGAAAGAGTAGCAAACCTCCATCAACTTTCCAAGATCAAACTTGGGAGCTTTCAGGATTTTCACTTTGCGAATGAACACATTTTGTAAGGGGTATATGCTAGAGGTTGCTTTCTCAATCTCTCTGCCTATCATTTCTGGGATGAATTTTTGGACCAAATCTTTCAAATCACACGATGTTGCCTGTGCAACCATGATCTCCCTCATTTTGTGGCGAATCTGAAAAAAGAAGAGATTCAGGAAATATTAGTATCAACAAAAGTACAATGGTTAAAGTATAATACTTGAGGAGTTTAAAAAGGCATTGTAAACAATATAAACTACTTGCAAATCAGTTATAAATAAGTGTAAGCAACAATTGAGAATGACACCATAATTCACACAATTACCTGTCTGATCTGGCTTGATTGTGCATAGCAAGTCCTCTTCACCTGGTTTGGACGTCTCTTGGTGAATCCAATGCAGAACATCCTCAGTGCATAGTTATCAGTGGTCTTGACATCCACGTAAGCTTCAATCAAAGTCTGCCACTTCCTAACCAAAGACCTCAGCTTGTCGGTTGTAAAGTCCATACCCTAAATATTCAAAAGAAACAGTGAAATATGTTAAGATAACATAATCAGATACATGCACAGAGAAAATAATTGCTAAAGCAAACAAAAATTTTCTATAAATCATACCCAGAAGTTGGTCAAAACATTCTTTCCTTGTACGTCTTCAGCTCTCAATCTGATTTTTCTGTAGGCATGCTCCTCATCGCCCTGCAGATCACCTAGCGATATCTCAAACACTCTATGCTTGAGACCTTCTGATGCAATCTGTTAAGCACACTCCCGGGAATTAAATGCGCAAACAAGCATATATCTTGAAAAGGTTTTGCAAGCCAAAGAACATCAATGCACAGAAGAAACATTTTTTACTAAATTCCACAAAATTTAAGTCATTTACTTACTCATACACAAGCCAATTAACTCAACTTTGCAATATTTGAGCATTTTGTATAATCAAAGTCACTGTTTCTAAATCTGGAGAAAAGATGTACAGTTCCTATAATTCTCGCTAGCATCATGGCTTTAATACCAGAACTACAATTTTAGCAAGACTTATTATACTCATCAAGGGATTATGCCATCCTATGAGCAAACTGACCAAGCATATATCTCATACTTAGATAATAATTTGTATATTTATAACCCAAAAATGAAGTAACTAAGATTTGCAAGTCTGAAAACAACATTACAATTTTTATTTATAAAGTTCAGATAGAAAAATAAATTGGGTGTTAATTATACACAATATAAGAACTCAAACAAATGGAGCATATCTAACAAATCAAAAATCGGTCGTAACAAATTAGTTCTTATATACAATTATCATTAAAAAAACGCTATAAACCATAGACTGTAGAAAAACTTTTAACAAGATGAATAACATAATGAACGCAAAAAAGAACTGGAAATAAAATAAAATAAAATAAGAAATAGGTAGCAGAAGCACCTTGGTACCCTGAGTACGGGTAACAAGAGTCTTCCCCACATTTCTGTTGTTGAAAACAGAAGGAGCCTTGATATCATACCAGTCTTTCTTGGCAAAAGGATCAGCCCTATAGCAAAACAAGAGACAACAAAAACGCAACTTTAACGCAAAAATTAAACAAATCTACAAAACCATAAAATGCGTTTACTGTAGTTTACACAATAAACAATCAAATAACACTTACGCCTTCTTCTTTCCTCCCTTCTTTCCCTTGGAAATCCTCTTGTTCTTGCTACACAAAACCAAAACAAAAAGCAAAATATCAGCCAACAAGAACCTGCGACATGAAACGAAAGCAACGGAGTGCCTCTAAGTGAGAGAGAGAAGAGGGCTTTACCCGACCGCCATGGTTGTAATAGGAAATTTAGCCTCGGTAGCAGTTGCTGGTGGAGACGGCCCTTGCGAGTGTGTTTTCGGAGACTCAAAACCCTACTTCTCGGGATCATTATATACTTCTTAAATTCATTGGTGAAAGGTGAGTTATTTTTTCGATAAGGGTAAATTTGTCTTAAAAGTATATCAAGCGAATGTGTGGGTGCGAGGAGCCCTAAAATTTTACGGAAACGACGGCGTTTAGTTGCAGTTTTGGTGTGGGACAGCCCCAAAGCTGTAAGGGTAATTTTGAATAGGTGTTAATAGGTGCAGTCCAAGGTTTGTACCTTAGATAGACGTAGAGTGTAGTCAGAAATCTACGGGGTGTTTTTAGAATCACTGATGTTCTTGGGCTTTTTCTCCTTCCCCATGGGCCCAATACAAACCTACCCAACAGAAGGGAGTTTCAATCAGAGACACGGCATAAGTTTATGATCACTATTTTGGGCTCCCATTTCACTCCATTTTGTAATTCTATTAAATAAAATATTAATACTCATAATCACATATTTATATATAATATATGGACATGACAAATTCGTATTTAGTTGACTTAATCCAAATAATAATAATAATAATAATAGAGAGTTTAATTAAACCCGACATAACGGACCAGTTCGAACACAAACCTTTTAACTCACCCAATTTAATACATTTAAATAACGTTATATTTGAAATACGTAATAATAATTTAATTAATAAAATAAAAATATTATTATATTTTCTTCACTTTTTGACTCTAACTTATCATTAAAAGGTCAAAAATTTCTCTTTTAAAGAATAATTAAATATTTATTTTTTTTTAAAAAAAAATTTTAAAAATGAAAGATGAAGAATGAAAAACAAAATAAATATGTTGTTGTTTCTTTTTATTATTATTATTATTATTTTCGACTTTTATGAAGTGGTTGGTTTCTGGACCAAACTGGTGCCGGACACGATGAATCCAGGCCCAACACAGCGCATACTGTCCGTGGCCAGGCTAGGTTGTGGCTAACCGTAGTGAGCCGAATTCCAATCCAATGCTCTGTCTGAATTAATTTACGTTTTTACTTTGGCTTTCAAGTTATTTCTTTTTGGAATAATATTTCAAGCTGATGTAATCCAAGGAAATTATCATAATTCAACGCAAATTTCCGAGTGCATGCTGGACTTTGATATTTCATAATTGCATACCACGTTAAAAAGCATCACAGTACAGTGGAGAAAACTCTGTAGCACCGCTGTCGTCCATCCTTGATCTGTACATACAGTGCAGGGTTTGACACTCACCTTGGAACAATGGGAAACAGACTGTCCCCTTTTCTGTTATTCAAACTAGTAAATCAACGGACGAGTATTACGAAACCAGTAAGTTCTATTTTTCCTCTCCTCCTGTGCCTGTATTGTTGGTCATGGATGATGTTAATGGGCTGGCGGTGACGCTGGCCAATGCTTTGGGTACCTTGGAGGAGGCGGTGGCGGTGGAGGTGGCGGTGGCGGTGGCGGACTTCTTGGAGAGCAACCAAAGGCGCTACAGTCAACAGGATGGGCATTGAATGACTTGCATTCCATAGGAGATCGCTGACTTGGTCTACCAGGAATACAATTCTGCTTATCGTCTTTGTCCATCAACTTGAGGCACGTTAACGGTGCATCACAGAAGAAATTATACGAGTATGTGAAATTCTCCAGTTTTGGCAACGAGCATATACTGTTTGGAATTAGACCAGATAGTTTATTATGTGCAACATTCAACTGCTCCAAGTTCTTCATGTTTGCCATGGAATCCGGCAACGAACCAACTAAATTGTTAGAACTAACATCAAAGACTGTCAATTGATTCAACAGCCCTAATTCTTGCTGCAAACAACCCGTCAATCCCATATTCATGAGAATGATCTCCTGTAGGGTTCCTGCCATTTTTGACAAACTCGATGGTATGCAACTGTTGAAGTTATTATTTGCCAGGACAAGCACGGAAACTGGAGAGTTACCTATGTTTCTTGGTAAGGAACGAAACTTGTTGTTATTAATAAACAACGCATCAAGTTTTAAATCAAAAAGGGCTGAGGGGATAGCACCTTCAAATTGATTGAATCTGACGTCAAGAAACTTGAGTGAAGGTAAAGAAAGAGCAACAGAAGGAAACTGGCCACTGAATTGGTTGTTACTAACATCAAGCTCGAAAAGAAGCTTCATATTTTGAAAGCTGTCGGGTATGGTGCCACAAAAACGGTTAGAATTTAGGTGGAAGAGAGCAAGGTCTACGAGGAGGCCAAGCTTTTCCGGCAAAGAACCGGCTATGTTGGCATGATTTAGGTCTATTCCGGCGACTGTGGTGATGTTAGGATCATCTAGGGCTGGTGCACAGTATACGCCGGAGTAGTTGCAGACATGGGGGCCTTCCCAATCTAAGGTGAAGCCATTAGGGTCAGCAGTGATGGCGAGTTTCCAAGCTTGGAGGGCTAAGTAAGCTTTAAAGAGTCTAGGATTCGGGATGATGATTTCAGGATCATTGTCTGTAGCTTGGTGAGATGGTGTAGAGAAGAAGAATATGGTAGAGAGGATGCCCCAAAGGGCTAGACTGACAATAGGGTACTTCATCATTTTGAAGAAGAGATGCTATCATTCAATGATGGAGAACTGGAGATGGAAATCAAGATATATATATATATATATATATATATATATAATATATATATATATATATATATATATAGATGCATACATACGTACACGGGTACGGACAAATTTTGAAGTAGATTAGACGTGTAATTGGTGGTTTGAAGAGTAAATTATTGTTATTATTAGAAAGATCAAAAACATTGACTACATCAACTAATCATTGTTTATGTAAAATTGAGGTAACAATATTGGAGTACAGATGGGTATTAACTTTGAATTTGACTTCCATTGTTAAGAGCTTACCAAGAATGTTCTCCCTTTGTAATTTGGTTTGGTACATGCATTAAAAATGTTATGACATACATAGTAGATGTGATGTAAAGTTTTAGCCCACAAAAAGGTATGGTTTCCAGTAGTTGTCGGCGGATACTTGTTGGAAAACAGTGCCTGACCTCAACAGAAACATGGTTTTGGTGTACAATTTTGAATGTAAGTTATAAGTTATTTAGTTGAGGCTTGAGAATAGGGCAATATTTTAACAGATATAGCCTGGCAGGCCATGCAGAAGGCTAAAAACAAATGGTACAAGACACAGAATATTTGATTTCTTGCAGTCATGGATTATACATGGGACCAAGGTCTAGATGTGAACGGGTGTTTCTAGTGTTCATAGAAATTGGTCATCCTTGTATCAGAAGTAAATCTTTGTTTGTCTTCTCTGAGATGTGTGTCAGTTAGACAATGAAATTGAAGTAAAAATGTTCTGTCATTGCAAGCTGCATTCACCAGTTTAATCAATCTGCTAAGCAATTTATGAATTTATAATTTAGTTAATGGTTGGTCATCTGCAAGGCTTACTAATATTATGAATGTCCATAAAATCTTGGTGGTTGGAAACCCCAGAAACTAAAACAAGAATAGGGCATTGGCCTGGTCAACATTTTGTTGGATAATCATTATTGACAGAGCATTTTTCCTGCATCTACAAAGTATATGCTTGTCAAATATATCAAGAAACAATAAATTATGTTATTGTTATGTATATGCATGAAGAATGGAAGCCAAATCAAAACTTAATTGCAGCGTAGGCAGAAGGAAAGCAATAACATTGAGCAAAGAGTTGGTGATGGAGTCTAGAACTACAAGTCTCTTCAATTTTAACATCTCATTGCTGCATCCAAGAATCCTGCGCTTTGCTTTCTGGACCAATAAGAAGGAAATATGCACAGCCACAGCCCTGGAGTGAAAACATTGGAAATGTGGGTGGTCAGGCTAATGCAATAGAGAAGATAGGTTAACAGTGTTGGCAAGAGTTGCTGTGGTCCATTGAACCATGCTGAAATAAAAACCATTTTCCAGAGATTATATTTTTCATATGATGTAAATTCTATCCTTGTTTATTTCTAGTTGCCGGCTTCAACTTGAAAAGAGAGGGAAAGAGAGAACTCATCAAAGTCAAATATGGCAACGGCTGGCTCCATGGCTACAACAGATGAAGAAGAAAACTAAAAATTTATAGCTCAAGAAGATATATTTTAAAAGAAATACCCCAAACTAATAGAGAAAACTCCCATGTGAATAGCAGAAACCAATTATAAGTTTGCTGATTAAGAATATAAATTAGTTACAGGATGATGAGACCATAATGTGAATTATAATGATCTAAAAGAACAAAAAATAATAATTAATTAGTGAAATTAGTTCCAGAATGAAGTGTCCCTGAAGTCAATATACCAACCCAGTTGACGACATCACTTAAATCAATAAGACAATGTCAACTATCTTAAAAAATGATGTAAACCCAGAAACAAAAACAAAGAAGACAGAAAAGACTTCTGAAATAACGAGGTCAAGACATATAAATGGGTACATAATTTGTTAGGTACGATGGTTACTTCTGTAGAACGCGCAGGTTTTTGTTCTTAAGGCCACCGACGTCAAGTTAAAAATGTGTTGTTGCCGAACTTGTCCTGCAAAAAAGGTTGAGAGTGGTTGGAATTGGAAGGAAGAAAGGATTCATTCAAGAATTAATAATGGTTTTTGAAAAGCTACTTTGTGTTAATTTAAAACAGAGCAGGTATGAGACAGGGATTGTTTACCGTGTGTGATTTTCTTTTTAACAAGAGGGCAAAGACAAGGTCAATGGGAAGAGCATGATTTCACTTCTACGTAATCAGTTTTGTTCATACGTAGAACTCGTTTGAAATCGAGGTGTTGTCATTATGAACAAGAAGACTCTTGGCCCCGATCACACACGCTAGTATTCTAAATTATTCACTGTAACTCTCGACCAACCATGCCAGGTTGTAACACTGTAACTCCCGACCAACCCTGCCAGGTTGTAACACTGTAACTCCCGACCAACCGTGCCAGGTTGTGAGGTCATGTCATCTGAAACTCTTCCACATCTAGCAGCTTTCATGGGTTTTCTTTCATTTTTTTGTAAATGAAGCTTTCAGGATGATTCTGAGTCTAATTCAAGCACCTTCAAAACGGCAGAATCTGACATACATCAAATATGTGGAACTAAGACAGAAAAACTTTATATATATATATATATATATTTACTAAACTTCATAATAATAATTTTGAATCAAATAATTTATGCTAAAATATAATTTTCAAAAATAACCCAATAAACATAACGAACGAAATTACTTACCTTAAACCAAGATAACGTCTTAACTATTTTTAATTACCGGTGAAAGGTTTCAAGCTTCTTATACTATTGGAGGTCTATTGTTATCTAAAAATAATAAAAATTTCAAAAAATATAAATCTGTCCGGGATATTTCATGATTGAGATTAGCTTAAACTAAAATTTATAAATATTTAAATATATTTATAAAAATTATGAAATTTTATTTTATTTTTAATATATAAAAATTTATATTTTGAAAATATATTAAACATACTTATTAGAATTTTAATTAAAATAATTTTATAAATAATATGCTTAAAAAATAACGTAAAATCCTATCATGATTAATTTGTCAATTTAATACTAATTAAACAAGAAACATTACTTCATAAATATTAATCCCTCGAATTCTATAACTAATCGTAGTAAAAATTAACATAAATAATAAATCATAATATTAAACAAGCAATCCTATTTAATATAGATTCAAACATATAAAAAATAATTAAAATAAATATTAAATCTATAAATAAATAAATAAAATATTACGTTTATTGATTAAAATCCTTTTATTTTGTATATAAAAGATAAAATAGGAAGTAGAGAGAAAAAGATCGGAATTTTATTTTACTTAAAAGAAAAGAAAATAAAAAAATATTAATTAATATAATTATAAAATAAAAATAAATAAATATCTTTTTTTTAAAAAAAAATTAACATCTTTTCAAAATTTTAAATTACTTATTACCATTATCTACGTTTAAAATTTTAAAAATTTAAAAATTAAATTAAAATTTTATTACAACTTGTTATTATTAACGTTTAAATAAAAATTTTAAATTTAAAATAAATAAATAAATTCAAACAATATTCTAGTACAATTAAATACATTGACGAAGCAAATTCCCATATCATGTGGTAAATGCACACCCCTGACAAGTCTTTCCATGCATCAAAACTTCAGAAACCAGTGGTGATTTTTGTATTTGCATCTTCTTCTCCCAGAGAGAAAGGGCATTAAGGAGGTGCTTGGTGAAGAATTCCGTAAGAGAGGTCGCCCTTCAGAATTGCTCTCCTCGGCTTGGATTTTGCAAAAACTTCCGAAGGCTGGTGGGCACTAAGGACAGATGGGGTTCTTACAAAATTATAGTCAAATGATCAAGCAATCATCCGCAGTCCAAATAAATCAATCCTTAGCAATACCAGTCTGAATGTTGGCATAGATTGTGTTAACGTTCAACATCTCTGAAATAAGTAAATGTTTTTACTTCATATGCTACGAAGAGATCACAATAAAGGAAAATGAAATTGAGTAGCGTTGGTGTTGTAATACTATTTTATTCCTAATCTTCTATCTTTAATACAGCTTATTATGTTCTCCATAAGCAACATTTACATAGGAAGCCAGCTCACAATCATCAAGTTATTCAAATTTCACTCCAGAAATTGGATGGTTTTGAACTCCGCAGGTGCAGTTTCATGCCCATTTCTGATAGACATCAAGTCACTGATATCACCATCCAGATAAGCTTTCATAAAAGCAATGATAATTCCTGCAATGGACTTCCTCATAGGTTCCCTGGACTTGCCATTCTTGCAAAAACAATATGAAGCTTTCCCTCTGATCCCCTTAGTATCATCATCCAACATATCAAGATGACCATAATCCTTAACTACAAAATAACAAGCCGGTTTTTGACATTCGTTGAAGAAATCTTCATGGTTAACTCCTTTTGGAGCACAAGGAGGGAACATAGGATTCCTTTTAATTTCACCTAAGCCCGAACCAATCACCATCACTGGAATATCAAGATCAAATGAATGAGGAACATAAGTTAGTACTGGTGGAGGAGTTTGTTTCCCTTTGTCCATTCCATCAACTGGGTCTACACCTATCAGTGCTGAAAATTTTAGAGTAGTGGCTGCTTTCTTTAGAGCTAGTGCAAAAGCAGTCTTGCCTCCTCGACTATGACCAGCAAGGACTAGCTTGCTTAGAATTGGCCGAACATGAGGTGGAAGCAAACCAGGAAGCCCTTCAGATAACCAATTTGTTGTTGCAGCTGCAGAGGTAATCTCACCACTCGAATCGGGTCCAGCCACTTCATATAACTGTTGAATTCAAAGAACAAAAAATTGCCATAAGCTGAACGAACCATAAATATTGTTGATTTGAAATTTAATCTCTTTCTCTTTCTGCCCAAATCTGTAATCTTGTCCAATTTAACGGTTTTAGAAGCTATCTAGAGAACGAGATAAGACCTAAAGAGGATATGACATTAATTTCTTCCAAAATAATGTCATCAGGATTCAATTGCTTCGCTAATAGACAGAGCTTTACTCTATGCTACAACGAATGCAGATCTATGTATTAGTTAAAACAAGTGATTAGACAAGATCAAAAATAGGGAATACATTACAGAACTCCGAGAACAAAAAGGAAAAAACAGCATTTTGATAAGAAAATGGGTCCTTCTAGCTAGTTCATTCACATTCCACATCTACACGCAATAAAATGAGTCTAGAATGGCGATTTTCCTTTGGTGATTTACTGAATCACCATATCTATTTTCAGCATCAGATATAAAAATTACATAGTGCAAAGCATAACACTAGATTCTCCATCGCCCAATCAACGTTTAGTTAAACCAATTATTCAATGGAAGCAATCAACTATTCAAGACATTTTGGCACATGAAAATTAGATTAGCACCAATTATGTGCATCCAAAATCAGAAACCATAATTGAATAAACTATAAATGCACATAACCATTGAGAAGACTTACTTGAGGAGCTATGACAATGAAGCCATGAGAAGCAACATGCCGGATAAGCTGAGAGTAGAAAGAGTTAAAGAGAAGGTAACCATGGAGGAAAATCAGTACTGGGAATTCTCCAGCCTCCGAAGGCGAGCCAATCAAAAGTGGCTTCGGCGGTGGAACAGCTTCTGCAAGCGAAGAACAGTTTTTGTTGCATGTCACTGCAGATTCCACTCTTTGAAGACTGGTTGCGTAATTTCCGGCCTCAAAAACATTTGCAGCAGAAGATGAAGACATGGCTTTCACCTTCCGCTTAAGTTTCTACCTCCACACTGACAAATAATTCTACTTGATGCATGTATTGTCTTGTACTCTGGAGTAAGTTACTTTGTGTGGCCCTCGTAGCCTCAGCTAGAGGACTAAAGCTCGACTTGCCGGATGCGTTTCCATATTCTTTTGGTAGGGTCGGTCGAGCTGGGATATTTTCCATTTGCGTAGGTTGAAAGTTTTGGTGAGTGGGCTAGACTACGATTTCTGTGAGGCTCAAAATGTGTATGCTAACAACTTCTCAGTTGGTCCAAAGATCAAAGACTTTTCACATCACGGGGAGCCTTGGATCTTTTCCTTCTCATCGTGTTCTGTATGGTTCAACCCATGAAGGCAGTCTCTTCGGTGAAGTGGCTGGACGATGAGTAATAAAAGAGGCTGAAAATCAAAGCAATTTACATGAACTCATTGTCATTGCAGCCCTTAGCCTCACTCTGCACACATTTTGGGCCGTTAGAAGAGTCAAAGATTTTGGCTTTCTTGGACCCTTCCCGTTTGCTTCTCTCCTGGTCCTCGTCTTTTTCAGCCTCATCAAGGTCCTTCTTACTTTCTCATATCATATGCTAGCTTTAGCTTTGCTCATTTTCAAATTTGGATCAATGGACTAACTTTCGAAGTACTGATGTTTTTTACTCTTGGAAAGCTAGCGCACATGATATCTGGCCTCTAGGGGGCAATCATATGCTGGGTCTACACTGTACATGGCGCAGACAACCTTTATCAAGCGGTACACATATGATAAGTCTACCATGGCTAGAATCAATATCTATTTGGACATCTCCAACGTCTTCCTTGTTGAACACCTTCATTCCTCGTTATTAAAACAAGAAGCAATGATCCCCAAAGTAGGACAACTAATCTCAAATTTTGTTTGGCTGGATGTCCCAGGTTTTAACCACTGAATTGAATGTTAGTGCAGATATGCACCAACCATTCTATGCTCATAAGGGTACCGTGAAGAAAGCAGAATCAGCAAATAGATGTTGCAGACTGGCATAAGTAAGCCAAAACAGAAACCACAAAACATCTGATGGGCTGAATTTATATTTTGACTACTTAACACACATACACAACAAATTCCTCAAACGATAAGGATCTCACTTTCCTTGTGTTTCGCAGTTAAATACAAAAAAGACTAATAAGCGAAGTGGAAAGTAACAAATCAAGACAATCAAGGGGTTCCACCATATCGAAAACCTAAAACTAAGAGCCAAAATCAAATAAAGAACAGCATCAGCTGCCGCATAAAACTTGAAACTAAAAGAAAATGCATAGACTCAGGAAGGTAGGAAGATTGTCTCTGTCTTCGATATTGTTTCCATCCTCAAAATGGGATTCCTTTCTTCTCTTTTTGACCACCTCAGTCCAAGATACTCCTTTGCTTTCCACAACAGTGAAAGAATGGCCATATATCACAATGGTTTTCTTTGCTTTCATTCATTCGTTCAAATTCACTTGACTCTTTCCGGTTCAAAAATAACTTTCAAAAGCACATAAACATTATCCCCCACAACTAAAGCAGAGACCCATTTGGATGGATAACTTATCTTTAATATTGAAACACTTTTTTTACAAGACAAACACCCAAAAAAAACCCCAGCCCCAGCAGTTTTCAGCTAAAACTATCTTATATTTTGTTGAAAGTGCTTTTGATCCTATCCCCAATAACAATATGAGCCCATTTTGCCGAATTTTTGCCAGATTTTCCCACTCACGTAGTAATCAATAACAGTTCAAATTCTATGTCCACTGCTTTTGTCTGCTGCAATGTTGAGGAGTCTTGACACGCCGTGAGTCCATGTATCATACTCCCTCTGGCTCCTGCACTCAAATTCTACAACTCCGCGCATCATCGTCTTCAAACCGAAGTACCTCCGATCCTCCCCACCCTCAAGCAAGTGGCGGCCTGGCCATGCGGGCATATTTGTAATCACCTCCAACACAATATCTGTAAAATTCGAAAGAAATACATTAGATACTATTAAAACTTTTGATCCTGTAATTCAATAAAGATCAACTAAAGATGAACCCTTTTGATACTTTAGTGCTAATCTACTTTCTCGAATCCCCAAATGGAAGAAGACCCACCTTCAATTCTGCTGCCCATTATTAGAGAAAGACAAAGTAATAGACTTACTCTTTTTCTTTTTTGTGATGGTTCCAGCAACGTGCCTACTCTTCATCTTCAGTATAACCTACACAAAAGGGAGCCTCATCAAATTAAAGGCCGCAGAGAAAAAGAAAAGGAAGACAGCAGAACCATTTCTTCCATCATGCTCAGAATTTTTAGCTTTTGCTGAGAACTTTTTAACCCATCAGCACTCGCATTCATAATATTAAAGTTATATTGATGACCAAATAATTACATGATATGATATTTAGATAAATAAAGACAAGTTTTTTGTTTTTTTATTATAACACTCTGTACCTGGTTCAATCTGTTCATATAAACAGAAACTATTTTCCAATGGAGATCGCCTGCAATGATAAAAAAAAATGAAATAATCAAACCCCAGTAAACAATCATTGCTAGATAGCCTTGCATAATTTTACATAGACAGATTCAACATGCAGTAGTAAAATTGATCACAAAGATGAATCTAATGACATATCCTATCGTGTCACTATTTCCAGTCATGATTTTGATCCCTACCATTGCTTCAACAAGAGGTAATTGCAAAGCATCTCAACCCACTAGATAATTATGAAATTGACCAATTAACCATTCCTCCAGACATCGGAAGACGTACTAAAAATTATCCCACATAAAAGGCGAGCAACTCAAAGAAAAAACATGACAGGCATCACATTTTCAAGAAATCACTAAACCACATGAATTAAGATCTCATATTCCTGACAAAATATTCCTTCAAATACCATTCCTACCAAAACAACAAGACAAAGAACAAAATTTGTGAAACAAATAACAAAGACAATAAATCAGAATTAACAGAATTCATTAAATATGTTACCTTTGCGGGTGCGTTTGAGGAGCTCACAACCTCTGGCAAGTAATTCTCTACTGCATATACCCAAGAAATTCTCTTCAGGAACAAGCTCACCGCTGAAACTGCCGTTTGAACTACCATTATTGCTACCACCCCCACTGTTACCTCCTCCCACCCCTTTATCCACCGGTATCACTGCTGCTATATTCCAAACCTCCTTCAACGCACGAGCCTTCAAGGTGGCCGCACCTCTCAACGCTAAACACGTCAATACCCATCAGAAACACAAACAAATAACAAATCAAGGAAAACAAGCAGAACCTCATCGTCAAAATTTAACACTACCTGTGGCTGCCGCGGCAGTTAACGTCATGATATCGCCGGCAGAATGAACGTTGACAGCGGAGCTGACGACGGCAGCCAAATGTTCACGCTCCGCTCCCATAGCCTCCGCAGCCTCCACGCATTGAGCGGCCACAAGGGTAGCCGCCGATGCCACGGCCATGTCAGTCTGTGCCATCTGCTCGTCCTTTCCAGAAGCAGATGATGCAGCTGTAGCTGAAGCAATAGCAGCCACGGCCGCAGCGACACCAGCAACGGATATCGCAGCATGCAGCTGGGCATTAAGGACGCGGGTTTCTTCCTTCTTCTTCTCTCTCCTGTCTTTCAGCCACCGCCCCACAGTCTTTCCACCAGTGGCGGCGACAGGAGTCGCGGAAACGGCGGCGGGAAGACGGAAGTTCGAGCCGACGTTGAGTGGGTGGAGGTGGTGGCCGTGGCCGTGGCCGTGGCCATGGCCGTTGTTGATTATATTGCTGCTGTTGTTGTTACGACAGAACTGCGGAGAGTAAGAACGCCAGCGGTTAGTCGTAGAAGCCATGTTAAATTTGGTGAATTTGTTTTCACTTGGTTTTATAATCCTGTAATTTTCTTTCATGCACCACAAATAAAATTCTAAATATGTGTTTACTGTTTTTATGCAAAGAAAGTAATGACCCATCAATTTGCTTACTGGATTAATATTATATATCCTAACAAATTATACAGGGAAACCAAGCCAAACGCCGCGTGGTTTGTTCATATTTAAGGTTCAAACAGTAGTTTACTAATGGCGAAGATAAAAACACAACGAAGAAACGAATCTCTTCTTAAAGTAGAATCCCTGAATTTTCGCCACTTTTACTACTGCTTCACTTGGGGTTTCTTGCAGGTTCTTACTAATTCATAAAAACCCGAGGGTTTCAAGAAATTATAGAATAATCATGGGGTGGTAGGATAAATGGCTTCCTTGGGATCAAAGGAAATTAGAAATTGACGAGAAGGGTTCACTTTTTCATCGTTGAAGAATGGGAAACAAACTACTCTGCCATGTCTTGGTGTAATTAAAGGTAGCGCTGGTGACAGAGAAAGCCTGAAATATGGTTCTTCCGAGTCAGTAACTCAGTGCTTTGTGTCCGAAAAGTTAACCCCACAACAAACACCCAGAATTCTAAATTAATGAACCTCGATAATTTAGTATTGGTGCCAGATCTTCCGGAGAAGGAAAGAGAGATCGGATAACAAACCTTAATGTCTTCTATTTCGGAGGGAGAAACAGGTGGGCTGTCTGTCAACGAACCGCCATTCAAAGGGCCGCTACTGTGTGAGAGCCTACCCGATGTGCGTGGGGATACTTCCTGCTGCTAAAAATCAAAGACGATGAAGTGTTACTAAATGCTTCAAGAACATAGAAAACAAAAGCAGAAACCGCTCGGAAGGAAACAAAACAGAGCAAGTCACGCAACAAAACAAAGCAATCTCATAATTTGTCTAGACGTGGCTAACTTCGACCACTCACCGACTGCGACATGATACGCTCCATGATCATCTGGGAAGTTTCAGAGGAAGCAAAGGAAAACGGGTTCCCCGAGACGGCACCATTTTGGTCTTCTAGTTCGCCAGCTAAGTCCTCTAGTATGACACTATTTGAAGTTTTTGATAGCGTCATTTGTGGGTGTGGTGGGGCTAGAGCTTTGGACACCTCCAAAGCCGACACGCTCCACGACCGCGAGAGAAACTCCATGGGCTCGCGTGGTGTCTCCGGTGGCCGGTTCAGTGCCGGATCAGGTCGCCACGGTTCGGTCATGGCAATTAACTTGTCCATTGCAAGATAGTAGCGAGAGAAAGAGAGAGTGCGAGCAAAGTAAAAGAGAGAGTGCGCTTGATAAGATGAAAGGACTCACAGAGCGAGCTCGGTTCGGCACTTTATATAGAAGAGTCCAAAATGTAATTCGGATAAATAAAAAATTTAAAATATAGTAAGTAATTAGAAAACAAAGTAGGGGTAAATCTGAAAAAAAAATAGTTGACTGCACAGGAGTGTCGTCCGTTCTGGTATTTAAATCGTACGGCCGGATTTGATCGAGCAGAGATTGCAGAGTAAGGTCGAGATACAGTACACGCAGTCTAAGTGTGCCGTGGGCTCTACTTTGCAGTCTAAGTACACGCTGATTAATGGTTATGTTCCATAAAACCACAGTTAAATTCTATTAAGACTGGAAACGGAGGTGAAAGTTTAGCTTCTACAGAAATGGTGGAAGAATAAGCTTCGATCACAAACGACATTAAATAATCGTGAAGCGCAATCATTGAGATGCAAGAAACTACCAATTTAAAACCCATGTTCACTTGTTTTGTCTGCTCATCTATGGTCCCTGTTTGCATACTATCACTTGGCAATCTAACTTGTTAATCGAAAAGCTATGCTATGCGATGTTAGTGATAGTGATCCGCAGAGATTGCTCTAGCAGGCGAGGCTGGGCACCGGTTGCCAGCCATGAGGGATAGTGTGTGGCCAAAAATAAAAATAGGGTCTTCGACTTGTCTCCATAGATCCAACCACACTAGATTAATAATTCCCCTACCAAACGCGGTTACCCAGCAATTGACAAAAGTGAAATACAGACGTACACGTGTCATTTACGTTACATTTGGAATATCACACGCTTAGGTTCGGTTGGCTTAGCTTAGATTTGCTCGGTACCCTTGAGGTTATTTCTAATCTTTGAAAGATGTGGGACCCAAACAGAGACCAAACTTGCTCCTAAGTCACATTCCTTAATTTTATCAATCCTGAGCATCGAGTGGGTCCACTAACACGTGGACAGAAATAATGGTAGAATAATTGCCAAGAGGTGGTGCGGGTGATTATGTCCCGTGGCGCAACGCAGGCCCTGACAAAATTCCAGTTAACTCCTCCTTTTTGTTTTTGCTCTCGAGAGTGTTGTCGTGACAGCCTCTGCCGACCGACCTCTTCTGGTTTCATCTTCTTCTACGTAGCCTGTGACAAGTGAAAACACTACTCAGAAATGTTGCTCTGCACCAACTATTTCTCCCACTAAGAAACTCTCTGAGCTCAAATCCAAGTTTCCATGGATTACTTAAAGAAAAAAAAATTTGCAGATTTACATGGGAGATGATTTGTCTTTTGGAATGGATGCTTGCTCGGGCGAAAAATTTGCTTTGGAACCCAATTTTGGTGGTTAAAGTAAAAACCCAGTAGTAAAATGGAAAGAAAAGATACCCTAGCAATTACAGTGTTGATCCACATACAAGAGATTGAGATTGTTACAATCACTATCTATCTATTCATGCCTTAATTGTGATGTTGAAACTAGTTGACTGTATACTTTGCTCTGGCCCGTGCAGCCCAAGGAGCCTCTTTACTCGTGACAAGGGAGTGTGAAATTGATAGCCAAATTTGCCCACATGTTATTGGTAATTGTTGAGTTGGTCCAGCAGGTTTAAATTACTGGATGTTTACATTTAATTGAATAAAAGTTGGTCCCAGAGTACTGCTATGTGTAGGTGGATTCAACACCAAACACTAACTGCTTCTATTCATGCATAATTCTTCTTCTTCTCCTTCGTCTTGTTCTTTCTTTTGCACGAACATTGTGTGGACAGCCCCATTACTGCTAAATCATCGCACACGTTTGGCTAATACCAGCCACGGAGAACAACGGAATCGTTATCATTGCACGTCCTGAAAGAACAAATATAAAACAAAGCAAAACATTGTAAAAAAGGATCCAATCTAGAGACATTCCGAGGAATATTGGAGGTATAGCTCTTGTATTAGTGTTGTAAACAAAGTAACTGTTGTGTTCAACCTTGATCATTCCTGATTCACCCAATTATGCAAATACAATTGCAATTATTGTTAGTTTTAATTAGTGTTCTTTCTGGGTCTCTGGGATTAAATATCAGGAGACAGACAGACGAAAGGAGAGAGTGATAAAGTGAAGATTAAAGTCGGTTGGTAGGACAGAATGATCTCGCTGTCATCATTAAACCGGGATACTAAACGTGCACTTTTAGACACCCTATAAACACAAGAAGAACAGCGATATTATATATGCATCCATCTTCCAAATGATATTTATCACAAATTCACAATTCCCAGATCCTGAAACACGAAAACAACGGCATAGATTAGATTAGATGATGAAGAATTAGGGTTTTGTAAGGGTAATTGTGTATATGAACATTGATTATGAAATGGACGGTATGGAAAATTTTCACAGGAGTATTCAAAACAGAGATGGTGAAATGGGACAGTGGCCCGGTGGGCGTGGCATATAGACATAACAGGAGAGTAATCAAAGAAGAAGATTAAAACCCACTACCAACCAACTTCATTCTCAGTAAGGTGTTGCTGATACTGATACATGAGCCGCTAGACTTGCTTCACAGAATTTGGTGTGTTCGGCAAACCCATTTTTGTGTGGACTACAGACGTTCGGAATTTGTCCCTACTATATTCTAGACTCTGAATCAAACCAACATCCTATTCTAATACCCACTTGAGGAATTATTCATTCCTAGTCTTATACACTATGATACTTGCATGCTCTATGAATCATGTACTGTACTATTAACTTTCATCCTACACTAACTATAACTTGCTGTAGCACTTTAATATCGAAGGAAACTTAAAAACTCGTATGAATTTTGTAACTGAAACTCTCTCTCTTTTCTTTGCGACTGATAACTATGATTGCCAAGGAAATATGATAGAAATCTTGGATTATAGACACTACCCCCCCATTTCAAAGCAATATATTAGTGGAATCTTTGATTTTAGACACCATTGCACTCGAAATGGCACGCAGCAGCCAGCAAGCATGCTCAATTTACACTACGAATATAGAGGGGTGTAACATGACTACCAGCTACGACGGATATGATAGGTCAATTTCCTAACTTATCCAAAATCCTAAATTGAACCCACCACGCAGAGTGTCTGGTTTGCAATTACTACAACGTTGGCCCATTCATGAATCCATTGAATTATCAAGAAGTCAGTCTCGGATCATGCTTCCCCCTAATATCCAATCAAAAATATATGAATAGACGTGCCAATTAATGAATACTTCATGCTTTTTCGTAGCCTTGCCCTCTTGAAAGTCTTCTCAATTTTCCATGCTAACAGTGGTTGAAAGGGGTAGAGCTCGTAGATAACCCTTTTCTGGTTCTTCCTTCAGTTTTAATTCGCCATGACATTATGAATACAAAAGAAGACGACGTACCTTAACACAAAATTGGGTATGTAGCAGGAGAGCACCCCAGGCATACCAATTCATTTGAAGACGTTTCCTCTGTCAAAAGAATGCAATGCAATGTCACATAACCGAGCGAGAAACATGGGCATATGACCTAGCTAGCTTCAAGTTCCAATGAACATGGATTTACTACAAACAGCACAATTTAGATTTTGTTTTAGGCATAGCCCATAGGTGAGATTCACTCTAGCCATTCACGGGAGGGAAAATCAAGAAACTTCTTTTAATTACAAGGAGGAGAAAATTAAGGGGTAGAAACAAAAAGAGGGTGGAAATAGACAACCCAATGGAACTTTTGTGAATAAGAAAAAAGGCAAAGCAAAGAGAGTATGGTTAAACGGAAACATAAAACAAGAAAGGAAGGCTTTTGTGGGAAACGAAAGCCAAGAAATGGGAAAAGCAATGGCCGAGTACAGGCAAAAGGCCAAGCAATAATCCACGCGCATATCATAAACAATTACAAAACAACAAACAAAATGAGTATTTGGACTCTGGTCTTGGGGGGTTGTCTGTAGTCTACAGAATCTGAATAGAGTTTGATTGAGAAATCTGGAAATGGATTACCTATTAATTAGATGGGATGTGCTCAACTTAGCCTTAGCTAAAATATTTTTCAAGATTTGATGGGAGATTGATTGATGAACGATATTTGTCAAGATTTGACGAGAGATCGATTGATGAACGACGGACATTGGACAGTGAATGACAAGAGCAATTGGCACACTGACCATACACAGATTTTGTCAGCTGGATTGATTACCAATCAACCAAATAATTGAAGCGGTGTTATTGTTACTGATGTACAATTTTTACAGTAGAAATTTAGGGACATTAGTTGGGTGTCACAGTTGCAGCCTATAAAGAAACTGGGCCACAAATAAGTCATGTGGTAATACAGAGGCCTGGAATCTCAAACTCACCCTTACGAATGGCACGTTGAATTTCAGCCCAGTCATGTCAGTGGACCACAAGAGCAAAATGGAACCATATGAGCCTAGAATTAAATACGGTTTGTATAAGGGGTGTGATCAGAAATACAAAAGAGTTCTTACACAACCCTATCACAAAGGATCCAAAACAAATTTATTTATTGATTGATTATTGATGTATGAAAATCTGGTGCAAGAATCATCTTCTATCCGAATGTGTGTAGTTAACTTATTTATGTATTACCTGGAAATTTACAAACTAACAGCCAACTGAAGCGGGCATGGTGGGGGCATCAAAAGAAAAGCATAACACACACCAGATGGCAAAGATTCATATAATCAAGTGACCAAACTTGAAGCATCTGATCATTATCCTATTTTGAAAAAACCGAAACCAGGGACAGCATCAGGAGTATCATCAACCAATGAACATTTCCTCGCAAATTTGAAGCAGCTGCATAAGAGAAAATAGGCAGAACAGTAATCAGTTTATGCATTGTTACTACTTCGTGTGTGTGCTAAAAAGTATTCCTATAAATACTAGTGCAAGTGAAAAGACTTGAATTGTTATATTTCAATTGAAATTGGTGACAAAACTGTATGTCAAAGAATACAGCCATCGCAATCAAGTATGGTGTAAAATGGAGTCATGAGATTATTGTGTGATTTCATGCTTTTGTATTTGAAATCAGAGGAAAGAAATCCTGTATGCAAATCTGTACTGCTAATCTCACCTTGATTTTCACTGTTGTTAGACAACACAGGTGGAGGCGGTGGAGAAGATGGCATTAAGAGCCCAAGGTCTTTACAGTTCATTCCAATAGCACCTTAAGTCACATCAAATTCAAATTCAAATCAATAATTCTGTTCCAAAGCACAAAACTAGAAAATTATAAACCTAACGCATTCAATTCAAAATTGTGCATCCAAGTTATCATCTTTTGCAAAGTATGTTCCCTTATCATCTAATGAATCTCCTACTTGAAAGCAGCTACTTGTTTGTTTTATCAGTAAGTCAGTGTGTGCTCTTACATTCTCTGAAGCATGGGAAAGCAGAGACATTGAGAAGATTATAATGATCCACTGCACATTCACAACTGTATGCAAACATGGATGTCTTCTTGCATGAGCCGCCTCCACAATCAATCCAGTAGCAGACTAGACAACAGAACATGATGCATTAGCACGATAATACAAAATGATGATTAATATTACTAGATTAATAACGTAAATGAGTGATGGTGCTGACGATCAAAGATTGACTCATTATCCTTGGTTGCTTTCTGTTGAACAGGGGAGCGTGCTTCCGTGCAAGAAGAGTTGAAAGAACCTAAAAAATCCAAGCAATCAGCATCATCAAAAACTGGGGAATTGGTTCTCAATTGTAAAACTGAAACTGAAATTGACCATATTTTAACACCAGGCATGCAGCACTAAAAAGAAACTGAGGTCTCAATAGTTAACTTTGATACAATATTAGCATAACATCTCTACAAGTTGTTTTACATACCACTAAAGAAATAAGATTAGATCTCACCAAACACGAGTGATGAGACCTCAATAAATTAAACTAAGCTGTGATTAACATGTACCACCAACTTGAATTAAAAAAAGAAAAAATAACTCGCATAGAAATTGCTTGTAGATGCGAACAGTGCATTCTTTGTAAATGCTTTGACTCATTTTACTTCTGATGCTAAATATTGCCATGTTTTGTATCCTTTAGACAATACAGGGACTCCCAAACAATCACATATGATCCTCTAAAGTCAAATAAAACAGGGCCGCTAGATCAGCTGGGGTTATTCCAAGATTTCATACCATTTAAATTGGAACCCCGCAACAGTTTCCCAATCACATTGATCTGAACTTTACCCTCATAAGCACAAACACATGGCATGCAAGATATTAATATGTTTATGGATCATCATAAATATATAAGCAATTAAAATACTAGACAAATTTACATCTACATAATCATATGATATATGTATATGCTACATGGAGGATCGAGTGAGCTCACAGTTGGGAACTATGCAAGGGAGAAACTTGAGAGTATCATTTTTATCATCCAAAATAGTCTGCGTCCAGCCAGCATCACATTCACATTCATAAAAGAAAGTGCTATTTCGAGAAGACTTGCACTTTCCCCTTCCACAGTTTACTTTTTCGCACACATCCTCTGCAACCATAAATGTAAATAAACAACAACATCATTACAATATCATCTTCAAAATCTCAATCCATAGTCATACAAACAAAAAAATCAGGACTGACCCATTTGATAAAAGGCATAAAATCTCGAACCCATCAAAGAAATAACAACATCAACTACTTCAAAAGATATCCATTTAACAATCAATTAAGAAAGCATGCAAGAAACAAACCAAATGCAGGCGCTAGCAGAGGAGACAAGAAATTGCTCATGGCAGCCACAGGTTGCAGAATGAGGAGCATTGCAAGAACAAAAATAACAGCAACAGAAGCCATGATCACAGAGAGAGCGAGTGGTGCTGTCGACTGGTAAACCGTAGTTGTATCAATAAGTTCTTGGGAGAGTTTATAGGGGAAGCATTGATAGTTGGCACTTGGAATTAGAAGATCAGAGCGGTTGACTTGATGATCGATGCATGGACAGGTTTAATAACTCGGGGTCGTTGGCAGTTGGAAAGTTCAGCAACCAATCATTTTGTACCACGTCACCATTAAATTATAATATAAATAAACATATATTATCCTTAATAAATATATATATACGAGTGACATAATCTTATTTAATTTACGATAATTTTTTTTATTTATAATTAATAAATATAATGCATTTCCGAAATTTAGGTATCCAATCAATCAATTTTTCTGTGCTCGAATAAGTCAGAGGAAAGGAAATCTTTGATTTAATGCAATAACGAGGGCATTGAATGTGAACCGGAGTTAGATTTTGGTTAGGCAAAGGGTGCCGGTTAAATGCAGGTGATGCGATAGACTCGGTTTAAGAAGGAATGTCTCTAGCATGTGGCAGGCCTGCAACAATGTGCGGATCAGGGAAGGAAAAATGAGGACTTCGTGGCATAGTTTTTGGCCGCGAGTCCACCTGCCAACAGAAGAAGTCAAAATAAACCTAACTGTGATCATGGCTACCAGAACCAGACACTGCTTCTTTCAAATGGATTTGACTTTCAAGTACAAGAGTTTCTTTGGTTTTCCTTCCAGCCAGGTTTTGTGCGTTTGATAGTGCTGGAAGATGACTTCACTCGGATGTATTGGCTAGAGCCATCTATAAAGGACCGCAAATTGACAGAAACCATTGCAGGGAATCAAGTCATTCTTGGTTAGCTTTAGCAAAAGTGATCGAAACAAAATGCTGCCAAATCTCTTTGCCTTGTACTGTGAGTCTATGACACTAATCAGCTTTACAAGTGAGTTTCTTGGGCAAGCTGTGACATGTAATAGGTATACAAAGTTTACAGTTGTATGCAAGGAATATAGATTCTGTCTGTTATGACTTCAGGCAAAAGCAACAAAGTGATATCTTAAGTAATATATATATATGCTGAACTTGTTTATGGAGTAGTTGATGGAAATTGAAAATTGGAACAACCAAAAATAATAGGGAAACTCAATTTTCAACTTTCATTTTAGTATTTATCACCACCAGAGACCCCATTACTCTGTGTTCCAAAGAACCATCTTTCTATTAACAGCACCTGGTGGTCAATTCTTCTTCAAAGACTTTGTATAGACTTGATGACATGTATTTTGTATCCATTTTTAGCCAGCAGTCAGAAACAAGAAGAAAAACTATGTCTCTGTTTACTGAACTTTCCAGGTCAATTGTCTTCCTCAAGGACCTTGGATAGATCTGATGAGGAATCTGTTTCGTATTCATTTCTTTAGCCTAGCACAAAAGCAAAGCACAGTCATAAAGAGGACTATTCAAAGGCTAGTCAAGTTCATCATGTAGAAAACCTTTTGGTTGTTCCTTCCGCACCACACATATTTGGTTTTTAGAATTGGATCCTTCCCATTGAAATAATATCTGAAACAACAATGGAATAGTTCTTTCTTTAATGCTCATTGTGATCGGAACACAATTTACATGGTGGGGTTACTTTAATGTCGTCAGTCTTTGCATTCTCCAATTACCTTGTAAATGGAGAACAAGAGCATTTGGGGAGATACTACTAATTAGGTTGGTTTTTTTCCACAAGGAAGAAAGTGATATCAGGATAGCAGGACAGGGGTTCGGCATTAAGTACGATGACGATGGGCTACAAGCCATGGGAGAACGCATTCTGAATGGCACTTGTGAGAACATGAGACTTTCGTAACCTGTTGATCCGCCAGAAAGTCTTCCAAGCAAACAGAACAAACGTTCTTAAATGATTTACATGTTTTGAGTTTTGGGTGCCACCAACTCCCCAAGAATTATGAGGCTAAGCGAGTATCCTTTGTGCCGACTTATGATTCTGGTCGTCATTCTATTTTGTGGCAGCTCACCTAACCTGCAAGTAAATGACTCTGTTAGAGGCTGATACATGTCATGAATTTTGAACACATTGATCTATAAGAAACATGATAACCAACAAACAAAGTATGACTGCCAGTGAAATAGCATTAATAAGCTTTTGAATTTAAGCAAAGACAATACAAGTGATGCAAGCTTTCCTGCAATAACATTTTTGCCGTCTGTTGTACATTGATACAAATGCTCTTCTGTGTTAAAGAAGAATTCATAAATATTCAAGTAACTTCCTAAAAATTCAGGCTTTTAAAAGGAAGATTGAAGGCCAACCCATCTGTACTTGTTTAGCAGTAATTGCAAGTGCATGAAGTTAGACTTTGTGTGCTTTCAGACTTCTGAGTTTCTTAAATGGTTACAGCATTTAAGTGGACATCGTGCTAGACAATATCGCACGCTCGGAAAGTTAATAAACCATGTCATGCTCCAATTCTGGCCGATTGGATCCTTTACACAACTCTTGACCCAGTTCAATGGTTAGGATCAATACTCGGCCTAAAAGTTTAGCCCATTTATCATATGAATTTACTGCCAAGAGCAGATTCATGGCCATTCCCTTTTGCAGCTCTAGTTTCAGGCAAATAATTTTTCGCAGTACAAGAAGGTCATTGATAAACGCTTTAATTACATCGATACAATTCACACTTCGGATCAGATGACAGCCGCTAGCTTTCCAATGAACACATACATGAAAAGCAAACAAAGTTAAGACTTGGGACCATGACAATTTAGTTACTTTAGACAATTAAGAAAGTAACTCGGTAATAAGATAATAATTAATATAATTAATACGATAGGAATTAAGGCTTCAAGCCATTAAGGCGCATTGAATTCTTACCATTTCATCTTCAAATGAATAACAAAAGATTCACCTCGTGAAACTTGAAGATATAAAATGATAGGAAGGGAACCAGCCCGGCAAGATCCAGGAATATCGGTACTCTCAAGGTTGAAAGATGTTTCACTTGTTCCTCAGATCATAGTAAACCCTAAAAAGATATTCAAATAGTACATGAATGGAGGACAACCCATAAAGGGAAACTGACCAACCATCCGAATCACACGAGAAGGAAGAAGAAAATACAAATACAAACAAAAAGAGCAGAAGGGTCTTCAATATAATGAGCAATTTAAAATCTTTCACATGCATGCACGAATATTTTCTTGTCCATGTGGGGAGTATGATCCCACAGCCGAGAAACACATATATCAGCTTATCTATTATTGAGGGAAATATGGAAATTTGGCCATTGCTGTTTATCAAAATGTTTTAGAAGGGATATTGACTGCTTTTTCGACGGGATTGATTAGTATTATATTGTTGGAAAATATAGATTATATCTTAGCTTGATTTCTATCTGTTAGTTCTCGGGTTCGTGAATCAAATGAATTTGCATTGATGTTCTTCCAATCTCAATTACTGGAGATTTCCCCTGCATTTTTCTGGCTACGCGAATTGATCCACAACTGCTAAGGGGAAAGGTAAATTGCTGTAACAGACATGATGATAATATAATACCAGTTATTAAGATTTAGAGGGATTAAAGAAAGCAAACAGACAAACCCAACTTCAATGATGTTTCCTTCAACGAAGCACTTAGTCCAAGGGGAAACATATATAAACACACCATGTGAATGCCAGCCAATCCTTGCATCATTACAATAAAAGGTCACCAACAATGGCGATAATCAATCATTTCTGATGGTTAAGATGGTGCCAAATCCCATTATTTCAGTCCTTAAGAGTTTTTCAACAGGTTCAGAGGATCTTGAAGTTCATCATTACATGCAAATATAAATTGTTTAAGTGCATGTTGAGACAACTTAATGATAGAGAAAAACATATATAATGCATGAAAATTGCAGATTCCCAAGGTAACATGTCATCATTTTCAATACATTCCCTGTATGTTTTAGCTTGGATTAGATCTGCCATAAATGGGGTAAAATTCATTCGATGATTATAAGAATAGGAATATATTTACAAATGATTCTATAATATATATATATGTATGTATGTATGTATGTATGTATGTATGTATGTATGTATGTATGTATGTATGTTTGTATGTAAAACCTGCAGAAGCTGGGCTAAACATACTCTTTAATGCAGTTATTCTCTTCCCTTTATAGTTGGAAATGCCTTTCTGAACTAAATCACACTGAATTACTTTAAACATGGTCACAGTTACTATCACTCCATTTATTTGAAATCCATTTTTCCTTCTGTAATTTTAATTCATGAGATCTACCTGATTTACCTAACTTATACTACTGTAGCTACCAGTGGCCCTCGCTCAATAAACTTGTCATTCTAGGCAAAGCCAGAGTGCAATTTATCTAGATTGATTAACCTGTCTACCGAACAACTGGCCTCTAATTCTCTTCATCACATACCAGTGTATCAGTAAAGAGATACCAAAGCAATTGGACCCACGAGGATTCCAGGAGATGATAACATGGAAAGAGGAGATGATTTTATAACTGATCCTGTTAACCTATACTCTGAGTCTTTGATCCTCCGAAGAAAAAACATCAAGATTCATAATTGACTGTATACAAGGCATCCTTGTAATTTTAGATGAATTTGTCATAATATATTTTTCTTAACGCATGCTTTAAAGATACATGAGGATGTAATTCTTTGATTGGCACAAGGTCTTAGTATCAAAGGTGAGCTTCTCCTGGGAGATGGGACGATGGAAGAACTTGACTGAGAATACAAGTAAGGCTCCCTCAAGCTAAAATAAAATAGACATGGGCGCATCCCAGAGACCCCTGCTAAGACATTTCTGGATGGAGCCCTCTACCCCACCATCTTTACAAGTTCTAAATTCCTGACCCCTATTGGACAGCTCTTCAAATCTCAAAATAGAGTATTTCACAAGTATTCTGAATGCTGTCTACATATTTTCGCATGGTTTCTGAACCTCTCCATCCCAAGTTAACCAATACCACCTAAGACATTACATAAAAAATAAAAATAAAAAAGCTGCCATATAATTACCTTAGAATCCTCGATGACTGTAACAGAATGCAATTGACTTGCAAGGTTAAAACAGGTAGCTAATAGATTTACATCAAAAGCAAGGAATCTATGTGATTTATCTTCTAGGAGAGTAGCCAGGGAGCTTCCTCTTTGTTTCTTTATTCTTATGCTGGCCTTACATAATAAGCATAATACAAAAAGGGGAAAAAAAAACCTCTGAAATTGATGGTCATTACAAGGGAAATGTATCAGTAAGATCAGGCTTTCAAATAAGAGCAATTATAGACAGTTATGGTGTTGAAGCTACTTATTCAAGATACTGTTGACCTACTTCAGTTGTTACTAGATTCTCTCTTTATTTTCTCCCGTGTGATTGAGTAACGGCTTAGAAGGATTTGATAGGGATGGGGAGGACAGGAAAATGGATTAAAAGTTTCTTGACAGGGAAGAAAGACAGAGAGAAAGAAAAATGTACAAGTAATCAGAATTATTCAAATGTCACCGAGAATCCAACAACCCCCAAAGAAAAAAGGAGGTGGAGTTTTCGAAGATCTTCAACTACAGCAGCAGCAGCAGCTCCCAAGGACTTTAATTCTCCAGAGCCAGTTGCCGCAACACTGCAAGCTATACGGGCTCCGAAGGTAGATGATGAGGACGAGCAGAAGAAGCATGCCCTGGCTGTTGCGGCAGCCACTGCTGCAGCTGCTAATGCAGCTGTGGCAGCTGCACAGGCTGCAGCTGCTCTGATCCGGCTAACTGCTGCTGGCACTGAGAGAGCCAGCACAATCGAAGAGGCCGCTGCCATAAAAATTCAATCTGTTTTCCGTTCTTATTTGGTTTGTAACTCTAAAATTCCCTTTCTACATGTAGCCAATATATCAATGTTAAAGATCCTAATGCATCCATGATGAAAATTCAATAGAATTGTTGGTTTTATTTCAGGCAAGACAGGCATTGTGTGCATTGAAAGGACTAGTAAAGTTGCAAGCATTGATAAGAGGTCACCTAGCGAGAAAACGGGCCACGGCTACACTGCGGTGCATGCAGGCATTGGTGACAGTACAGGCAAGAGCCCAAGCTCAGAGAATCCGGACGACTGAAGAGCCAAAGCCAACGGTTAGTAATGGGCAATCAGTCCACAGAAAATCATCACAGGAAAGTCGGTTTAGGCTTGCATATCCTGTAAGTGCATACCCTCCTGCCATAACTTTCTATTCATAATACTGTCTTCCCTAAAAATCTCCGACCCAAATAGAACATAAATTTAATAACAAACAAATACTAAATCTCATCATTCTAGTCTGAATTGTCAAGAATTTCCATTAATATGATTAAACAGTAATATTCAATACTAATCCATAAACTAGAAACAGAAACACTCTCCACTGTTTTCCTTGCCTGGAGAAGCATGTCTTTCTCTTTTGTTCTTAATTATTTACTGCAATTTTAGGAAAAAATAAAAGACTCAGGGATTCTTACACCTGCTTGCAATCTGGTTTTTGTACTCACAGGAGATTGATAGAGGCATGGAAGAAAATATTAAGATAGTAGAGATGGATCAAAGTGAATCAAAGGGAAGTTCAAAGAGCAGAAATAGCTATTCAAGTCATTCAATAACTGAAAGAGCAGAACACAGATTCTCCACACAATTTGCATCATATCATGCATACAGAAAGCAATGCAATCATGAGGTCCCCCCAACTCCATCAGTACTGGCTGACATGAGTCCCAGAGCCTGCAGTGGTCATTTTAAGGACTATTCCTATAGCACAGCACAAAGCATTCCACAAAACTATTCTGAAGTGTCCAAAAATGATCCATCAAGAGTTCCTTCTGCTTTTTCTAGGCAAGACTGTGCAGAATCTTTGTCTTATGACTTACCATTATTTCCCAATTACATGGCTAACACAGAGTCTTCAAAAGCCAAAGTCCGGTCACACAGTGCACCTAAGTCAAGGCCAGATTCATTTGAGAGGCAACCAAGCCAGTGGAGGGTGTCCGTGGAGGGAAGAAACATTCCAAGGGCTGTGCGGATGCAGAGGTCGTCTTCACATTTGGGAGCTACAGCGAAAAACATCCATTATCCATGGTCAATTAAGTTTGGCCGATCAACAGTCTCGCGTAAAGACATTGAATGCGGAGTGTTCACCGGCAACAACTACTGCAGATCACTTGATGCATATGATGTGAGTATAAAATAATCTAAGATCCCAATTCTCTGTTGTGAATTGCAGATAAAAGAAAAACATTAAAGAGGAAGAAAACTTATGCCTCCTACACTGTACACAGTATGAAGGTTAATAGTAATCACTGAACATGTAACCAGAGTGTAATATTGATTTTTGTGGTTGCAGCATCATGGAAATAGGTACTAACACCGCATGTCCTCACGATTGCGACGGGAAATTGTATGTGGTCAGACTGGACACGTATGCAAACATTTAAATAATGGAAGATTCAATAAGAAGGTGAAATGTGCGATAAGGAAATTCTATAATTTTCTGACATTTGCTCACTCCCGATTCCCCTGCTACTGCAAAGGAAGTAGTGTATTGAAGAAACCCCTATGAAGATTCTTGTTTTTCTTTGTTGCTGATGTTTCTGCATGATTTGGTTGAATGTATTCCTTATACTAATACTAAGACTAAGGCAAATGACCTGCAAGCATTTTGTGTACAAACGGAGGAGCACAAATATCTGCTCTCTGTCTATTATAGAAATTTATCCAGTATGATTTTTCCCATATATGATCAGATGTCAATTTCTTTGCTATATGTATCGAAAGGGATCCCGTGCATTCGATCTACAACTAGGACCATTCTGCTTCTGACTTCATATTAATACAGCAATGGTCATGAGAGTACCAAAAACAATAATTTGTTAGAAAAAAGAAACTAGAAACTGTTTCTTTGTGCTTGAATTGCTATATCCTCATAATGTTGATGACTTAGCAGCACCTTTTCATCTTATGCTTATGCTTTCTTGTTTTGCAATTTAGGAATCAAACCTACCGGGTCCTTTTGTAGATTCTTTTCTACCCCTTTTCATATTAAGAAAAGCTTATCTAAAGTGACCGATAATGATTCCAATGTTCAAAGCTAACTAGCGCACAGGAAGAGATCTCGTGGCATAAGATGTCTCGTATACTAGTCACATAGACCTCAGTTCCTGACAAATCAAAATCTACAGTACTACAACTTTACAAACAACTACATGTGTACGAACAGTCAAGTATCTTGAATATGAGACCATGGAGGAAGAAAAAGAAAGTGCTAACCATTGGGGAAAATTAATGTTATTATTTTTCAGGTCTTCACAGAGTGTAGTTCCATCAATCTTGAAAGGTGAATTCCTTGACCTCTTGCTTCCAAGAAAAAGGTTCAAATCAACAAGATTATCCCTCGGAGGTACGGGGACAATTTAATAAAGCAACACGAGGCGATATCTGTTGCATTCAGTTTAACCATGAGATGCAGTGAACTTCGAAGGTTTCAATACTTTATGCCTGCGTATTCATGTGAAGCTCTTCATGGAATCCAACACACACCCTAATGGAAAATTATTATTTTTTTTCTTGGAAAGTAAAAGAAAGCTTATGTCGTACAAATAATTTCGGCCACTGAAAGGAAAACATTGCTGAGTTGGGTAAATACTTACAAAATATTTCACCCACTCCGAGTGCCCAAAATGGTACGAAAAGCAATGCATGTTTATAGCCGATGGATTTATGCACAAGATTGGGCTTATATACAAGATAAGCTTATTTTGTAGCGTGGAAGAGCCTGGCTTCTTTCATTCTTCAGGATTAGGCCTGGTTCGCTGACGCAAACTGGCACAAGTTCGTGGAAGTGAGACTAGAATCGGACTAGCTTGACTGATATTTGCTTTGGGCATTTGCACTGGACTTTTCAACACATTCACCGTCACTAAGTGCCGCTGCGACGTACGGGCTCTCGGCAGTATAACATCTCATCGCTAGACAACAAGTCTTACTTATTTTAGTTGCCTTGTCGCTGTAAAAGCCATACCACTAATTAATAAAGTTTTCCATTTTCATTGACGAATAGTTTGCATAATTTTATTATCATTATATGGAAAAAAAAGTTTCCACCCACCCAATATGCATGAATAGCATGGTCCTGTGGCCACAAAATTTTGAAGACTAAACAGAATCAGCCTGCCCGAAAAGCAAAACCTTTGTCTGAGAAGATAGCTATTCATGGGTCCAAGAGAGCAAAAATTCCCACCCCAGAAACATTTGAAGGTGTCATTTGCATTATGGTTTCCTTTTCTTAAACCAATCTAAACATTAGAGCGAAGGTCACTTGAGACAGTTCGACACTAGTCCATTTCAAATTCCCACTTCCTTTTCAATCATTGAATCAGTTCAACCATCCGATGTTTTTATGTTTTCTTAATTTTCGTCCATAAGTATAAGCAAAGCGTGAAAGGTCTCTCCCACTTTTTTGAAAGTCAAGAAAATTATGCTATGTTTCCATCGATGATCACTGGTACTTTGCAAAGGAAATACTTCACACTGCTGCAGCCGCACAACTTTAGGCTCTTTCCACCAAGCATGGAGAGCTAGGTTGCCTGGCAGTGACAATTCCCCACATAAATCCCATGTTTGTTTTCTTCCCTTTGTTACACAGGATAATCTCTCTCAGAAAGGCAATAAAAGCTTCAGTATTTCTATTTTTTATTTTACTGATGAACAATCCTTTTTGGTGACAATGCATTCTTGATCTAATCAATGACTTGTCACCAACCAATTCAAAGTCATTCGAATCAAGAGAGCTTCGTATTACCCTAAGCAAATATTGAACTGCATGCCATGCGAACTGTATTTGTCTAATAATCAACTCCAGCCGTTAATTATAAAAAGAAAAAGCACTGTTAAAGGGTCTCCCCACCAAAAATATTTGCTTCTGTTCATGAATTTAAGGATATCATATATCTATGGATCTAATGGATTGGTATATGTATCTCGTGTTAGCCCATTCCATTACCACTATAACAATCATTCCATTAAATACTGACATTGGTAAGTGTTTTATGGTGCAAATATATCCTAAGCAGTAAGTAATTATACATTGGTGTTCTATAAAGAAGAACTAAATTACAGGAATAATAGATGTAGCAAACACCTAGTTTTTCCACTTGTATGATCCTCAATAATATGGAGTAAATTCCATTAACTAACTCCCAAAATGTGCTGATTAACACACACACACACACAGAGCATATCTTCCCGAAATCCCCCTACTTGCAGCTACTGTGCTGTGCAATCAGTGAACTAGCACGTGTGCCGGTCGAAACATCCATCCAATAAAAACAATACCATTTCTACCAAAAGCTATCAATATTAGGTAAGATTGTGGACCATTTTGCCTCTCGCAACTGTTCATGGTAGAGTTTGGGAAGCAAGCTAGAAGGTGGATGATCAGAGGTCAAAAGAGGTTGAACATATGACGCGTTTTCAGTCTTTCTTTAAGCGGTTGTTTGGAGCACATGGATTGGATATTTCAAACTCATCAGTCAAGCACACGGCACACTCTCTTTTCGATCATCACCTTATATAGAGCCAACTGCCCATACCTTTTTCTCAATGAAATAGCCAAATCTTTCGCACCATTCATTTCCAAATTCTACTTCTTTTTCTTGTGTAATCATTTCATTCACCATCCTGAAAAACATATGCCACCAAGCAAGGCCAAATATCAGTATTTATCCTTAGACAACAGACACTACATATATAGTTTATAGTTTCTGCCTTTGTAGGAAAATCTGTTATTATAATCTTCAGAATGGGCAACGCTAACTATGAATGCCTGCATCGAGTTTCGATTCCTCCACCGAAACCATTTTTCAGGTCACTAAAGTCCGGTCTGAAAGAAACTTTCTTCCCGGATGATCCTTTCAGGCAGTTCAAGAACCAACCGGCTTCTCGGAAGTTTTTGTTAGGCTTGAAGTACTTTGTGCCAATTCTTGAATGGGCTCCTAGCTACACTTTTGAGTTCTTCAAAGCTGATCTTATCGCAGGAATTACTATTGCCAGTCTTGCCGTTCCTCAGGGGATAAGTTATGCGAATTTGGCCAACTTACCACCAATCATTGGATTGTGTAAGTGCTGCAAGCAACGTTATTTCGTTTTCGTTTTTGGACGACCATGCAAGTTTCTTGTATAAAAATATATTATCTTTGAGTCTTTCCTCAAGGGATAAACTATGCCATTTTGTCAAACTTACCACCAATCATTCGATTGTATGACTGCTGCAAGTAATTTGTATTTCGTGTTTGTCTTTAGAGAACCATGCAAGTTTAATATATAAAATTTGGCTATATTTGACCTTTCCAGTTTGGTTTGTTGAGAAATGCAGATTCTAGTGTTGTTCCACCATTGGTGTATGCCATGCTGGGCAGCTCAAAAGATCTGGCGGTTGGCACAGTAGCTGTTTCATCACTTCTAATATCTTCCATGCTAGGGAAAGAGGTTAACCCTACCGAGAACCCTAAGCTGTATTTTCAGCTGGCTCTAACAGCTACATTTTTTGCTGGAGTTTTCCAAGCTGCTCTTGGCTTCTTGAGGTCAGCATCTTTTAACTCATTTATCTGTTTTTCTGGGAGTCTAAATACATTCAACATCTCAAATAAAAAGGCCTTTGTCTTGTTGCATCAATTCAAACTCCAATTTACATTTTGCTCTCTTGCTAGGCGTTTCAATGGTTATTTGATAATGTATGAAACACATTGCAGGCTCGGTCTTATAGTGGACTTTCTATCACATGCTACCATAGTGGGTTTTATGGGTGGAGCAGCAACAGTTGTTTGTCTTCAACAACTAAAAGGGATACTCGGGCTGGTTCGTTTCACTCATGCCACAGATCTTGTCTCGGTTATGCGCTCCGTTTTTAGCCAAACACACCAGGTTTGCTTTTCATATGTACCATGCCTTTCGTCTCAATCAATGTTAACGTTAAAAAGTTAAATCTCCTTTTTCTAATGTAATGTAATGGTGGCGTTGGTTGCAGTGGAGATGGGAAACCGGCGTGCTAGGATGTTGTTTCCTTTTCTTCCTCGTCCTCACTAGATACTTGGTGAGTAGATCTTTCATTTTCATGATTTTCAAGCTAATTAGTATAGTTCGGACAGAAGTAAAATAAAAGAGAAGTCGTTTACCCGCTAGTTGCTGTAATAATTTATGAAAGAATTCAAGACAATCACATCTGGCAATAATCATAAGACTACTGAAGTGGGTTGTCTTTAACCTCAAGGGTTTCATTAGATTCGTGGGCTGTAATTTTCACAGTCAATATCTCAAATTATGTCTTGTATCGTTGCCAACAAGGGAACTAAAAGGGGACGAAAGAAACACCTAAAATTACGGAAATGCTTTGAGCTGAGTCCAATTATTTGTGCCCTCAAAAAGTAAGGTTTTGTTAGTTTCCTATGAGATTTTCTCAAGTTCAGTTGATTAATTTTGATGCATGGGATGCATGCAGAGCAAGAGAAAGCCAACCTTCTTCTGGATAAACGTAGCAGCACCTCTGACTTCTTTTATATTAGGAACCGTCATCGTCTACTTGACTCATGCCGAGAAACACGGCGTCCAAGTGGTGTGCGAGAGCTACCGCTTTATCTACATCTTAATTATGTTAACCCCATTAATCCAACTTAAATGTGACTCTATGTACTGTTGACGCAGATTGGGCACCTGAAAAAAAAGTTGAATCCACCATCTTTGACAGAGTTGGCATTTGGGTCAACACATCTGATGACAGCCATTAAAACAGGAATTGTATCTGGCGTCGTTGCTCTTGCTGTAAGTCCCTGTTCAGTTTCTCACGTCATTTTTCCACCCAGTTCCTGAATCCTGATCACATCACATGTTCTCCATTTCTAACTTGGGTCCAGAATTGTTGAGAGCCTCAGCCAGAGTTGATATAGGTCATAATCATAATACTCAGTTACTGCACGCCAGAAAGTTCTGATGGGTCCCATAAGTCTATTTTCTCCTCCAACTTCTATTTGGATATCGATATGATCTAAGAATTGACACGAAGTTTTATTTTAAATAGAGTCAGAGCATAAATTAGGTTTTTTTTTCTTTTCTTTACCTAAATGGTTGGTGGATGTACAGGAAGGAATCGCGGTTGGGAGAAGCTTTGCCATGTTCAAGAACTACCACATAGATGGCAACAAAGAGATGATCGCTTTTGGGCTGATGAATATTGCAGGCTCCTGCACTTCTTGTTACTTAACAACAGGTATCAGTTGGCAACATAGGCTCAGCCCAATTTTTAATAGGACCAAGAGTTGCTTCTGAACTCCAGTTAAATGAGCCGATTTATGGATATCAACTGCGATTGCAGGGCCATTTTCGCGAACAGCTGTAAATTTCAATGCAGGATGCAAGACCGCAGTGTCGAATATAGTAATGTCCACTGTTGTGATTCTGACACTGTTATTCCTGACGCCTTTGTTCCATTACACTCCCCTTGTGGTGCTGTCCTCAATAATCATTGCCGCCATGCTTGGCCTAATTGACTACCAAGCCGCCATTCACCTCTGGAAACTTGACAAATTCGACTTCATTGTATGCATGAGTGCTTACGCTGGCGTGGTCTTTGGCAGTGTTGAAATTGGCTTAGTTACCGCTGTAAGTAATTTTAGCTTTTCCATTGCATTAGCTTTTCGTGTAAATTGATTAACAATATTGATGTGAGCTATGTTTTTCAATGCAGGTTACAATTTCATTGCTGAGGGTGCTGTTATTTGTTGCAAGGCCTAAAACAGTTGTTTTAGGGAACATGCCAAACTCTCTGATCTACAGAAGTATTGATCAGTATCCAGTTGCTAACCCTGTTCCTGAAGTTTTAATTCTTCAGATTGATGCACCAATTTACTTTGCCAATGCAAGTTACCTGAGAGAAAGGTAAATAAAGACTCACTTCTCGTGTTAAATGAACTTGCATTGAATTTTGAACAAGACTAACAAAAAACTTGGCTGCTAATTTCATTCTCAGGATCTTGAGATGGGTCTACGAGGAAGAAGACAGATTGAAAGTTTCAGGAGAAACCAGCTTGCATTATGTCATATTGGATATGAGCAGTAAGTAACTATTCAAATCAAACACAAACAATAAACCAAATGAACAGTCAGTAATTTAAATCCTGATTCTGAAAACGTATTTATATTATAGATGTTGGAAGTATTGACACCAGTGGAATCAGCATGCTTGAAGAAATCAAGAAGGCTGTTGATAGAAGAGGTCTCCAGGTATTTTACTGGTTTAATCTTGCTGATAATTTCTTTTGTTCAATTAATTAATTGTTGTTTATCTGCAGATTGGTCAATATGGTTATTAATGTACTAAGCTGTTATGTTTCAGCTTGTGCTAGCAAACCCAAGAAGCGAAGTGATTAAGAAGCTGGAAAATGCCAAGTTCATTGAAAACATTGGTCAAGAATGGATTTACCTTACCGTGGGAGAGGCTGTCGCAGCATGCAATTTCAGGTTACACAGATGCAAATCAAATCCTGGATTTGAATACAACTCACAAGATGATAATGTCTGATCAACGACTGATCATCAAAAACTCGAATTCGTCGAGCTTCATGGATCAAATCATTGTCGATGCAGCTAGCAATCAACGTACATCACTGAGGAAGTAACATATCTAATCTGATTCGTCCAGAAATGGAAGATAGGATTGTTACGACTTTTAGGCTTTAAAGTAATCATGTAATACCACGTACACAGGCAATAAGATGTGTGCTTCACACTGGAATTTTGAGATTATACAGTGGATTGAATTTGCAGCAAAATCGTGTAAACTGGGGAAATTAATCTGTGTAAACCATGTTTCTAAGCTTAAAAGTTTTGAATATCTGCTGCTTCCAATTACTTTCCCGGAAAAATTCTTCTGGGATCCAGTAATTGGCTCAAATTTAAAAGGCTAAGCTAATGCTCTGACTTCTGATCACCTTGAATTATTAATTGCAATACAGCTTCATAATTACTTGGTAAAAAAGCAAAGACTTTGCCCAACCAAATGTATCTAGTTTCCTATGTAATTCCACGGCCTATTTTCCGGACTATAATCTGGGGATATAATGCAGTTGAACTCATTCGCTGCAGAAGAATTTGCAAAATCCTTGAGAGTTAAAGAATTTTCTTAATTATAACCAATGCAGTCTAAAATTCTGCAAATTAAAAATAAATCCTTTCAGCTTCTGAGAATTGGAAGAGGGCGTTCAAGAAAGAGGGGAAAACCAGGGCCGTCGACACCAAGTCCTATGGAAAGGACCCAGAAGAGGTCCCTTGGCACCCATGGAGCGGAAGAACAAGCACACTTTGCCATGGCTTCTTTCTGTTTTGGTTTAAAACTATGCCTGTTATGTTTTATACACGTACGTTTGAATTTTGGGGTTGGAATATGATTATAAAACTAGCCGGTGGAGCCACTTAAGCAACCAATTTCAAATCTACATCTTGCCCTTCTGCAGTACTGTAAATAATATACAACCTAAAACATAATGCCAAAGGAACCTTTAGGCTATGATTGCAGGTAGATTTTGCTGATCAGTAGTTGACATGCAACTTTGACCAAAGTCCTAAATAATTAAATGGGTTTGGTTATTCGTTCATCATATTTATAATCCACAAGGTGTTATACCTGGACCATTCGCTCAGACCAATTTTTCCAATAAAAAGCATGATGAAATCAAGGCTGTAGCAAAGACAGAAATATGAAGTATTAAACAAACTGATTCCAAAGAATTGCAACACCAATATGAACAAATACAGAACCAGTAGCAAATAATTTCAAGTAATTAAAGGGTCAAAGCCCAGCAAAAAACAGGAAGCAATTTTACAATAAAAATGTCTGCAAAAGGCTATCATTCAACAAGCCCAAAAAAACTCTCGAGAGTAAACAGTTGAGTGCATGAACAAAAGGGTCAGGATAGCACCTTGCATTCAATCATCATATTCGAGTTGGAACTTGTATTTCTTACGTAACCACTCCAGTGTGCTGACCATTGTCTTCTGATAAAAATCTAGTTAGTAGCAAATGACTAAGAACTGGGCAGTTTTTGTTTGAATAAGCGAGGAACCACTTCATGGGCACCAATGTCCAAAACTTCAGGGTCCCTGGAAAAAGACAGGCATTTAGATTTAACTGGTTCATACAAAGTCAAATTGCAAAAAAGGTACCACGATTGTTGTAGGGTAAGACAACCATTCTAATCATCAAGTTATGCTTGATAAACTAATGGCATACAATAAAAGGAGTGGAATAAGCCTTTATGAGTGTGCGCTGTCACAAAGCAGCAAGCTGGGAGATCAAGATTTTGAAAATGTATAAAAGAAAGATGCCAATTTTTATAACCATAAAAAGCAAAACCAATGGAGACAGTCTTCTGCAGTGACAAGTGCAATCATACCATGAGTATCTAACACTGAGATAAAGCGGCCATCTCTTAGCGAGTTTGACATAAAAGCTCCACAAGAAGAATGAAGTTTTCAAATATCATGAATAATAATCAATAAGCCAGCCAATCCATACCGCTGAACTCAATCACTTACAGCAGTAATAAAATGGAGTTTCTCAATTGTCATGGGTTGCAAAAGAAAATTGTTGAAACAATTGCAATTGCACAAGGCATATTCTTGGTACTACCTATCAGATGTTTACATAAAACTACTTTCAGCTATCAAAAAACTTGATTTATGCGCAAATAGTTGGAAATTTTTCTTGAGAAATAAGATTTTTAGCATTATGAATGAGAGAGAGAGAGAGAGAGAGAGAGAGGGAGAGAGAGAGAGATGCATGGTTTTGCCCCTTTTCATTGGTACTAGGTATAAACAATAGTTTTTGCAGGAAAGGTGACTCAAATTGAACAAAGAAAACGTCGTGTTGCCCATGTCTCCACTTTCTTGATCCTTGACCTTTCCAAACCTGTAAGTGTAAAGTCAGCAAATTATCAATAAGATCTCGTCAAGGAATATTTTGAGTCTACAACGAGAATGCAATAACAAATCATAAGCAGAAGTTAGAGAGTGTAATAGATTAACTAATCAAGCAGCATGCTTGAAAACACTCAAATCAAAAGGCCGGTTGGAAACATATCTCACTTGTGGTCATCTGTGTACGATTGATATGAAAAAATTTTAAAGCAAGTTTTGTTTTTGAATTTGCATAATTCAATATTTCATTATCCATACAAATTCTGTGCAACATCCCCACTCCTCTAATTCTTATAATATTCTTTTGTTTCACATCAAAAAAATTTTTAAAAAAAACCATAGGGAGCACAGCAAGAATGATTTATAAAGATCATAGATCCTTAAGCTTATCAAGGAGACCCAAATTCAATCTAAAGCATGTATGAAGACATTATATGTTACCTGAGTGTAAGATATGATACTTTTTGGCACCACGAGGCAAGCCACAGATGAGAATGATTCCTTGGCATACTGCCTTAGAAATGAAGAGCAATTGCTGTGTGTATGGGGTGACACAAAGGCCTGGAACAACACATAGTATTCATTCTAAGTTGGGAGTACACCTTTTTATTAAATTCATAGTAAGATAATATACGTATCTATATACACACAACTTGAGATTGATGGACCAGACACTGTACGTATGCATGTATATCTTCAAATTATACGTTCAGTACAAACAAATAATTTGCTAAGTTTGTAGTTACAAATTTAAACCCAACACAAAAGAAAGGGTATAGAACCACATAAAGTAAAATGTCTGGTAAAAAAAACTTCAAATCAAAAACAGAAGGCTACTGAAAATGAATGCTGACAGAAGATTAAGCACCTCATCAATATTGACAGCAGGAGCATATTTCTCAGTATCTGTCTTTTCTTTATCAAGAAGAAAAGATTTGAGCAGTGGAAAGTAAAACCATGTTCTCTTATCCAGAAGACTGAATGAAAAGGAACAAAAGTAAATTAACATGCATACATAATCATATTGTTCCATAGCCTCAAACATGCATCCTTTCCTGAAATATCCCTGTAGGTGCCTCAAATTGATAACTGTTATTCAATAGTATTTTGTATAGCAAGTAACATGAATATCAGTTAAAAGAACAAAAACCTTTTCCCACTGGGGGTTGAACGTGATTATCGTTTCTGCATCAGAAAGTGCTTTGTTAAGTTTAACCAGCTGTAGAAATGCTGCAGCATGGTTGCTGGACAGTAACAAAATATTGCAATGGATGATGCGTTAGTACATAATCAATACCACCCTGCAAAGACATGCAGGCATACACATATGACAAGTGAAACTAACAGGGAAACAAATAAATGCCACGCACATATTAGGAGTAGATTCTATGCCAAGCAACAGAAAGCATCGAGTATAAAATATTCAACATGCTACCAAATGCAAAGAAATAAAATCTCTTAAGCTCAATCATACATATAACAATGACCATTGTGCAAATACATACAAACCAGAAGTTTTGGTTTTTCTCAACAAAAATTTAACAGATGCCAGCACTAATGGCTTTTAAGTTATAGAAAACAATCAAAGCCATCAATTTTCCAACAATAAGAAGCATTAAGTAAATAAACTATGAAGTCAAAAACCACATAAACATGAATACAAAGCAAACATCAACAGAAATTTAAGTTAAGTACAATGTCAACTGCAAAGAAAACAAAAAACCACTTAAAGCACTCAAGTGAACTATTCAAATACCAAATAAAGATTGCATTTTATTAATGGAGCATCCATTCAAAAAACATAGCAAGTAACTGTAAAGGGTTGGATTCGAAGGATCTTGTTTGATGGCCTGAGTGTAAAGAGCAGCTGCTTTGATATAGTTCCCAGCTTTGAAGAACTCGTTACCTTTATCCTTCAATGAAATCTCCACCGCCGTGCCTGATCCTGCTATTGCCTCAGTAACCATGTTTGATAAAGTTACAATCTTTCAATAAGGTTGCAGTAAGAAGATTGCAGTCCCTGTGTTTTATGGTTTGCCGGTCTCTAGGATTTATGGGAGATCTTTATTTTCAGCTCCTTCCGAGTATTGAAATTTGTACTAACTGGGTTCCTGCTCCTCCATGCTGGGGCTCAGTTAAAACATAGGCTTGATCCGCCTCGGGTTAATTGAGGAATTATAGTCTCCTAAATGTACAATAATCTTGACCGTTAAATACGTTCGATCCGAGGATAAGTAGGAAGAGAACGACAAGTCGGTTTTAATCTGCATTTTAACAAACGACAAATCGTTTTAAATCTGCATTGAATCGGACGGGAGCCATAACTTTCTCTTTGTTCTTAATAAAACAGGCCCACTCACAACTCGGTATCCTCACTGCAGACTACGACGCTGATATTGGCGGCTCCCTAAAACGGTACGCTTGCGATCAAAGCAGAGTGTTTTATGCTATGTTTTGCGTATGTTCTTATATTCAAATAATGCTACCGGTATGTTTTACTTGCTTAATTTTAGTTAATATTTATAGGCCTTGCATGATAATAGATTTTGGCATAGAATCTTTAATTATATGGGTTGGCCCTTCGGCTACTAGTTATTCTGGTTAGGCACGAATGCAATGAAAGAAGCCGTCTGAACATCAATGTGAAACGGTAATTTTGATTTAGTCGGGTTACCACGCTACTTGTTCGATGAAATTCCTCACTGAGATGTTGCTTTTGATATACATGACATTATTTCAATTACTCTTTCCCCAGATAGCTGAGTCTATTTAATGTGAATAGAGAGTCAAAACTTTTTATTTTCTTTGTGTTCATTGCAGTGAAGTAGCTAAAAGCAGAATCTCGTGCTTGGATATATTTAACTGAGTATATATCTACAATTAATCAGAGAAGTCATTTCCGTGGGGATGAAGATGTATGCACTTGCAATCTTATTGAGCTGTTCTTTAGATCCTGTTGTATTTAGTTTGTGTAAACAAGCTTGTAAATTAATTGAGCCCTGTACAATTACCTATTTGTTCTTCTCCCATAATTTTTTTCCTATTATATTGTGTAGTAAAACAGTTTGGGTGTTTTTCAGATTGGAAGTCAATGCTGGGCCTCTTACCAATTTTGAAGTTCTTGATTTTCTACGATCTAGAGGGGCTTCCAAGGACCCTACACATGTTCTTGTTCCAGTAGCACTATCTGAGTTCAAGGTTAAATTTATTTTCTGACAGATTTTTCAAGTAGTTATATTTTTATTGAATTAGAGTAGTGGGCATCCATATGTGGCTTATTGTCATGCTTGTGCTATAGGTTTATGATTATTTGGCAGAGAGTGCTGCTTGCAATCAAACAAGAGATAAAGTAAATGAGTTTTTAGAGAAGAGTAAAAAATTCAAACTTGCAAAAGCTGAGATTCTCAATATCATCAACATTCGGCCAGACTCTTTGGTTGAAATAGACTCGGTAAATTTATTATCTTTATCTGCTTGGTATTTCTAATTTTGCATTGCTGTTTTGTCTAGTTCATAATATTTTCACCTTATAGTGTATTGGATACACACATGTGCTTGCCATAGTATGCCCTGCATGTTATTTGACGTATATTTTCTATGCCACACATTAAGTACAGTTGGTATGAAGGTGTGCATTGTTAGTCTTCTTAGTAACCCGAGTGGCAAATTGATGTTTAAGTGGGGTTAGGAATTCTCAACTCACAATTTCAGCGGGAAGGATTTTATAGCAGCTGAATGTTGTTTCCTGTAGTTATTCTTAATTGTTGAGTCATTAGAATTCGTAAATAATTCTTTCCAGCAGTTACTTGCCTAGAATCTTCAGATGGTGCAATACGTCTTCTACTGAATAATTGATATGTTGAACAGATTGTTATACAAATAATCTGTCTCATGCTGTTGTGGACGGTAGAATCCAACTCGATGATATTAAAAACTTTGTAAAATTTAATGTGCTGTGCCCTATTTCCAGAACATGATCATTTAATTAGTGGCAATTGGTTGTATTGCCTGATTTTTATTTTCAAGAACATTAAATTTGTTCTTTAATTTGTATCAGAAACAACAAAATTTTATTTCTTTTATAAGAGTAATTCAAATTGTATATCTTTCCAATATACCTTTTGTTTTGAAGGGTATATTGTGTTTCTTTCATAAGATATAAATGCACTAGAGACTGTAATTTGTCTCAGTTGTTTGACCATGTTTGGGAATACCATTGTTATTCTATCCTGAAGACTGCTTATAGAGTTTTCAGCATTCATAGCCCTTTTGTTTTGTCAAGAAGTAGTATTGTTTGCTAATACATCATTTTATTTGGTTTACAATTCACAGATTATAGAGCAATCTGACACACGCTTTGAAGAACAGCAACTTCAGGAGTTAGTAGACTTGGTTGGTGAAGTGCTGCCACCTCTTCCAAACCAACCAATATCTGAAGAAGATGTTAATGGGGATGTAGAAGGAACTACACGAGGGGTGCAGGCCAGCAAGGTTCAAACAGAAACAGCAGATGGTAGAGATACTAATGTTGAGAAGGAAGAAACAGCAGGTGGTGAACCAATGGATGACAGTTGAGGCCATTTATGCTATACATTTCAACCAAAAACCAATCAACTCCAAGATTTCTGTGAATATTGAGTGAACAGAAGTGTTCTGGTGTTTTGGGATCATGAACTTGGTAAACTTGTAAGCTTTAGATTTTTCTTGATATTAGGGCTTATTTGAATTCACTTTGATATATTAATGATAATATTGTTTCTAAATGCTTGGCATAATTTGAAGTATATGTAACGGAGAGCCACTTCTTCCTTTGGTTTTGCCATTGAATTTGCCCTGAACCAAGTCACAAACTCCTCTTCGAATCTAAATACAGCACAGGCAGTGTTCTAACAAGGGTTCAGTTCTCCCCAAAGGGAAAAGGGAGAATGGAATATCCAATAAATGGATGCCTCAAGCTTTACATGATCTCCTCAGTAAGGCAAATTAATCATTCTCTCATCACCGTGCATCAATCACAGGATCATGTGGGCATTTAAAATTTCTTTTTTTCTGTGCAAAGTCTTGAAGAAAGAAAGAATTGGCATGGGAGCACTAGCAAAAGTTTTTAACAGACGGGAAGACTGAAGATAAGCCTTACAAAGCCTGCAATTCTAGAAACTCCACACCCCACACCCCAACTCCAGCAACACCATCACGAAATCCGACAGCAATGTCAAATCAAACATCACATCAAAACCCCAATCTGTGAATGAAGAAGGGGGTGAGAGAAATGGGCAACCTGACTACTACACACAACTTACCTTTGGGATTTGATTACAATTTGGAACCACCAAGCCCAACCTTTCTATCTTCTTGCCACCTGTCTTACCTAATCCAGAAAAACAATTACTCCATTATAATTTTTTTCAAGAGTAAACAAAAATGTCAGGTCTCTCGTGAAGGGACAGTCGAAGAAAAATGAGGAAGGGGTTGGGAATTCTCTGATCAACTCTATAAATAATATTTTCCTTTTAGTCTGATTGATTTAAAGAGGAAGAAGAAGAAGGTGGGGGCTCCCCAACTTCTAAAAGCAAGAGTATGTGGGGGGCCTTTTCTTCTTTTTCACAGACCCTTGTTCGTTCATTTATTGCCCTTTCCTTAATGTAAACAACATTTCCACATGCATACAGACAGAGACAGAGTCCATCCCCAAATGTAAACCCTCTAATTGAAGGCAGCTATTCCCTCTTTCATTCTCTCCCTCGTGTGTGAGGACTGCTGCTCGTAGACTACACATACTTGTAGTCAATGTAGAAAATCGAATCTCAATAATACAGAAGCAACGATGTAAAGAACTCATTGTCCAAAAAGCAGCAGCAATAATGCAGGTGTGGGCGGTGGTGGGCTTCGGTTCCCTTACTGTACTATATGGAATTCCATGATTCAAAAATGTACTGCTGCCCATCAGGACAGAATGAAAGCCGCACATACATACATACATGCATGAATGTATGCTTGGGAATGATATTTTGTAACAAGTATTCAAACATGCCACATGCCAATACAGACTGAAGGAAAAACAACTGTACAATTTAAGATTCTTTCTTCCTCCATGCAGATAGGATGCCATCCTCCTGCAACCCCATTCAGAATACCATGTGTGTGTAATGACAGTTCTAAAACATTTGTCATTTTTCAATGTGACATCTTACTTACCTTAGCTCTCAAGAGACTTAATAATAGTAAATATTTATAATTTCATTCTATTTAATAATCATTAATTTGCGTCATTACCCAACTCTTTACATCAAATTTTCGGTTAATACAAGTTTTAAATTATATATTATCGAACATAAGTAAATTGTCATATTTACAATATCTAATGATATATTAATTGTTACTTGTATTTAAATACACGTCATGTTAGATATACAATTTTTTATAATAATTATATTAGTATATAGTAAGATAATAATATATTGTTGTCACGTTACATATATAATTTATTTATTTTATTTTTATTTCCGTGAAAATATAAAAATGTGTATAAGTATACAATATTATAGAGATTGATTAAGATTTTTAAATATAAAATAAAAATTTAAAATAATTATTGTAAGATTTAAAATAAATAATATAAAATATTAAATATAAAAAAATAAAAAATATATTTAAAAATAAAAAATTTATATAAAATTTTAAATAAAAAATAATTTATTATGTAATATATATATATATATTATATAATAAAATTATTTTAATTAATAAAAAATAAAAATATATTTATTAATTATAAATAAAATAATTTTTTTAAATATTTTAATTAAAATAAAATTATTTTATTCATAAAATTTATAAGGATAAATATTAAATAGCAATGGTAATCGTTAGGCAGAGACTCCACCTCCTAATCACTCTCTTGTCTCGTCTCGTAAAACAGAGATTGGTTTCATCTAATCCCAAAACGAGTCGATTCCTTAATCGCTGCATGATGGACCCATCAATCACATCGCTCGAAAGATAGCGAGGAATTTTAAATAATGAGTAGGGGTGTCGTTGGAAACTAAGGAAGGAACAAGCTTTCGGGGTACAATGCGGAGGAAATTTTAATAAAAGTTACCGATATCGGATCCATATTGAAATAAATGCATGCTTGCCGCCGTATCTTTCAACAGCGAAAGCAAAGAGATCACGGAAAGGGATAGAAAGTGAACAACCATTACCGTGGATGCAATACATTAGACGCAGTATCCTTCTATTTTATTCATATTCCGCTCTGTTGTTTCCAATTCTCTTACTTGATCGTTGCAGAATAATGGAACATGGAATTCACATCACATAATCTTGCCTTAGCTTGATGATGGTATTGTAATAGTGTATTTGTGGGTGGAAGCCATTGGTATTTGACTATTTCAGTTCCTGTAACTGTTCATTACTTGTTACAGCGTGTAGAGAGAATAAAAAGCAATCAATGCTCGTAGAAGTCAGAAACCCAGAAACGAAGTTAAGCTCGGGCACTACTATTACTGTGCATGTAAAATCCTGAAATGATATTAACTCATCTGCAGCTGAATGGGGTCGCCCTTTTTTCATTCAAATATGTCAGTACAATTAAATAACAGGAGAAGATAATGAGAAGAACCAGCAGACAGAAGAAGAAGTCAAATAGTATACAGCTTGTGCTCATCATCTTTAATTACAAACTTCACTTCCAATCTGTCGCATAATAAGAAACTTGCATCAGTGCGCAAGTAAAAATGAAGAAAGAAGAAAAGAGAGAAGAAATTATAAGGAAGAGAGATCATCTCTCTTGGTAATCTCACTGACAAGTGACTTCCATTTCCAACGTTTCACTGTCCTCTCAAAGGGAAAGCAAAATCATCAAATATAAACATAGATTTCACCACCAATGCAGTTACCAAATCATCAGATATATAAACATGGATTTCACCACCAATGCAGTTACCAAATACTTTTCTTACTTTTATATATTTTAAAACTCTCTGTTGTACTCTCTCTAGGGCATGAACAGCTTGTTGCCACACTTGCAACGCCAAGCTTCAGGGTAGTACTCTAATGGCCTGCTCAAACCTGGTTGAATCGGCACGTGAACCGGTTTACAAGGCGAGCACTTCCCGCACTTGGATCTACACGTGGGCGGTGAAGAACCCGGTCCACTGAGTCGCTTCTGCGTCAGAACTCGTTCCAATGACGACCCACTTCCTTTTTGCCTCCCTTCTCTCTCTTGCAACCCGTTTGCTGCACAACAGAAAAAAAAGTAAACAACCCCCACCGAGTCGACAAACAGACTTAGATAACAGGTACAAATGAATTACCAACCATTATTTAGTCAACGAGTGACCGACTCAACTTACCCAGTTGGGTTAGGACGAAGAACAGAAATGTGAAGGCAGTGAAGGAAGATAAAAGACGGCGGCGGGGGTTGTGTTTGTGGTGGCGCCCCATCGCCTGAGCTGAGGCTAGTAAGACAAGTGTACTGAGATGAAAGCAGAGGATATTTTATAAGAAAGTCTGAAGTTTTCACGGAAGAGGAAGACAGGAAGAGAAACTTCTGTGTGAATGCAATGCTATTATTGTCAAGTCTTGCGCGTGAGCGCCCGAGTTTAGTCTGAGTCTTAGGTCAAAGAAACATGTACAGAACAATGGAAAGAGAGGTGATCGGGAAAAGGATAGCGTGGGGTCTACCGGGGAGGCCTGAATGATTGTGACGCAGTTAATTTCTCTCCTTCGCACACAGTTTAATTTACAATCTACCGCCGTGGATGAAAACATCGGAAGGTCATTATCAAAATGGTCCCTATAATTTACGATAATGACAAATAGATCCACGTGTTTGACCCATCCGTCTTATGTGTCACTTGTCTCAAATAGAGATAAACTTAATTTATTTCAATAAAGACAATAAAATTTAATTTTAAAAATTTAAAATTCTAAACATAAAAAATTAATTTTTAATTATTTTTAACAGATAATAAAATATTTAATTTTTATTTTAGATACGAATATAAATATTAAATATACAAATTTTAATAGATTGGACTAGAATACAAATATTTTATTGTGTTTCTTAGTAAATTTGTGGATTAATTTGTTACTACGGTAACAATATAGGGACTAGCTTGATAATTTTACACGAGACGAAATAGGATCATGGCACGTTATTGGAACAAGTTCAACGCCAAACAATTCAAATAAAGACGGGCAGAAGGAGTCGACGTAGACGGTGATGGCACCCGGGTAGTTGCTTGCGTGTGGGAGAACGGGGGTGCTGTCTCGTACGGGACGAACATCTCAGTTAAGCCCTAACTCTAACCCTCGCCGAACCCGCCCCGTTTTTGAAGCCCACACACCCCCAACCCCCCCCTTCTCTCTCTCTCTCACTCTCGTCAATATTCAGGTGCGACCCAGGTGGGTCACAGAATGTGGGTCCTACCAATCCATGAACAACAGCAAGACGATAAATACTTACTCTTAAGAATATTTTTAAATACTACCTCTAAAATTTGATAAAATAATAATTAAATATAAAATTTTATAAAACTAATAAAATAATAATTCTTAATTTTTTATATTTTTTTAAAATTTTTGAAAATTAAATACGTACCTAAGTTTTTAAAATTTAATTTAAAATCTTACAAAATTAAAATTTATTTTTATATTTAATTTAATTTAATAAATATACATAAATTATGTACTAATTTTAATAATAAAATATTTATTATTATAAAATTATAAATATTTAATTTAATAAATATATATAATTAAATAATATAAATATATATGTATTCTAAATTATTTACTTACGTAAAATAATTTTTAAAATACTAAAATTATTTAAATTATAAATTTTTATTTATATATAAAAAAAAAGAAATAAATAATTCAAACACTTATAAATGTAAAATTTTTAATTTTTGTCTTTTTGAAATAAAAATCTTTTAATTTAATTAATCTTAATAGTCATAAAATATTTATAATAATTAAAAATATTTTTATAAAAATAAATAATTTATAACACTTATTTATATATTAATATTATTTAATTATATATATATTTATTAAATAAAATTTTATATTTTAATGTGACCAAAGTAATTTTTAGAATTATTTTATTAAAATTAGTATAGTAATTTATGTATATTTATTAAATTAAAATAAATATTAAAATATAAAAATAAAATTTAAGAATTTTTTTGTTAATTTTTTAAATTTTAAAGAAAAGATTGTATTAATTTCAAAATTTTAGGAAAAATATATAAATAAATATTATTAATATTTAAAATTATATATATAATTTTTTTAATTATTTTAATGATTATTAATTATTTTTATTAATTTTAAAAAATTTTATATTTATATTTTATTTTATCAAATCTTAAATCAGATATTTGAAAATATTTTTTAATTTTTTTTATTTATTTGAGAATGTTACTGTCGATGAAATTTTATTTTCGGTACGCGCGCGCGGGGTTGGTAGCATTAAAGGCAAAAAGGACTACGGGCAGCGGTTCAGGTTCAGGAGTTATAAATGGGTAGCCGCCCCATCTGGGTCCGATATAGCAAACCAACCAGGTTTCGGTACCTGTAACCCGACGCAGAATGTCCATGTCCCAAAAGAGTATCCCAGTTTTTAATTAACATTAAATAGTTACATTGTTCGTGAATTTAATATAAATATGATAGAATAATATGAATTTAAATTTGAATTATTATTATTATTATTTTAAGACACAACTTGAATACATGACATGATTGTCTGAATTTCCATCTCCCAAGCTGAGCATACTATAAACCACACAAGAACAGAAACCAAGCAATTTAAATTTAAACAAAGTTTCACTGGCGCACGCATGGGAAGGTAAATACACGAACAGGGAATGACAATAATTGTACAGGAAAGGCATAGAGAGGCCGACTGCAAACTGGTAGTGGGCCTTATCTTGGACTAGAGGAAATCCAGAGCCTGCGAAGACTGACTCGATTAGGTCCTTGATTTAAACAGCTGCCCCAAATGGTGGGACAAACTGTGGCAGCCTCAGGTGGCAACAATTGCCTTTTTGGTTATGGCAAACTGGCACACATTTGCGTTGGTTTTGGAAACAGGGAAGGGACACGTCACCGTCATTTATCCTTTTTTTCTAAAAAAAAACTAGTTTTCAGATATTCTGTATTTCTATGTTATTTGGGCCTAAAGGAGCCCATCAGAAACTCTACTTTTTAAAAATTAAAAATAATAAAGTTCCATCCGTGTCCTCGTGCGTGAAACCTGAATTTCTGCTAAACAACGTGAGATGATCTTTTCTAATCTGAAGGCAGCTGAGCTAAGCTTCGACGTTCTTGAATGGCAAGAAGGCAATTAAACATAATAATTAAGTCCACTATTGTCCGGTGATAATAATTACTTGTCTAAAAAAGCTCAGACAGCTGTACACGTGGCAGTCTAGGGTGCACCGGAGCTCCTAAAAAGCACCCCATATAAAGCAAAGAGCGGAGGCCGCCGCCTCATGCGTTCTCTCCCAACTCTATCCCGTCACACACAGTTGCTCTTTCTCTCCCTCCTTAATTCAACCCTTGCAACCGCCAATAATTACGAAACTGTGGAAATCACCGCCACTGGAAGCTCTGGTGAGGTAAGTTAACGGAGAGAGAACTTTCCACGCTATGGACGTCGGCGTGACGTCATGCAGGTCAATACTTGACAAACCCCTCACTCAACTCACCGAAGAAGACATTTCCCAGCTCACCCGTGAAGATTGCCGCAAATATCTCAAGGAAAGAGGTGGAATCCTTCTCTCTCTTCTTTCCGTTTTACCCTTACACTTTCTCCATATTTTCCGGTAACTGAGCTGAAACTTAAATGGCCGTTAAATAAAATAGATTTGTTTGAATGTATACACACGTGTCGAAACAGGAATGCGCAGGCCATCGTGGAACAAATCACAGGCGATCCAGCAAGTGATCTCTCTCAAAGCTTTGCTCGAAACCAGCGACGACACCGGCGCAGGTGTTCTACGGAGGGTCCTCGTCTCTCAACCTGAAAATGCGCCGCGTGTAAGTCACGCTCTAATCTTTTTATTTTTCATTTTTATTGTTATTGGTAACGAATTATGGGGCTGTTGTTCAAATAATAATGTTTATGTATGTAGGCGACTTCAAATTCAGCTGATTCAGTAAAGGAACAAAACGTCTCGGTATTTGGAGATCAAAATGGTCCCTATAGGCGAAAGTATACTGCAAAGTTTGCGGTTGATGCAGATAACAAGACTAACCCTACCAGGTACATTTCGGTAGCACTTTTGTTCTAGATGATTTGGGTTTTGAAATTTGAAATGAATAAAATTTGGTTATGCTGTAATTCTTTGGTGATGATGGCGTTTGTCGATTACTGATGACTAGTTAGTGAAATGATGGTAATATGACAAGTTGCTAGACTAATGTTGGCGCTTAGCTTAAGAAACTTAGTTCTAGTAATTGAGTTATAGCACAGAGTAAGATGAACTTTGATTTGTCTGAGACTGGGTGTCCTTAAAATTGAATACTTTGCTAGATCCTTATATATTTGAAAATGTGACCAGAGATCCGGTTGAATCAAATGGGTCGGTTGATCAAATGACGATTTTCTACTGTGGGAAGGTGAATGTGTACAATGGAGTGCCAACTGACAAGGTAATGCAGCTTCGTCTTTCAGTGGATAGCTCGAGATAAAAATGATAGCGTGTTGGTCTTCCAATATATCCAAAAATGGGTTTGCAGGCACGAGCTATCATGCACTTCGCAGCAACTCCAATTGATTTTTCTGAGAGTGCTTCATTTGGTGGAATTACGGCATTTAGGCCCATTCCATGCCTTTTGCAGGCAGCAACTAACAGAACTGGCCTAATTGCTCCTGCTGCCATGATCTCTCAGTTCATGCAAACAGGTACAGTTTAGGATAGAGGGATTGACTGCCTAACCGTCTTGAATTTTAAAATCTTCATGGTTTGTTGTTTATAATTGTCCATGCTGTTCTAGACACTATACAAAACTTCACCTTTGTCAAAGTAAAAGTTAATCCATATAAGAGCTTTAGATTTGTCCCACATACTGAGGCAGGAATTTTCTTTTTGAAGAACCATAAGCTTTCTTAATAGAAAGCATACTTAATATTTTTCTGACTCTCTTTTTCAGTGATGAAGGTTTGTTGTGTATGGCATATATGTTGTGTCGTATTTGTCAATTTTGATGCCAAATACAAAACAAAATAGGAGCATCAAATAGTTATTTGGATCACTTAGCTAAATCTTTTTTTTTAATTGCCATGATTAATTGAGGATTTGGCTAGAGTGCCCAATGGAACACTTTTCAGCTGCCTCCATCATGAAAGTTCCAATGTTATAGCTAAAATTACTAGAGTAGTACTCAGTTTACATAGTTAACCACGTGGTAATTATGATTGACTTTTGCAGGGAAGATAGCAGAGTGTCCTCAGGAGTGTAGAGAGAAAGGGAGTATTACTCGTGACTACTCCGGTAAGGACTGTGCTTGCTAATTATTGTATGGAATTTTTGCTACATACAGAATGCTTGAACATCTGTCTTTCGGAGAATGATGATCTAGTTGCTTAATTGATAAATAATAATTAATTATTCCAGTGATCTTGAAGTGGCCAGGAAATCAAATTTCAATGATCTACATCTGTGGCCAAATAATAGAAACTTTCAGTGCCTTAACAAAGCAAATACATGGGCATTCTTGGGCAATATACTTTCTCAAAATTGCAAGCAAAACTTTAATGATATTAAACACAAGGGTGTTATACACGACATTTTACTAATAGGATGAGCTCCATGCTTGCTGCTTGCTTAGACTGGTTTCCTGACCTCATAGAAATATGGGAACCTGGTGCTACTACTCATTGTGCATGAGCACTGGGCCACCATGCCAATGGAGAGACCATTTGATGCCTTTAAGGATAGGAAGCTGCACCTTGTCACATGCCAAACTATCAATGCTTAAAGAGCATTTAAAAGATGTTTTCTTTGTTTTGATAGCGATGGAGCAAGATAAAACAAAATCATTTTTGGTAAGATAAAACGCCTTTATGATTCATATGCAAAATAAAAAAAAATTGAGAAGTCTCTTTGTCATAGCTAATTATTGTTATATATCAATTATCATCTCACTATGACTGTTATCAACAGCTCTTCTTCTACTACAATAGCATTATCCCTACCCTTGGAAATGTCGCTCACTACTACATACCCCTTAGTCCTGTGCTAAATGAGAAGTGTCTCCTTCAGCCTTGCAGACATCATCTTCAAAACTAATTTCTTTTGTTCAACCACTATTAGCAATATTTTCACTGGTCAACTGCATCCTCCAGCACTGCCTCTGCTATCAGTGCATGCATCTTTCCTGCTTTTGGCTAAAATAAGTCTTTTAATTGCAATTTCAAAATATACAATTTCCTTTTCATCTCTGAACTAGAAAAAATGCCTAGACATGATTATTTATTTATTAAACCTACCTGTTCGAGAAGCATATGTAAAATTTTTGACATCACAGAACTCTGCATGGGCTGACACATTAGAGGGCTGGATAACTCAATAAGCTTTTCTTTCTGATCCCATATGGGAATAATTTACAATATTGTGCCCTCTTAACACTTTCTCTTTCTTAAGATGTAGATGGTCAGGTGAGCAGAAAAGTGTCGTTGCAGAGGTATCTTGAAAAGCGAAAAGACAGGTGCCCTCACTAACTAATATATTATTATTATTATTATTCATTTGATGGAACCAATTATCTAGTGCATCATGTTCCCATTTAATTTTGCTTCTTAACTTTGCTTGTGCCACTATTAGGGGAAGATTTTTCAAGGGAAAGAAAAATACAGGACCAATTTCTTCTAGTTTGGAGCTGTATCTGAACCATCAGGTAAAGGCTCATGCCTCAGGTGGACAACAGAGCCAGAGTAGCACAAGCTCTCCAACCCAACCTGCATTGCCCTACAGATTGGGTAGCTCCACTAACAACCAGGCAAAGACTGTCACACTTCCTGTTGATCTCAACAATGAAGGTAGTCTGAAAAGTTCTTTTCTTGAATGTTTGATGACTTAAAATATCCACAAAGTTGTATGTGATTCACATATTTGCATGCTCGTTGGTTGACAAATAATGGCACTGGGTTAATGAATTTATGGTTTCTTTTAGTAACATTTAAAAGTAATGATTTTTTAGAAAAAAAATGATTATGACAATATCTAAGTATGTGTGTATTTGGTTCTCTTATGTGCCACAGTTACTATAAGCTGAATTCACCTAACCCTGTTTAGTTACTCGGTTCCTGCATGCTAACTTTTGAATAGATGTGTTGAAAATTTTCTTACATCTTTGTTGGCTGCTGGGCAGATGCTTAAGAACGGAAATATAAATAGTCATATGGTGCTGGGATTTGAGTAGATGCCCCTATCTCTATGGACAGTCATCTTGCCAATTTCGAGAACTGAGAATATGTTAACATCCATCAACATGCCTTCCTTTACATGAGTTGGGCTACTCTGCTGGGGACGAGTTTTGTCCTTCTTTTTTAACTGGTTTCTGTAGCTCCTTCATTTCAGCGCAACCCTAATCAATTTTGTAATTATAAACATCTTAATGATAGCCTGAGGAATATCTTGTTCCTGATGTTCAAGATTTCTCAGCTTGAAATGAAAAATGGAGCTAGATGCAGCCATATTGTATGAATCATGATGAATGTAAATGGTGGCCATCTTATGTCAGGACAACAGCTTTCTATGCAAGTTCCCAGTTATGTCTTTTAACTAGGTATTGTAACTGCCTGGATTTTCAGTGAAGCTGTCGGGAGTTGTGTAATTGTTGGCTTTGAAGCAAATGCGACGACGTTTCGATTTTGATTTTGTGATATCCGACGCCGTTTCTGTCTCGTTTTATATTGGCCACCGGAGAAGAGAAGTGTCAGTACGCGCCAAAAGTGATTTAACTTCGCCACATATTTAAGCACCACAAATAAAATAAGAGATCAACCATACACGTGGCGGTCAGAAGCCGGACAACCAAATACCTTAAATCAGCCATAAACAGTTTCTTCAGGAGAAACACGCAACGCTGACAGAAAATTTCTAGTTTCCGCTGGAGAGAACGAGTCATCAATGGCTCTCGAGGTGAGTTCTTCTACCAAGTCATCCTCAGTCAGGCTCTGCTCGGAGTTAACATTTCTAATCTAAAATGTTAAATTTGAGTTTAATCAGGCATGGTTTATGGACGAAAATACTAAAGATCAACGGCTCCCTCACCACCGCAACCCGAAAGAATTCGTGCCATTGGAACACTTGGCAGGTTTCTACAGTCTCTTGATCTCTCGTTATTTTATTGTTATTTTTAGTTATTTTGTTGATAAATGTGTGGAATTTGCAGAATTGGGATTGCTATACTGGCGTTTGAACCCGAAAGACTACGAGAAAGATGAGGACTTGCACAAGATTAGAGAAGCCAGAGGCTACAGCTACATGGTACTCGATGTTTTTTAAATTTCTTTTACACTTTATTCCTTGTAGATTAATATAAGCAAAAGTAATTGCATCTAAGATAAGAGAAGACTAAAAATTTGTTTGAGTCTAAACTATTGAATTTAGTTCGGACAAGAGCTCAGTGATTTGAAAAATGCTAAAATTATGCTTTGAACTAAGCTTAGCATTTTGATAGAAGTTTGGTTTGTTTGGACCTTTTTTTAGTGTGATGTTGGATGACTAAGAGTAAAAGAGTAAGGGAATTTTCTGTGTGATTTGTGACCAAATGAATGTTCTTTGGTTGTCAAATGTCAATAGCAAGTAAAGCTTTTACAAGTTTCTTCACTGAAAGATGAAGTAAAGTTTCATGAGATAATCGGATTCTTGTATGTAGAAAGCTACTTTTGATAGGTTATGAAGTTTGGGGACTTGGTGGCCCCTATAAAGTACTCGTTTGAAGCTTGTGTAATCTTGGCTAAGATGAACTAGAAAGCTTCGATTTATGCCACTAAACTTTCATTGAATGGAAACCCGCTTGTCACTTCTGCAGGATTTGCTTGATCTGTGCCCAGAGAAAGTTGCTAATTACGAGGAGAAGCTGAGGAACTTTTATACGGAACACATACATGCTGATGAAGAGATACGCTACTGCTTAGAAGGAAGTGGATATTTTGATGTTAGAGACAAGGAAGATCAATGGATACGAATCTGGATGAAACCGGGTGATCTTATTGTTCTACCGGCTGGAATCTACCATAGGTTTACTCTTGACACCAGTAACTACGTTAAGGTAAGGAAAATTTACGATTTGGTGTAATGATTGATGAATGTCATAGTAAATGAGAGCTCTGGTTGATTGATGTTCATGGATGATGTGCAGTTGATGAGGTTATTTGTGGGAGAACCAGTCTGGACTGCATATAATCGACCACAGGAGGATCATCCTGCGAGAAAGGAGTACATCAAAGGTTTGACTGGGAAGGTGGGAGTGGCACTTGAAGCTCATTAAAGTTTGTGAGTATTTCATTATTTACTTGTTTATGTATGAATTAATGTACCTATATATGATACCTAAAAGTCTGTGTCTTCTGATATTATACCAAATTTAGCTAAACATTATGTATATGCAATATGCTGTGTGATTGGCTTCCATCATATCTTGTTGCATTCTCCGAAATGTTTGCTAATCATAGTATTACAAGCACATATGATGTAGGTTCTGAAGTATGGGCAGTTGATACATGTGCAGGGCGCTGATTGTAAAGTGTTATCACATTGAGGATTATATTATAACAACAATCGAATAATATGATCGGTTCATAGGTAATATTTCATTGAAGATTTAGGGTATGTTTGGGGTTGAAGTGCGGCGACGTTTGACTTGTAGTTACTGTGAAATGGAAACACTAAATTTGAAATATAAGTGATAGAATAGGTGATTAACATTAGCCCTAAATATAAGTGCCTGGAAGGATTCGGTATGGTGCTTATCCTCTCTCTCTGCGTCTTTTTCTCAAAAGATTTGCCGGAATTAGTCCCAAGTCTAAATGGAATTGTGAGGTTACAATCTGTTTATAACTCTCGAAGAGTATTTGAAAACGTGTAAATAATGAAACATCAAACTTGTGTTTGACCATTCAACACAGCCCACCACTTTCGTCTCAAACGGTGACTGCCATTAATGCAGTCTAATCGTGAGTCAAAATTATCACGAGCAGGTGTTTCACACGTTATGTAATCTGTATTCAACAAAAGTTTGATGTAATCTTAGAATCACTGTTACAATTTTATCCATTCGCATGGGTTAATAAAATTTGAGTCCCTAATATTTTATAATATTTTAAATGAATATATTATTTGTTTATTTATATGAAATAAGTCCACAATTTACTTTACCAAAATTTCAATATTGTAAGTTGGATTTATTCTTTAATAGGACAGAGCCACTTAGTTGAGAGGGTAGATGGCAAACAATCACCCTGCCCTGAAGCAATGGCGGTGCTAGGGATAATTTCATATTTGCCGTAATTGGAGCGAATCAAATTCCCTTGGTTCACAAATACAACTGCTAGGCTAACCGACCATAATTGAGGTAATAGATGACATATGGGATTGACTCAATAATGGCCATTATCACGCCGTTTGTATGACGATTTTTTTCAGTTATGACCCGGGCTGAGTGGATTGGTGACGGGACCAAAAATCCAGCCCAGCGGAAAGACGGTACTACCCTGAGCCATGGTGGCGCACATTCATTTAATCTGGACGAATATTTAACTTTGAGCCAGGACGAGTGGAATACAAGAGAGGGCTTTTAGGTCTTTCGAGTTCTCTTGGTTCTCGTTTAAAACTCGTCTCCGTCCTGACTCTCATCTCTGGCTTCGCGTTACAACAGAGCGTTTCGAGAATTCTAGAACCATGGTTGCTCCTGAGAAGGTACTTCGTTTTAGCCCTACCATTTTATTATTATTATTATCCATTTTTATTCTCTCGTTGATGAACAACAAGTTTGATTACTCATTAATTTCAATATAATTTCATGATTATTTTGGTGATTGTTAATTTTCGCTTAAGGTATTTGGCCCATCAACACGTAATTTTAGTGAATTTATGACAGGTTTTTGAGATCTTTTGCTTTTCAATTTATTAATTTCAAACCTATTTTGTCTGCTACTCTGTGTTGAGATTGAGCAAGGAGAAATGCTTTGGCAGGTTTGAAGTTTAATAGAGTTTGGAAGGTCTTCGATAAACTTATGACATTCTGTGATTTTGCAAATGTGAAAATGAAAATATTTCTTCTCTTTTAATCTCAATATCTTGTATTATACAATCTTTTAAAGGCTCGTACTTAATGTGTGGCATTCAATGGAGAGAGAATTTATTTAGTTTTATGGTATGTCAATGCAGTGTAGTTGAAAGATATGAATTAGCAATCACACCATTATCAACTAAGCCCATGTTGTCTAACTAAGAAGAGAAAAGTCACTGTACAGAAGAAAAGCATAGTTTTTTGCACTAATTATGATAGGATTAAGTTTATAAAAAGCTTTTATGGATGGTGGTAGGCCAAAAACATGAATTTAAGTCACTGGTAGGCAGAATTGTGGCAAGGTAAGGACTTGAGGGTCTCTTGTCTGAGGGATCAACATAAAGTTTATTTTATTTATTATCAAGGCAAACTTGCTTGTACCTCTAGTTTTTGTTCATGTATGGCATCTCATTATGTGTTAGTCATTAATAAAGTCACCTCATCTGGCACCAAATATCATCCTAGCATGTGTGGATGTTACTCAAGTTTGTAGAATTTTAAGATAGGCACAAGACTTGTAGACTTAGCGTTTAGGTTTAATTTTCGGACTCGGCATAAAATATTCCTCTGTATTATATTGTTCCTAATACATGACAGCTTATGAAATGTTGCTTTTTCTAGGAGTTCTTTATGTTCTATTTGCTTGGATTGTTAGTCTTGAATAAGTATTATATACAGAGATCAGCTATCAAGAATAAAGATTACTAATCCTTCTTGTCTGTGAAACCAATTCATGATTGTAAACACTAAAGCTGTCACTTTCATTAGAGTGCATGTGTTTGTAGTTTTGTAAGAAGTGCATCAGTTTCTGTTATAATGCGGCAAATCAATGATGGTGTTGCCACATGGTCTTCTGGCATTTTCATAGTGACTTGTTCTACTCTCTAGGCTTGCTGACATTAATATTTATGGATTGTTTTTTTTCTTCTTAGAGAAAAGAAGAAAATTATTTTTTTTTAATGTAAAGTTGTATTGGATTATGTTGTAACCACTTTCTTCATTTGCTTTACAAAGACAGTTCAAACAAAATTGAGTTGTTGAAATGAGGGGTGGGTTGTGAAGGTTTGCTTTTCCTTCGCACGCACAGACACGAGGGTTGATGATTGGGAAACAGTCTTTGAAACTTTCAATTTATGTTCATTTAATTTCTCGTTTTGTTGGGACTCTTTAAGTGTAGCTTGCTCAAATATGCTATTCTATTTCTGTACAATATTCTATTGGTTCTTCTCTATTGAGTTTATAGTGTTTTCAGAAACTGGTAGCATATTGTGGTTTTTTTTTAAGTACAATTTATGCAGGATCCTAGAGAGGAAGTTATTCAGGCATGGTACATGGATGATAGTGATGAAGATCAAAGACTTCCCCATCACAAGGATCCTAAGGAATTTGTGTCCTTGGACCAGCTTTCTGGTAAGAAACTTTGCAACATTTGGATTTTATGGGATGAATAAACTTTTAGTTTGTAACATCTTGTGGCCTTGTAGAACTTGGGGTACTCAGTTGGCGATTAGATGCTGATAACTATGAAAACGATGAGGAATTAAAGAAGATTCGTGAAGCTCGCGGATATTCATACATGGTTTGTTACTGATTTCATAGTGATTATGTATTTATTCTTAGCTGTTTTGTTAGGTAAACATTGTGCTCTTTTTCTTATCTCAATATTTTTCTCATTCTGAAATAAGGTTTCCATCCAACTTTCCTTTAATAAATCCCTTCATTATAAATTGATTAATTTTAGTTTTAAACTTTGTAGTGCCCAATCATATGTGCAATGTGACAATAAATCTACTCTCGAAATGTAAGTTTAACTAGATAAACCTTTGTTCAGGACATTTGTGATGTTTGCCCCGAAAAGCTGCCAAATTATGAAGAGAAGATCAAAATTTTTTTCGAAGAACATCTTCACACTGATGAAGAGATCCGCTATGCTGTGGAAGGGAGTGGTAAGATTAGTTTTGATATTTGGTTTGTAGTCACCATGTACCCAACATTTTGAGTTTTGAGGGTTTTCTTTCTGGTGAAGGTTACTTTGATATCCGAGACCGTAATGATAAATGGATTCGCATACGAGTAAAGAAAGGAGGAATGATTGTTTTACCTGCTGGCAGTTATCATCGCTTTACATTGGATACAGACAACTACATTAAGGTATTGCCTTTTCTAATTCATATGCAAAATAAGTTTGTAGCTTGGGTGTCTATTGATTCTCAGCATCATTTTCTCCCAGCAAACACCTCCTATGGATTAGAGGTTGCCTTAATAAAGTTGTTGATGAAAATTCGCATTTGTCTAGATATGTATTGCATAATGTTAGCGTGGAAGGATTCCACGAAGATGATGATTGAAGCAATGCCATCATCATTATTCTCTTCACCTTTAGTTCTTTTAATAATTGTAATTTGTGACCTCATCCTAAACCACTGCCATTACTTTTTAGATATCTTTTTCTACAAATTAATAACTGATGTTGTGATGTTGAATTATCGTATTGTGACTCGCATATTTTGATAAATTAAGTGGCATTGCATCTTAATGCCAGAGTCTCACCTTTTGTTACCTCTGTTTCAATGTCCATTCCTTAGCGAATAATGTACTTATGTTATAATTTTATTTACAGGCTATGCGTCTGTTTGTGGGTGATCCGGTTTGGACTCCATTCAACCGTCCCCATGATCATCTACCAGCAAGGTATCTTTTTCCCTTCAGCTTGTGTTGTGGACAGTTTTCTTTTTAATTCTGGTATATAGACACATGGTGATGAGAATGCTCCAGACCTTTCTCAGAGTCTTACCAAGGGAGTTACATTGCAGGAAGGAGTATGTTGAAAATATCTTGAAGAAGGAAGTTGGTGACCACTCAATCAATGCTGCGGCATAACTTCTGCATTTGCTTCTACACTGGATGGTAGAGTAATTCTACTGGCTTTAATATAAAAAGAAACCTATGCTTGTATGATCTGTCATACTTCATACTTTATGGGGTCCTATGGTTTTTAACATCTCTTGTTTGCTTGCAACTGTTGTTCATGATGAATAAATATCTCTATCTTCACTGCTGTAGACAGAGTATCATATACTATTTAGACATTCTAATATTAAAATATGTATATTACTAGTTGTGTCACATTTGTGAGTGTACTTGGCGATCGTCACACTTGTTACATTATGTTAATTATAGGTAAGACTCTTGTTAGCTTGATCTTATTCATGAATATAAGAACTATTAAGAGTTGTCACCGTTATCACACGATGACTGTCAGCATTTCCTAATATATTTTAACATAGTGGATGGTGACTAATGCCATGTAGATAGAAGTGTGTAGGTTCATCATCGTATTAGCTATTGTTCTGGGTACTTCTAGCAACCGGGACTGTTGCCAAGATTCCTGATGGTTCCTACCGTAGAAATTGCTGCAAATCCCAATCATGTTTCAGCCCCGTTGCTTATCTTTAGAGCAATAATTAGCTTAATAAAGTATTATAATATTGGACAAAAATAGCGCCTCCAACAGTTAAAGCTCGGTACTGACTTTGCTTTTGAGTGATTGGATTTCTTCTATTTGGGTTGTGGGGTAAAATATTTGGTGCGGATTTGTCTTAAAAAATATAGTTTAATCCTCGGCTTTGATAACGGACGGCGGATTAGCTTGTCATACCGAATGGATTTGCAATCCGAGGCTGCAATGTAGTGACATGTCTGTGTTGCAATGCCTGCACGTATTGGGTACATTCGAGGCTTGCGAAGATTCGCCACTTGCCTGTCTGTGATAGGGTGGCTCATTTATCTCGACGCCAGGGGCCACGTACCCACGCCTTTAGAATTTGGCTGACCTTGTTTATGCTTTGGCAGCAGCACAGCTCTGCTACGTGGACGATGCAGCGTATCTTATTGACGTGGCTTTTTGTAGACTAATAGAATAATAATAATAAATAGAATTTAATAAAAAGAAAAACATACTAGGTTTATGCTTCTTGCAGGTTGGCCCTTTTTGTAATTTCATTGCCAGACGTTGTCCCCCTGTCTGGTATTGTATTGGTTAGGGAGAACCGGGTGGGTTTAAAAAATAGAAGATATTTTGGGACAAAAGTGTCGCTTATAATTTTTAATTAAAGATGTTCTGTTTAGACATGACACGTAATCTAGATTATTTATTTAATAAAATATATATTCATAAAATAAATAAATGAATATTGGAACAATACGAACTGACAATGGTAGAAGGTGGGGCAAATTGAAAAAAATGTAGTTGCAATTTGCTGTCGTTTTTACTTATAATATCAGCCAAGCGGGTAGAACTCCCACCAATGAATAGTTGACACGCTAGCATGCTAAACTTGCCGACAATAAACCAAAAGGGTTGATTAGATTATTTTATTTTATTAAAATTAATTAAAAGATACTACAGAGGAACATAACAACGCCACGATTCTTGTACGAATAAACAATAACCACAAAGCAAAATGATTTGACCAATGAGTTAAGTCATATTTTGTGGGCAAGATATTTTCATCTATATAGTTTCTAGCTCCTCTTCCTCCTTGCCTATCTATGGAATAATAAATTAAAAAAAATTCTTAATTTTTTATTTATTTTTAATTTTTAATAAAATATTAAATATATAATATATAATTAATAATAAATAATTAAAATTAAAGATTAAGTAAAAATTCTGATTCTCGAACAATGAGAGTTGCATGCTAGCCGTGCAAAGTTCCCGAATTCTCCCACAGCAGCTCGGAGAAGAGAAGTAATGCCAAGTTTCTGTCTTTTTTTTAATTAAAATTTAGTTTAATTATTCTAATTTTTTAATTTTATAATTAAATTTTACATTAAAAATAGTGGCTTAGCCAAGGGGCACAAAAATAACATGACAGATTTGTCCTTGGGTGTGACATAGGAAGACAGAAACATTGGCCAATGACTTGACTTGACTTCCCCAAAGCAGAAAGAATTTATTTCCCCATTCTCATTTTAGTTACTTCCCATCATTAGCCTCCACTGTCTTCACACAGCAGTCTTGCCCACCCAATTTTAAATTCTAAATAAGAAAAATAAATAAAAAAGAATAGTTCACTCTCACCAGCTATTTGTATAAATTACTGGTACCCAACCCCATTCCATATGCAATCGACCTCTTATTCCTCGGTTCTCACTTCTCTCCTGTTCTTTTTCCACAAGCGTCTAAGCTTTCTCCTCACTATCCCTAGTTTATCTTCAGAATCTAGCCCCTACCAGGGCTTAAATTTGCTAACTTTTCTTGTGATATTTAACTTGCATTTCAGAAATCCATCAAACTCTTTCTTTTTTTTTCTTTTCTGGTAAAAATATCTTTCAGAAAACATTCATTTTTCGTCTGCCATTCATCTCTTTCGTGTCCGGCCTGCGTGCCCACTAGGCCACATCATCCCAACCCGAATCTTAGATACGTAAAAGAACATATTTTCTCTCTCTTTGATAGAAGGTATCTTCTGGGCATCAGCAGACGCTCCAAGGTCACTTCTTTTTTTTTGGTATTTTTTCTGTTTATCGTTTCTGTCTGTTCAGCTTCTAATCATGAATCCACAAGGTAGATTTAAGGAGGAGTTTCCAGGCGAGAGTTCATCATCTTGTTCTGGTCGCATGGCATCAACTGCTCCCCAACCAAGGGAGGGACTTAATGATTCTGGCCCTCCTCCATTTCTCACAAAAACTTACGATATGGTTGAGGACGTCAATACAAGTCATATAATTTCTTGGAGCACAGGCCACAACAGTTTTGTTGTATGGGATCCGCAGGCCTTTTCCGCGAGTCTTCTCCCTAAATACTTCAAGCATAATAATTTCTCAAGCTTCGTGAGACAACTCAACACTTATGTAAGTATTCTTTTGTACCTTCATCTTATGTTCCCTTGTGATCTTGAAAATTTATGTACACGTATGAAATCGATCGACAATTATAAATAGTTAGCTAACTGTTTTGTTTAGTTTTTGCTCTTGATGTTCATGAAATGGCTAGAATGTTCATTCATCTTCTCGTCTGGGTATGGGATTCCCAGATTCCTTCCATGAATCTTCTTCCTAGATACCTCAAGCATAACAATTTCTCAAGCTTTGAGAGAAAACTGAACACATATGCAAGTATTCCTTGGTACCTTCATCTTATGTTCCTTTGCGATCTTGAAAATTTCTATACACGCATGAAATCGATCGACTATCATAAATAGTTTGTAAATTGTTTTGTTTAGTTTCTGTTCTTGATAATCATGAAATGGTTAGATTGTCCATTCATCTTCTCTTCTGGGTATGGGATTCCCTGACCTTCTATTTAGTTTTTTATTAGTTTTGTTGTATGGGATCCCCAGACCTTTTCCACGAGTCTTCTCCCTAAATACATTAAGCTTCGTGTGACAACTCAACACTTGTGCAAGTATTCTTTTGTACCTTCATCTTATGTTCCCTTGTGATCTTGAAAATTTCTATACACGTATGCAAACGATCGAAAGTCACAGAAAGTTAGCAAATTATTTTGTTTAGTTTTCGTCTTTGATGATCATGAAATGGCTAGAATGTTCATTCATCTTCTCTTCTGGGTACTTTTTTTTTCTTTTCAAATTAAGATAAAAGAAAGATTTGATTGGTCCTTTTGCTTGCCTTTATTTATTGGGTTGCTTAACGTGGACATCTTGTTTCTTTGATGGTTTGAAGATGGAAGGGCTGAGATCATAGCATAAAATATACCAGAAATGCGATTCATTTGTCTGTTGATTGCTTTAGTATGATGCTGGCTTATTGGTATTGTATATAACCTTGGAACTTACTATTGCATATCGATTCATTCATTAATTATCTATGTAGTTCTTGAATGTTCTCAAGAGTTCAAACACCTATGACTATTTGTCGGATATTAAAATGAGCTCAAGTTTGAATTTTGATCATGAACAAGAATGTGGGTTCGTGCAGGGATTTAGGAAGGTTGATCCTGATAGATGGGAATTTGCAAATGAATGGTTTCTTAGAGGGCAAAAGCATCTCTTAAAGAACATTAGGAGAAGAAAGGCAACACAACATCCGGCTTCACAGCAAGCTCTAGACGCTTGTCTTGAAGTAGGTAGGTTTGGACTAGATGGTGAAGCTCATAGATTAAGGCGTGACAAGCAAGTTCTAACGGTGGAATTGGTGAAGCTTAGGCAGCAACAGCAGAATACTAGAGACTATCTTGAAGTAATGGAACAAAGACTAAGAAGGACAGAAATGAAACAGCAACAAATGATAAGTTTCTGGGCGAGAGCAATGCAAAATCCAAACTTTGTACAACAATTAGTCCAACAAAAGGATAGAAGAAAAGAATTTGAGGAAATGATCACCAGAAAGAGAAGGCGGCATATTGATAAAGTGCCTAGTAATATTGAAGTTGGTGAATTAGACCAACGAGGGGAAGAACTAACTTTTGTTAAGACTGAACCTGGGGAATATGGTGACATTGATGAATTTGAAGTGTCAGAGCTGGACAAACTTGCTATGGACATGCAAGGGCTTCCTGAAAACCAAAAGAACCCAAATGAAGAGCATGCAGAGAGAGGAGAAGAAGTTGGCAGTAAAGAAAAGTACACTGCTGATGAAAAATTTTGGGAAGATTTCTTAAATGAAGATAATATTGAAGAAATACTGGCCGGTGAAAGTGAAGAGGAGGAAGATGTACATGTGCTTGTTGAGCGACTGGGTTTCTTGACCTCAAGTCCAAAGTAGAGAAGCAGATCTTACTCTTCCTTTCCACCTGTTTTCTTCAATTGAAATGGGTACAATTACCTCCCTAGTTATCTGACTTTCTAATTTCTTGTTTCTAATTTTGATTTGGATCTCTTTGATGCCAACAGCCAAGTAAATTTACGGACGAGGTTTCTTGGTATCGACAGGAGAATCCCAACTTGGTTAATGCATTAAAACTGAAAGAATGCATGTACTCCATGGTGAGTAAAAGAAGTAATTTTTCCTTGCAAAAACACTCAGAATTTTACTTTTGTTCATTTCCCCTCTTAACATCTCAATGTGCAATTAATCTTAACATCATTTTTGCTCTCAGTAAATCCAATTCTTTTGAGTATCTCTTATTTTACTTTATTTATGAGCATAGAGTGTGTAGGCGGATCGACTCATCAAGTTCCCATTGAAATAGGATCCGCACAAGGAAAAGCACTTGCCGTTCGTTGGTTATTAGGGGCATCCGAAAGCGTCCGGGTCGAAATATGGCTTTCAAATTAAGTTCCGAATTAGTGGATGCTGCCAAAGGGAGTGGCGATGCCATACGCAAAAAGGAAGAGACTCGTAGAATGGCAGAGGCAAATAGAGCTTTTGCACTTTTTTGTTAATCTATAACAGGGTCTATATAGATACATAGATCCGTGGATCCATACATCTCGAGCGGAAAAGAATCAATAGAAAAAGAAAGTGGGCTTCAGATGTTCAAAAATACTGGCAAGGGAGACATTCACGATCGGTCTGCTCTTTGTACCTGACTGCCTCGTCGGTCATATAAAACTCTTGTTTCGATACTTCGTGAAAGTCCCGGCTGCTGGTGGCACCATCAAAATGATTAAAGAGCTTGAAAGTCTTACTATTCTGAAGAACATTGGAGAAAGGAATCATGTTCATTGTGAGCTTTCCAGATATTATAAAATTATTTCTTGTGGGTCGTGTGACATCGCTACTTATTTTATAATATTTTCTCTTCACAATCTCGCACAATCCAGTATCTAAACCTAAAGAAAATCAAAACCACGTTCTAGTTAAAGTCGAGGTTCCCACTCAGCAGGTAGAGTTCATTAGCCCCCCAAAATATCTCTCAGTAATATCCTTTTGTCCCACCCAAATTTGACCAGTTGGATTTCCATTAGCACTGAAGTATGATCATCTTTATATCAGAATTGAAAATCACCATCATGGTAATTAACAAGAACGGCTTTGAAGTTTTCTTAAAATTTTAGTAGGCTAGACGAGTTCTTGGTTGTCTGCATAAGTTATTTTTCAGATCCCCGTGATAACCAATTCATAGATTTTACTTTTAACGTTCTCTAGGGATATGATTTTGTGAAATTTGAATACAAAGCTCTTGATCCAGCTTTCTCTTTTTATGGGTACAAAGTGAAAGCTGGATCATTGACTTAGATCTCATTCATCAAAAGTTTGCCCTTGTCTGTTCAATAGATGGAACTGTACATGCTCTGCTTGATCTTTGTCAAAGAGCCAGCCAGCGACCAAAGCATGGGTGCTAGTTCAATTGTCTCATATTCATTAGGCATGGATAGTTGTGTCGCATATCCTATCAACACTTTCAGGCTTCAGCCCATTATTTGGGTAGCCACAATGGAGTGGCTTCACCCAACCCAAATCTTAACTCACCCTTCCACCCACAATGAAGCATTTCTTGCAAAAGCACTTTGCAACATTAATCTGTTTTCAGAAAACACTTCCCAAGTATTTGAAAACATTTATTGTAATTTCAAAAGAGCAAAAATGGTTTCAAAGACGAGAGACATGATCGATATGGGATGTTAAGTTGTCAAAGAAGTGGGTGAAAATTGACAAGGGTCACTCTCGGCGGTGGGTTAAATTTGTTCTTATCCTTCTCATAATATGACCTTTTTCTTTAAGCCAAATTTGTGCTCCGTAGATTATGCTTGTTGGAATTCTTACTTATTTGTCTAATTTTAAAAAGAAGAAATGTTAATCGACAAAATTATTCCTTTTAAATATCATAAATTACAGAGAAAATAAATCAAATATTCATTTCGTGTCGTATTAAAAGAGACTAACCTTAAATTCAACTAATTTAGTTGTAATTTAACTTAATTATTAAATAATTAAATAAATTATATTTTAATAATATTAATAATAATATTTAAAAAATTATTAATAAATTCTACTTTTAAAATAACTAAGTTAGTATTAAAAATAATACACGTTATTATTTTTTAAAATATAAAATAATTTTATTAAATAATTATTAATTAATATAATATAATTATTTAAATAATTAATTATATTATAAATAAAAATATAATTATTAATTGTAAAAAGTATTATATTATTTATTTAAAAATTATATAATTTTATATTATATTTATATTAAATCGATGATTAGTTGTATCAAAAATTAACACCATGATTTATGCCCACTCATGCATTTACAAAGTCAAACACACATAAAAGAGAAATACCCACCGTTCTGGCCGTTGATTTAACTCATCAAAGCACCTCGTTCCACGCGCACTCATGATGGAGGCTGCTAAAGGCGTGAATCAAAAGCTCAAATCTCGCAAGTCAACGGTGATGAAACCCATGGTGCATATTTGTTCGGTAGCACGTCCAACACGGGATCAAGTTTGGGTATTGTTCGTTGTACGAAACAAGCTTATTGAGTGAAGTTGAACGACCTCACCAGCCTATCAGCACGAAACACGTGTAGAAACATAAATGTGATTGGATGGTGATTGTTGTTAATAAAAAAGCAGGCCCGTGTCCTTCCCTTGGGTCAAGACGAGGGAGAAAGTGTAAGCCCACAGGAAAAAATAGAAGGGTTGACAGATGGCCTCTTGCCGACGATGCAAATGACAACAGACCGGCAATTAATAGAGAAAGTTCACCCTCCGTATGTGCTAAATGACTGAATTGCCCATTCCTATTTAGTCAGTAACGAGATTGAATTCAAAAATATTAAGAGGAAAATTGAAGAATACTTTCGTCCAATATAGGAAATGACGAAGGTAATGACGCGTCATGGTCCCATACAATTTTTCTCTCTTTCCTAGATTTATCCCTCTGTTCCCAAAACCTTCGTTTGCAAGCTCCCTCCCTACCTCTTCTCCTCCTCCTCCTCCTCCTCCTCCTCTCTCAAACGAAACGACCATTCCGTTTTCATTTTGACTTTTAATTTCAAAAGAGCCAAACAGATCGACTCGTCTCCTTCACCTCGTGTAATGCCGTTGATCTCGTAGCTCTGTCTCCATTCGGAGTTGACTCGGTGACTTTGCACTTGCGACTTGGAGCATTTGGCACCGAAAGGCTTTAACGATGGGCGCGGTACCTTCAACGCCGCGTTTTAGCGACGCGCGGCCGCAGGACACAGCGGAGTATTTAATTGCAACGTTTGTCGGTGAGAAGTCGTTTCCCTTGACCTCTGATTTCTGGCAGAATCTTCTGGAACTCCCTCTTAGCCTTCGCTGGCCATCTGACCGAGTCCACCAAGCTTGCCAGCATTTCGGTCAGTCACTTAACTACTATTGTTTGCAGCGAGTTATTGTTACGTTATTCTGCATTGGGTTTTGGAATTTGAGGATTTGATGAATTTAGTGTTCTCTTGGAGAATTGTCTGGATCAATGTGAAGTGGCTTCGTGGAGAGTTTTAATTAGTATTGTTGATGAATTTAATTGCTTCTCTGTTTTTCGTGATTTTGATTTATCTTGCTAAAGTATTTTGACAGTTTTGAATACTTTAGCATTGAAAAGATAATAAAAAAAAATTGAGGCCCAAAACCTAGAAAATTCTTAAATTGCAGAATAATAATAATAAGAAGAATAAGAATAAGAACAATGAACGGTGACACAAGGTTCGTGGAAGAAAAAATTTGCACTAGTGTCTTTTTTTTTCTTTTTCTGTAGGTTTTATATGTGAATAAGACACGAGTGTTGCACTTTTATGTTGTATCTGGATCAAGTGCATTATAGTTTGATCCATCTTGTGGCTTAATTTGTGCAATTATTCAGCTGTAGCCACTCGGCATTTAAAATGTGGAGAAATGGTGGTTCTTCGTATTTTTTAATTAGATTTCTTGTTCAAGCTAAATGAGTTCATAGATCACACTATTTTGAAATTTTATTTGGTTTTGATTTAATAATAAAGTGGCACTCGCTTTCTATGTTGCACTATAATATAAAAAGCAACTAAAACTATTCTAGTGTAAAAGACGGCAAGTCAATGGAAAGAAACTTGTCCTATTATGTTGCGCTATAATTTCCTCATGCAGCACCATTTACTTGAATCTTGATGCTAATTAATTCTGTTCTTGGATTTCAATAAGAGAATTTAATTCAAAACAAAGCATGAGTGGCTTAGCCTCTGTGCAAGAATTCTTGTATCTCTTTTTTTCGCAGCTGCATTATTGGCTTAATTACTTGTCTTTGGGCTGGTTTAAAATATCCTCGAAGTGCTAATACACACTGGTAGAAATCAGTATTTTTTTTAAAAAAAGAAGAAAACATGGTGATAGCTTCTAATTGTATTGACAATAGATGAATCATTGTACAAGGATACTTCCTCAACAATATTTGATTCATGCTCTTAAAGTTTAGTTTCCAAGAGACTTCCAAAAATGTGGAGAAAAGGTGCATCATTTTTGTTTTTCTTTCACATTGTTTTTATGATGCAGCTTACTTGGGGAATACTCAAATGTAAAATATTTTGAAATTGGTCTCCTTTAATCCTTTGTTTCGAATGTGCAGTCATTCACTTTTTTCCTTTGTTTATCCATGCCTCGTGTGTTTTAACATTGATAGATGTGGTTTCCTTGTTCTCACCTTGTGCAGCACAAAACAACTGCTATACCAAGCATCTTGCAAAGATTTTGATTCACCTGACATGGTGTTTGCAAGAGTGCATCTCATCTTCTGGCACTCCAGAAACAACTTGTGTGAAGGCTATTAATGTGGTGTACATTTCATCAGTTTTTCTGAAGTACCTAATAGAAAATGCCCAAAGTGACAATTTCGACGAATTACATCTATCACTTGATGAAAGTGAACCAATTCCAAAGGAATTTATGCTAGGTAATCATTTTGTGCCTTTAAACTTTTCACTCCTGTTTGATCCTAGTGATGAAATGAAAAGCAATGAAGTGGCTACTCATGAGACTTAAATCAATAGTAACTATAACTTCTATAAGCATTGTTGGGCCGTTATTCATGCATTTGGTTTAGAACTTTTCATTTGGAAGGGATCTATTTTATGCACTTCCTGTTTTCTGTTTTTGAGAGATTTTCTTTTGGGCTGATAAAAAGGTACTTATTTTCTGTCCTTATAATAAGTATCATCAACAAACTTTGTTTTCATGTGCAGATCAAAACATTGAAAATCTTGTCATGCATAGTGTGCTGAGCTTTATTGCCTTGGTAGATGTGAGGTACATGAAAGAAACTCTGCAGTTCAAATTGTTGTGATATATGTCCGTTATTCTTATGATTATTATTTTTTTTTGGCAAGTCCCCATACATACCAAATACATAAGGAGCTTCTTAACTTCATGCTTGTTGCAATGTCAACTCAGCTTCTTTCTGGGCCATCCCCAGGACCAAAAGATGTACACCCCTTTGTTGATGCAGCAATGGCTGAGGTTAGAAGATGCAATCTTAACATTTTATTTGCCAATTATCTCCAGATCTCCAAACGTATTGCCATTGCTTAAATTGCACCTTAAATCTGCAGGAAAGTTCTTTAGTAAGTTCCGTGGTCCGCAGATTGCTACTCAACTACATAGCACGTCCTCATATCCCCTTAAACAGTGCATCTTTTTCTATGTTTTCAGAGGTGGACCAGCCTGGTGTTCTACAGAGAGTTGGTTCTGCAGCTGGTATGGTGTTCTCTTTGTATTTCTTTTCAACATGGAAATTGTTTTCATTCAGAGTATCATTGATAATGCAGTAGAATTCCTTTTTTTCCTTGTATACGAGAGAAAATGGATCTACATTTTTGACAATTTGGTTGACATTGTATATTTGATTTGCAGCAACTTTTGTGCTATTTCCGTTTAATTATTTGGTCAGCTCAAGTGGTGAAAGCTCAAGAAATCAATTGGCTGACTGCAGCCTCCTCTTACTACTTGTTCTCATTCATTATCGAAAATGTGTTGAGAGTGACGAGTCCATAACAGATAGAAGTGATGACAGTGCCACCTCAGATTCTCTTTCCAAACTGAATATGCATTTTTCAGACAATCCTTACTGCAAGTCATTAGAAAATGTGAGGGATATCGAATGTGAGTTTTGCTTTCTTTATGTGTTTGTTTCTCTGATTGCAATGATATTCTAGGTCATCCCAATTTTAAAGTAGAGTTTTTAAGCAGGTTCAGGTGCTTTCTGATTTGTGAAAAAATATAAAATAAAAATGGATATTTTAGCTGTTTTCATAAATCATTATATATTACTAGCAGCTGGTCTTGTTTATTTATTTATTTTCGTGTTGAGAAGCTATATGTTCGTTGGTAACTAATACCTTCTTGCAGTTGGCAATATGGATATTGAGGGGAATGTACACAATGGCCCAGTCGTGAGGCTACCTTTTGCTTCTCTGTTTGATACACTTGGAATGTAAGTGTGCATTTTTTCCCATCTTACCTAGTTGAATATTCTTTTTGTTGTGAGGTTATGTGGTTTCTCCTTCTGCTTCAATATATTAAGCTTGATCCATGGGCTGAAATTGGTAGACACGCTGCATTAGGTTTATTTATTTTGTATATAATGATGGAAACAGAATATATTGTGAAGTTTGAAAATAATTTATATTGCATTTTGTTTTAGCTTTCTAAAATGCAAATACTGCTCAGCATTCATTATCATTCAAATATGTTTGATCGAGTCTAGCTTAGAGTTCTTGAGCTTTCCTGAATAATTTAATCTTCTTTAGGATTTTTGTAGTTACAGAGAAAAGTGGCATTGAGAACCAAGCAGTTCCCCTTGATATATCCTATCTGTTAAACAGTGTGTCATTTGGTTAAGCATTCGGAGGTCCTAATAATTTTTCTGGATTTTCCTTTGGTAGGGGCTTAAGTTTTGTTTTAATGGTTTCCAGAATTTAGGAAATCTTTCCAGCAGTTTTAGAACTTGAATGGTATTTTTTAACAGCTTGGACACCTCATCCTTATCAGTGCCATAACCCTTGGTTGCAACTAAAAGGAACAAAGTGCTACAGTCCTCTACATAAGTTCTGTTTCTCATGAAATGTTGCACTGCAGGTGTTTGGCTGATGAGACTGCAGTTCTATTGCTTTACTCATTGGTGCAAGGGAACTCGGACTTTTTGGAGTATGTTTTGGTGCGAACTGATTTGGATACATTGGTATGAATCAACACATAGAACTTGTCCTTGTTCACACAAATCTTGAAATTCAATCATTCTTTGTTTCTTAGGCACACACACACGCACAGAGGAAGAGAGAAAAAATAAAAAGAGAAAGATGCGTTCTATATCTTAAAGGATAACATGGGCCTTATGTTGTAAGCAAAAGGGCCATACTTCAATATTATGCTGCCTTTTGGGTACAACCCAGTCATATGTGTTCTTTTTCATACTTATTTTCATTTATGTATTGTTTGAGCTTAAATGGATTCTAAACTGTGTCCTAGTTATGTGAGCTGCATACCATACTTCTTTTTCATTTTATTGTGGCATAGCTGCTCAACATCCTAACGCCATTCTGTTTTACAATGAAATCAACAGCTGATGCCCATTTTGGAAACCTTGTACGGCGCTTCAAAGAGGACATCCAACCAAATATATATGTTGTTGATTATCCTTCTCATACTGAGTCAGGATTCTTCTTTTAATGCGAACATTCACAAAATGGTAAGCATCTGCTCTGATTGCTGACCTTTGACTGAATTATTTAAGGATTGTGTTGATGTATTTTGTGTTTGGATAGATTCTTCCAAGTGTTCCATGGTACAAAGAACACCTACTTCATCAGACATCTCTTGGATCGCTAATGGTCATTATTTTGATAAGGACTGTGAAGTATAACCTATCCAAGCTGCGGGTATGACTTCAAATTATCCTACTTGTTAAGTTTTCTTGGAAATGTTGGTTGAGAGTGCTACAGCTGAATCATTTATGTCAGATGTTCTTGTATAAATTTTGTAGATTCTGGTAAGATTTTATGATGGTTTAAGTGCCTTTTGTTTAGATATATGTCAAATTATATTCCTATATACCAGTTGATGTGTCTAATTCAATTGAATGTAGTATCTAGAATTCTTGTCATAGAACTATGGCAAGATTGGCACTAGGCGTTTACTAATTTAAGATTATGAAGGAAATGCTAAATTCCATAAATACCAAGTGCTACATTTTTATATGGTGGCAAGAGCAAAACTTTACTGCAAGGAAACATATTGCTCTTCTTTATTCTATGGTAGGACAAGAACATGAAGGTTTGAAAGATATATCCTCTTGATGAGCTTGGAAATAGTGCAATTGAGGGAGGTGTGATGTCTACAGTTATGCAAACTAGTTTTCTAACTTAGGGTAAAAAGCGTGCTTCCAATCTGTTATGCAATGCATGGGCAGATTATAATTTCTTATGAAGAATCTCATTCTTGATTTGGCCCATATGTTGCAATAAATGAATTGCATTACCATCAGTCACCAAAAAATAAAAAACCTATTGAAATTCTTTTCCTTCACATTTAGGATTCATTGCCATATAGTAATGCTGACCTAAATCTTGTTATGATGGTAGAGACTTACTATATTGCCATTACATTAATAATTTATATCATGTTTGCAACATTCTCATTGATATTTCCATGTGTCACTAACCATTTTCCGTGTTTAAAAGTTTTTGGATTGATGGTATTTGATGTGTGGTAGATGTTTATGCACCATTTCTCATGCAATTTTTGTTGTACTGACTTCTTCCATGTTACATTGTACCAGGATGTCTACCTTCATACAACTTGTCTTGCAACTTTAGCAAACATGGCACCTCACGTCCACCGTTTGAGTGCATATGCATCTCAAGGATTGGTCAACCTTTTTTATATGCTCTCACGCAAGTATGTTATACCTTTTCTCTTTCTTTTTTCTGACATCAATATTCTACTGACCATCTGGATGTAGATTTCTATTTTGTGGAATAGTTTATGATCTATTTTTTTCCCCCAAATGTACAAATTTTAAATTTAGGTACAACAAACTAGCAGATAAAAGAGATGACAAGAAAGGCGACTCAATGGAGCAAGACAGCCTTGCAGAAGATACAGTAGTCATTCTGATCTGTCATCTTTGTATATATGACATTTAAAAACTTATGAATTTTATTCTGTTTCAATATTATTATATCTTGTAATTTCTCTTTGTTTTGCTAAACTGGGTTATTTTTTACTGCAGTCAGCAGAATTGCATATTTACACGGATTTCCTGAGAATTGTCCTTGAAATTTTAAATGCAATCTTGACTTATTCCCTGCCTCGTAATCCTGAGGTATTGTCTTTTTATTTACATTTTAAGTCATGGGATAATGGTGTATGCATTATCTTTCTTCATATCATAATTCACTTGGCACATTCTATGTTTTCAGCGCTCTTTAACTATATATTCCATATCACAGGTAGTATATGCAATATTACACAGGCAGGAGGTTTTTCAGCCTTTCAAAAGTCATCCTAGATTTATTGAGCTGCTAGAAAACATATACACGGTATGCTGATGGTTTTTGTGACTAATTTATATTGTCTTATAATAAGTCTTAACATATGACCAAGCACAAGGGTTGGTGATTGTTTGTGGTGCCTGTTTACAAGCTTTCCGAGTGTCTAAAAGCTATCTTTTACTCTCTACCTTTGGTACATTCAACCTAATTGGATGACCACCTTGGCTTTTATAGGTATTAGATTTTTTCAACAGTCGGCTTGATGCACAAAGAATGAATGGTGAATGGTCAGTGGAAAAGGTTCTCCAGTTCATAATTATCAATTGCAGATCTTGGCGAGGTGATGGTTTAAAGGTAAAAGCCAATCATTATATAATATTGTTATTTCAATTTGAGACTTTTATTAGAGATTACGTGTTTTTTTCTTTTATTTTTACAAAATATGGATCTTTTTGTGACAGATGTTTACTCAATTACATTTTTCATATGAACAAGAGAGTCATCCAGAGGAGTTCTTTATTCCATATGTGTGGCAACTGGTTCTATCACGCTGGTACTTTTCCTACTCTATCCTTTGTGTCTTATTTACAGGCAACCGTACAAAAATATGACAAATCGTCCAGGAGTAAAGAGTGATCAAGTCCAGATATTGGGTGTGATTAGTGCTAGTTGGATCACCTTCTGTGATTAACTGTGTTGTTCAACTATTTTTGTTACTTTTTAATCAAGTCTCTTCTTTTACTAATTGGATGCCATGTCATATGTCTCACTGATATCTGTTTTCTGCCCTTTGCCTGAATTCAGTGGATTCAGTTTCAATCCTAGTGCCATAAATTTGTTTCCAGTGGATCTGCCTGTAAAAGTAGGTGTTTCAATCTCCTCTAAAGGTGTTAAATGATAATTAACAATTTGATATGAAATTACCCTTTCCCTTTTCTACAACGAAATTAATGTTTTCATACATCTCTAAGCTTCTTTACAAATTCTGATATGTTTGTTTTTCATCTGTAATGACGTTGTTATTCACTACTGTACAGCAGCAGAATAACAATGATGAAGAGCGCAACAAGCATGGAAACGGGGAGTTGAATCAGCATAGAGTTTACATAGAATCGGGGGCATGATTCTGGAAGTTCATGATGCTTGGTGAATATGTACATAGATGAAGAGGTAAAAAAATGTATTCTTCTCATTCTTTTTTTCTGTTAATATGTGAGACACTGTAGAGGCCATCTTGTCGTAGATAAAATATGAAATATACTATGTAATGAATAAGAGAGGACACTTAATTATATCTTGGTAATATAAAAATTATAAAATGATTACTTGTAATTTTGTTTCTGTACAAGTGCTTTGCAGCCCCGCCGTATTTAGGTGACGAACATTTGAATTAGTAGGCTTTGCACAACCTTGCTTTTCCGTAAACCCGGACTTACCAAGTGTTTTGAACCGGAATTCTGTGGTTCTATGATCGGATTGCTCGGGATATTCAAAGCCCAACTTGTTGTATGGTTCAGAAGAGAGAGCGAACTGTATTGAGAAATGAGATTAGTACTTTGATTGGGGCCGGATTACACCCCGCTGCTTTGCTTTATCCAGGACCATGTCTTCGCATGTACATTGTCACGTTGTTTGTTACTAAGATTCGTCCTTTCTGTTTAGTTACGGTCCAAAACATCTCAATTATATCCTTAAAAATTAGGTAAATGCTAATAATCAATAGGGTGTTCAATTTTTAACTTGTGGCACGACAAAGAACACATACATCATAAATCATACACAACATTATAGAGCACATATAATTTAGCCACAGAGAAACACGATGTTTGCAACAAGTAGAAACTTTTGTTCTTCATTTGAGACAAATCTACATAACCTTACAAAATTTGTCTTAAATAAGGGTACCGCCCTTGACATACTCTGTGAAAGCCAAGGCAACCAGACCCAACATGGCAAAACGTCCATTCCAAAGCTCAGCGTCCGAAGTCATCAGCCCTGCTGATTTAGACTCGACGCTGACACCTTTGAACAGAGGAATCAGAGACGCTACTGAGAGTACAACGCTGGTTCCCACGAACCATGCAAGTCCACCGCTTGATGATATCTGTGCATAGACATCTTGACCCTTGGCTAGCTCTACTGCCACTGCAGCTACAAACCCAATCATCGCAAGCCTACCGTTGATCCTCTCCGGAGCTGGCCCGCTAAATGCCAACACGTCCGAAAATTTCGTGCTCATCTGCGTGCCACAGATGGTGCATATCAAAGACCATCAAGTTAAGTGGAAGAAGCAACACACAACTTGCCTATTCAATAATTCAAATTGGGTTCGTCGTTAAACTACCTTTGGCTTTGGTGCAGCAGGTATCGGCTCAGTTTGCGGTGCACGAGTTGTGATTGGTGCTGTTGATTCCTCCTTCTGCTCCCCCTGCAAAGATAGTACGGAAACTAGCAGTTAAAATCATCTCCAAAGCGGGATACGAGAAAACGAATGCACATATCGTGATCACTTACCTCTGCCATGCAACGCACTGATAAATTAGCATTTCTTCGTAGATGGGGCACGTACTTAGCACGGAAAAACTGGTTCACCCTGCATCTGTTATTCTTAGGTTCACGAGCTGACAGTGGACTTGCAAAGATGGATTGAGTGGCTAATGATGCAGCCATTTCAGAATAATCAACGAAGAAGATCTAAAGAGAGTGTTTATTACCGGATCGCGAACTGGGAACTATAGCTAGGGTTTTTCGCCTGAAACTGCAACCAACTCCAATTATCGCAATAGGTATGCTGGTTGCATGTGTATATATATATATATATAAAATAAAGAAGGGACAGGAGAGCAGTGGATATTTAGGCTCCACGTCGTCTAGATCTTTCGTCTAAAGTTCGTTGGGGCACGTGGGTTCAGTTGTCCACACACGGTGGAGTTGGGTGACGTGGCTACCTAATTCACCAGAACAAGTCGCTTGGAAATATGAGGTCAATAATGTTCTAGGTTAGGCAATGGCTTGCCTTGGTCCCAGCGTGTTCTAGTGAGTGCGTCGCGACTCACGACATTGTCCTGGTTTTTAACCTAACCCTATTTGCTTGCTTGCTCGCTCGTTTGTTTCTCTTCAACAATTTGGCAACGGTGTACGTGGTTTATTTTTGGCCGTGCAGCATTAACAACATGTTATTACACAGAGAAATAATATTTATCGCATTCAGAACACACTAGTACAAAAATAATAATAATAATAATAAATTTTAAAATTATAAAATATTATTTATATTTTAAAATTTTAAAAATTCAAATAAAAACTTTTTAATTTATTATACAATAATAACAAATTAATACACAATTCCATACATTATTAAAGTATGCTAAATTTGTCTATGTAATACTACTTTTAAATTTATAATAATGTCAAGCTTGAATAGCCCCTGCCCATTATTCTGTTAACATTGGGTTGCTAAAAGTTCATAGTCATGATTTGATTGTAGGACTCTTTTAAGTAATAGGAACTTTACTGGAGGAATAGGGTGTCCTTTCTTGTACACATTATTACAATTAATGGGCAGGTGGGTTGATAAGTCGAATAATAGTCTAAATACAGGTGGCTGTATGCATGCTAGAGGCTTTTACTCATTTTTCTTTGTTACTAACGACACTAATTGTGTACTAATATTTTGCTAATTAGTAACAACCAACAATGGAAGGCTGTTTAGAAAATTAATGACTTCCTGATAATTAATGCTTTTGGCACCATGAAAAACACAATTACCCACAAAATTGAAAAACCAAGCCAATCCAAATATGAAATCTCAAGTTCAACTCTCATGCCAAACATGCGCTTAAGAATTAGAAGTTGGGGAAGGTAATAACTAAGGGAACAACATTACAAGTACAGGCAGTCAGCTGGTCCGTGCAACCAAAACGTTAAAGTAAGTCTAGACGACGCCCACCAACCTTCTAGCTAGCCATGGCCGAAAATTGGAATGATGCTGGGTTTGGGATTCAGCCGCATCCCCAAATGCCACGGGCAGCCGTTACTTTGTTGTTTGGTCTAGATGTAAGTTCGTACAGTATCCTAGCAAATGTATCAGAATATCTACCATCTAACAAAAGTATCTCTGCAAACGCATTCTCGTAAGCAAGCATCTGGGCTCTGTTTTGAGGCTCCAAGACAAGACTCTCCAGTATCATTGCTGCCTTCCTACAAACTTCGGGTACTGGATGTGGTGTCTTGATCACTTTCAGTAGACGATCAATTGCCCTGAATTTTGTAGGGAGAAAATATGATCATTTCAGAGACATCAAAGTAATATATATATATATATTATATATAATTATAGTATATATATTTCTAATTGATATTTAAACAGAATTAGAAAATCACCATCTCTCACTAGCAAGCTTCAATCTGCAGTCCATATTAACTTCTGCAAGGTTATAGAGTGCCCCAACAGCAGCAGCTTGTGCATCAAATGCTTGTAAGCTCATAAGATCAACCAACCGCTTATGTATCTACATTGCTCATCAGAACTCACTACAATCAATCAAACTCATATATATGACTTAGCTTTCAACAACAAAAGTACAGTCAGTGGAACAATTGTAACCTGCGGAACAAATGGAAGAAGAAATGGCTCATTATCGGGATTTATTATCAAACGCCCAAGTAATTCAGCAGCTGCACAATGCCAGGCTTTGAATTGTGAACCCAGCATCCCCATGATAGCTTGAACTGCACGTTTCTCTCTGATTGGTAGAAGGAAATAATGAACCAACTAAACAAGCAACAAATTACAGTAACATGCAAGAAAGAAAAGTGGAAATAAATTTCTCACGTTATTTTGATGTATGAAGGCTTTGAAGAGCTAAATATTCGAAGATCAAGCAATGGAGCCAAATTTACGATTGTTTCCAGGGCATTTGTAACAAGTTCCTCGTCCTCTGCCAGCAAAGCAAAAATTTTGAGATATTCAAAATTAAATCATTGACAAAGACATTTTTTCTCCTGCATCAATAAGAAGGAGCTGTTCTTGTTTTTTAAACATGAGCAACTGCATCTTTGACTCTATATTTTCGTATTCATTCCTGACTTCCCCCATCTCACATCAAACACCCAAGCAATTTCTCACATTTATCCAGAACAATCTCCACATGCAATTTCTTACATGTCTTTGGCAGCTATAATAGAAGTCACTCAATTGGAATTAGGTAAAGTTCTATGCAGGGGCATCATGTTTAATTATCAACATTGAAACCAACACCACAAAACATGGTCCTATAGAATTTACAGACCCTATTTCTATTAGTCACAACAATTCAAAAATTTATGCAAGTATGTACATGCCAAATCAATCAGAATCTCCACACCCAACATATTGAACATTGCTTTCATCTCCTCAGCTGACTAGAATTAATCAAAATTTAGTCAATAAGCTTATTTCCCATTATGAACAACATATGAGGACACCCAGCTTAAATAAAAAGCCATACCCAGAGCAACAACACATAAAAGAAAGGGCTCTCAATACAACTCTCACCTCTGACTTGATCTTCTATGCACTGGAACACTGTTTCTAAGCAATGCCGATGTTGAGCCATAATGACTTCATTATCTGGCATGAATGAGAAATTCCGGATTATATTTGAGGCAGCAACAGCACACTGCTGCTTCTCTATTCGCCCCTCTTCATCTAGATTAAACAAACCATCTTCATCAAACCACCACTGTGAAGATCGAACTCTGGTGGCATTCTTCTGCCCCAAAGACTCGGCAGCAGAAGAACCAGATCCCACTCTACCACACAAAACAAAATTTCCAATATTCATCCCGAAATTCCTAAAACCAAATATTTTATCTGATTAATACTACAATGTAAAAACAGCTTACCCTGAACGAGAGAGAGCATTATTAATCGAGCCCAATGCCTCAAACTCCTTCCCGAACCCTGTTACAAGAGAATTCACACCCAAAGCTCTAGCCCTAGGTCCCTTTGTAAGTTCTTTAGGAAGTCCAATGTCACGCCAATCATCAATCTGTTTTAAAGTAATGCAATGATGCAATACCACATCAAGTTCAAGATTTAAGAATTAAAAACATACAGATAAGGGGGTAAATTTCAATAAACTCTCCAAACAAGCAGCCTGTATATTAGCAGAACTTCAAGTGAGGTTTCTGAAATTGACCCTAAATTGTAATAAGAAGGACAAAATGTAGAGATACGTACAACTTGAAGCAAGGCATCAAGCAAACTAGGTATTTTGGCAAGAGGAGTTGCGTCTTTGCGCATGTCGTCCTTCTCTTTGAAAGAAAGTAACGTGAGAGTATTTAAAGCCCATGTTAATTCGCTCTTAAGTCCACTTTGAAGCGCAAGAACAATTCTTTTGTTATTTTGATCTGAAATACCAAAAGAATGAAAGTTCGCATAAGATAAAAATTCGGTTTTCCCCTTTATCATCGGGCTAGGGTTTGAATAAACTGACCAGCGAAGGAGCTGTGAACTTGAAGAGTTGGGCCCAGAAGAGTCATTGGAGCCGCGGAATCGGCACCCACACCGGCACCACCAGAGCTTCCGGTTGTGCTTCCGAACGGACGGCCTCTCTTCGCCGCCGGAGTGGCTGCTCCGCCAGCCGCACCACCAGACTTGCTCTGGTCCCGCTTCTGCATTTGGGTTTGTCGATGATTTCTGTTGCGAGAGACATGCTAATAACGGGTCCATTTCGGGGCAGGTAATTCCTCCGAATATAAAATTAATTAATTGTGAGGCTTAGACTGGCCCGCGTGAAAGCCCAAATTAAAATAAACGGGTTTGGATATGGGCTTAGGCTCCAAGTTGTCCTGGGTCTGGGTTTTCTTGACCCAAAAAATCCAATAGTGTATTTCTGCTCACCCCGGGTATTTTTTGACTACACCCACCTCCACTTTTTTTATTGCATTATACAGAATTTTACAAATAAAAGCAGAAAAAAATGTTTAAAATATTAAATAAAATATTCAAATTTTAATATTGAATAAATTTAATAAAATATTTACACAAGTTGGGAAATTCACAGATGAGAGTTTAGAATTTAATAAAACATTGCCATGCATATATATATATATATATATATTGACAATTTCAGGTTTTTCTATGCATCAAGTGCTTGTATTTATCCAGAATTTAAAACAGTTGGATGCTAGAGTCAGCTTGAAGGAGTCCGATGCCTGGCCTGCAGAGGCTTTGACTCTGAACTAATTTCCTTGCAAAGCTAGTTTAGATTTCCTTTTTGACATATTTATAGTACCAGTTTGGCTTAGCATTTAAGCCAAAAGATGGTTTTGGATTGGAGAAGCAAGCAACAGAGGAATTATGCAAGCATTATACCAAGGATTTTCGAATTGAGTGTCGGATTGGACGGGTTCCATAACATCATATATGGACCCTTTGGAACATGGAAAGGTAGGATTCCATTAACCGCTTCATTGCACGGTCTGCATTCTGTAGGAAAGCCATTGCTTCCACCGATAAATTTGAGACGTGGGGAGATGGGAAACAAACTCGGTCTTTCACATTCATTGATGAACGTGTAGAGGGTGTTCTGAGGTTCATTTTCTTGACTGGGGCCATGTGTTGTGCTAAAATAACTGGAACTTAAATTGCATTGGTTGCTTTTCAAGTTTTGCAGGAGAATGGTATGCCTCAATGATTAATAATAATAATAAATAATAAGTGAACTAATGCTTGGAATTAAAACGTGAATTGTTTGCCTGGTTATACAGGCTGTAGGATCAAGCTATTACTCGAGACTGTCATCATGTTCGATTTCTGTAAGAGGTTACAGTTTACTAACTGACTAGAGATCACATCATGTGTTTAGATTAACAAAGTGAGACTTCCGTGAACCGATAAATACTGGAAGGGATGAGATGGTTAGTATGAACGAGATGGCGGAGATATTCTTACATTCCTGGTCCAGAAGGAGTGCGTGGTTGAAACTCGGATAACAACTTAATAAAAGAGAAGCTTCGTTGGGCCCCAACTATGAAACTGAAGGTGGAATGAGGGGCAGTTTTGTTTCTCCTCATGTCAAGCCATTCATGATTAGCTGACGTACCAATTTCGTGCATATCTTCTCAAAACTTGTTGGATGGGCTGAGGATCACATACTTTTGGATCAAAGAACAGATAGAGAAAGAGAAGGTTCAAGGCATTGATTTGTCAATTTATGGATTGTCTAAAGTAGTGGGTACACAAGCACCTGTCCAACTCCAACTGGGTTCTCTTCGTGCAGCTGATGGCTAGCAATGTAAGTTAATGAAGCTGAAATCTCGTTTAGTTATTTTTAAAAGCCAAAGTTCTCTCTATGGTCATTCCTACCATCCTTCTATGAAGTGGAAATTCAAAACTTTTCTGCTTTATGTCTTTATGACATCAAGAAGGATGTGCTGAATCTGCGAGTATTTTTCTAGCTTCTTAAAAGAGGAAGCATAATGACATATTATGGTGTAGAATGCACTGTTACCAATTGTGGAACGCTAATATATATACAATGTATGTCTTCCTTCAGAAAAATTAAAAAAAAATTCTGATAAATCTTTCTCCCATTCATGTGATCATCTTAAACTGAAGAGATGATCTAATGCGTGATGTTGTCCATGCTATGCTGAGTTAAGAGGTGATGTTGCTTACCTTAGTGAACGATAGTGTCATATGGTTGTTTGATTAATCTTTTTACTGTATTCACAAACTGCTATAGAATCATGTCACGTGGGCAGTTGTGCTCCATAAAGTGTCTGATTTCATCTTAACATATTTCTGTCATAAGCATCTTTATGTTTGGTATTTGGAGAGCTGATCAGAGATGGAAGAAAACCCTTTATTGTTCTTCCAAAGTGGTCCATAAAAGAGCAATTTATTTGCTGTTGTTGCTGATGTGGTCCAAAGATAGATAAGCCTCGACATGCCCATTAAATTGGATAAGTATAGTCGATTATGAGATGTTCATGTTTGGGGCCATTTGTGAGAAATCAAGTGTTGAACGAGCATGGAAAAGCTGTCATTAACACTTGTTTTCCTTCATCAGACATTGTTATTAGAGTTTTAAAAATATGGTTAGTTGATGAACATGTTAATCTGCATCTTCCTCTTCACCTTCATCCTGATTTGGTGCTTTGCTTGCAACTTCTCTGTGTAATTGGTTTCACCATGAACATGAACATGAAAGAACATGCATGGATTAAAGCTTCATGACCTCACTCCCGTACAGAAGCATGCTTCAAATGATTGGCATATCTGCTTTCTGAAAGATTGACAACCCACATGCTCGTGTTCATCTGCATGCAGGAATTGAAACCACAATTGCCAATCACAGTTTTTGAATTGTCTCCTAAAATATCCTGAAAAAGGATTGTCCTTTATCTTCTTCCCAGAATTTTCTAAGAAACTCCAAGTAAGATGTTCATTTCTGTTGCAGTCTTTAAACACCATAATATAAGAATCGAATATATTGATAATTCAATCAATGCCATATATTATAAAATAAAATAAAAAAAGAGAGATTACTCCATCTAATCATTTGCCAATCATTCACGTCTATAACACTAAGAAATTTCCTTTGTCCACTAGTTATTTTTCTTTCATTCTTCTTCTACTCATTATTCGTTTGGTGAGATGGGTGTTTTGCAGAGATTCCAGTTGCTTAAAATGGAGATTAATATACTAATTAAGTCTATCTAATTTTGATTCCTGAAAAACCAAAGATAGGGAACCAGACCTTGAGGAAAACCAATTTCCCAACCACCACTACTTGTTCTTGGTGGGTAGACTGGACAAACCCTGAAATCTTCTTTTGATTCCATTGTTAATAAAATGACATTGATTACAAGTTTGCTAAATCCTCCAAGCAATGATCATATTTCATTAGATATACTCATTTATAAGATCAGAAACACAGTTAAGAAAACCTGCACATTGATTTGATCCTGTAGGACCAAGACAAGATGCACCCAATTTTATTTTTAAAAGAGGATTGAAATTAAAATTCTATCATGTTATTATTATATCTCTGGCTCTGGAACTTTATTGCAAAGGGGAAAGGGGGACTTGTTCATAATGGTAGCTGACATGGAAGTCCATTCTGCATACAAAACGAAGCTGCTTCTTGGGCATATTCTCTATTTGGGTACACGATATTCTTTCTAAATTATTAAAATGATGTCAATAGGCAGTTGTAAAAGCAACGCAAATGTGTTTCTTGCCTGTGAAATCCAAAACCCATATCTTCGCAGGTACTTGTAAGAAATTCTGGGTAGGATTATATACCTGAAAGTAATCGCAAGAATTCATTAAGCTTGGCAGAACGATCCATTCCATTCCATGTATCAATTCTGAAGCTAGAAGTAGCAGAAATCCAAGAATAGTAAATGCAGCAGCATCTCATATTAATCAGAGAAATTGGGCAGATGGAATTTGAGTGAGCACATTCCAAGCAAAGATTTGCAGGCCTTCATTACATCAAGCATTAAAAAGGATTTTAGCTATTTGTTTTCATAGTTACAACTCGCACTTAAGCATTTCACTCAGCCAAAATTAATAGCAAGTCTTTGTAATCTGTAATTCGTATTGCTCAGAAATATTTTTATGGCCTGGCAAGGATTATTTTGGTACAAGCAACAAATCATGTGTAGATTCATTTACTATTTGTATAAAATCAGGGGGGCCTATTTGACAATTGACATTCGAACTTGTTTCCTTCGGGCAAAAAGAAAGGCGTAAATAAAATCATACACGTGTCAGCTAGAAAAAGGATCCACGTAGGGGGCAGAGTAAGCGGAGATGTCAAATCATGATTGGATAAGATGGTAAGACGGTCTAGACTTTTCGTGAGTTCTCTCACACGGTTACAATAAAAGAAAAAGAGAAAAGAAAGCACATTCATAAATATTCGAGCCTTGAAACTCAAGGCAGACTGAAAAGAATCTTTTGGTTTGGCTGCCACGTGGGTACACCCACACGTGCTTACAGTGAGACCTACTGCTCCCAATAAAATCCCAACTCCAATGTCACGAACAATAACGCTAGTACCAGTGCACTCTGATTTTGAGATCTTGTGATTTCGTGTGGTACAGGCAAAAGCAAAAGCAAAGCGATAGAAGAGTAGCGGGTGGGTTGTCGCTTTCCCAAAAGCTATTATTATTTTCAAACTTTGGGCTATTTGCTTGCTCTCATTATCTTACTTTTCCCGTAGACCCCACCACCAATCCTATTTAATAAATCAAGAATTAAAATTATTTTTAAATTTTAAATTAATATTTCAATAATAATTAAATATTTTTAACAAAATTAATAAAATAGTTAGAAGAGGGACCTACGTGTCTTTTAAATCAGTGTGGGGACACTTACAAGGAGCCTACCCACTTTCTAAATAAATATTATTTTAGTGGGTCGTACTATGGTGCATGCGGTCGCACCATACATTAATGTAAAAATACAAATAAAGAGTTGAGTATTATAACGAAAGAATTAATAATTGTAACAAAAGATTAAAAAAAATTATAATTAATTTATCAGTATTAATAAAATTTATAAATTAATTTAATATTTATATAATATAAATTAAAATTTTAAAAATATAATTTAAATAATTTGTTATTAATTATAATAAGTATTGATATTTATTATTTAAAGATGGAAAATAATAGGTGAAAATTCTTGACTATATTTATGGGATAATGGATTACAAAATGACCCACGACAATCATTGAGAAATGGGATAATGGATCCCATTTGTTTGTTACATTAATAAAAATAAATGTAACAAACAAATGGGAAAATATAGCATTTGTGCCAAAAGTGGCAGCAGGTTGGTCCATTTATATGAAAGATCCGTCTCTTTTTGCAATGTTGCTAATGGCTGTAGAATTTGAGATTTGGGCATGCCTTCTAGGGTTCTATCTCCAAATTACAGGCACAATTTTTAATGTCAGTGCCATTGGCAACATTAATTTATTTATTTGGTTAATAAATAATAATTTTGAGTGAGGATTTGGAATCAGGATGATACTACTGGAAGACGGGCAAAGCTCCATTTTCACGCGCGCACGCGACAGTTGAAACAAAAGAGGCAGCTCGGTCTCAAAAAAATTATTTATTTAATTTTTTTTAATCAACCATAAATTATTAGAGAATAATAATTTTTTTATTTTACACGGCCATCGAGACTCCACGAGTCCCTACTCTCTGCCATCGTCACCGTTCCCTTACAATCAATTAAATAATATTATAAAAATAATTTATCTAAAAATGATGAAATTAAAATAAAATTTATAAAACAGTTACCTGCTACTTTGTTCCCTCTCGCGCAACAAAATGTATATAATTAATAAAATTGACACGTCATTTTTTTAATTATTTATTTTTTTATTAATATTATTTATTTATTTATTTATTACATGGCTGGTAAATTCACTGCCTCTTCCTAGAAAAACAGAGGGAGGTGAGGTGGGGGGGAGGGTGAAGAAAAACAAAATGTAGGATTATCCGATTTTACATATATTTTTTAAAAACATATAACTCATATTTTTATACCTCAGAAATTAAAAATAAAATTAAACCAAAATTCGATTTTGTTCAAGGTTTGTCTTTCAGCAGGGACGCTAATCCGGTCACCATTGTGGTTCTCTTTTCTACAGTCTTCGGTTTGACCGCGGGGAGCTTCCACGTCATTGCCAACTCAATTGACTCTTTCGCCGGCGGCGAGGATGATGACTCGGACGGCGTCGTTTTCTCACCAAAAATGAGCTCCAATTCTCCACAATCATCGCTCTCTGCCGCACCAAGCAAACACCGGTCCTTCTCTTTCTCGCTTTTGCCCTCTGATGCGGTGTCGTCATGAGACCCTTTGCTGTAGGGAGACAGCCACTTGGCACGCATGTACTCTGCCTTCCGCCAGGGAGGAAAATGCATCCCTTTCTTCTTCAAACTCAGCTTGGCCGCCTCCGATACGATTGACACAATTTGTCCGATCCTCTCCGGTTTGCCCACGTAAATGTACGGCACCGATTGCAAGATCGCCTTGTACGCTCCAGTCGATCTTGCTATCTCAAACTCCGATCTAAAATCGATGTCCACCAACAACCTCTCGCCATTCACAATCACATCAATGTATTCATATTCACCTGATCAAACCACAACCAAAATCGAAACTTTTTAATTTACCTTTGTTTTCCTGAAATTCGTATTGGTCTTTTAATTGGCAGAAGAATCTAGAAAGAGGGAGAGCGTACCGGCGGGGAAAGAAGAACACTTGTCCCATTTGGATTTGCAAATGGAGCAGTCATAACCGAGAGATGATAGTCCATCGGTTACGATTTTTCTCAAATCGTCTTTGCGTTTGTGATTCTTGCTGTTCTTATCGACAATCACCGCCGTGTCAGCCAATAGATTTCTTTCCGCCACGCTCGCGCAAGGTATCAGACTCTGTTGAGAGTCATAAACATAATCAAAAATTAATTTTTTCTAAAATAAAATAGTATAAAAAAAAAGATAATTGATTGTTTTCATTAATTGTTATTTACCTTGAGTATATCGGAGAAATCGCTAAACGACCCGCCGTTGAAGGAGTCACCGAAACCATTAATCGCATCAAATTCATCATCGGAGCTGTCGTTACCGTTTCCGTTGAAGCAATTGCAGCGATGACGGCCGCATTTAGCATTCGATTGCTTCTCGTTGAATTCTTCAATGAAGTTTTGCACCATTTTGTCCAAGCAGACAGAGCTGGGCTCGAACTCGGGTCCTGTCCCGGCATCTTTACTGTACTGAGGTTCACCGCCAACAGTAGTCTGTCTCTCAGCCGACGAAATGCGCAAGACGCTTGGGAACTGCCTGTCGAAGAGTCTCTTGAGCCGGGATTTCAGTATCGGTTTGGTTGGCTCGGGTCTGATTATCGGGTCTTTTAGTTCTTGAGAGTCGACGTCAATTGGTTGGATCTTCATCGGAAAAGGCATAGCGAAGGTTAAAATCAAAAGGGTTTCCCGGTTTTACGGTCTTTCCGAATCCACACTAACTATGCTTGAAGAAAATAAGCTATTTTGAGAACTACAACCTTGCAGAGAGTCTTAGTATTCGATTATATGTACATACAAGATTGTCAAAAATGCACACATTCACCATGCATCTCTTGCAGAAACAACACAAAACTTTCTGAAACAAAATAGCTGATCAAAAAGATGAGACCATCCTCTCTCACTCGATCATTCAAGTCAATCTAGCTACAAAATATGAAAATTCTAAATCCACCCAGAAGTTGAAAAACAAAGACAGAAACTGATACCTTCATGAGGAATTCACTGAGAAAGTAAGGAATAAGTAGGGGATTGTGCTAAAGAAAACGATTGCTTTTGTTTATCGTTTTTCGTGGAAGACATGGCGGCGATGATCGGAGATAGGAACATTTCGTGTGGATAGAAAAGAGAATAACAACTTCAACGGAATATTCATTTCTCCGGCAATATTCCCTTCGCCGGCGATTTCTACCAGAGAGGAGCAAAGGTTTGTGTTAAAGGTTTTGGTTATTTTGGTGTTAAGTGGGTGACGGGCTGGGATTTTATAGGGAAGGTTATGTTGCTGACTAGGATTTGTTGTGCCACGTATTATCTTACCTGGCATGTGTTATCCTAAAACTGTTTCTAATAACGTGTCAGTTTTGTGAACAAGGGTGCGAATCGTTTTGATTGGATGTTTGGGTAGACGAAATTACCAATATGCTCCGGCGCGTCTGTCGAAAGTAGCCTCTGTTCCTGGGTAAAATTGAGACTTCAACGAAAGTCGAGGTGACGAACGGGCGATACTACAGTGTGGTCGTGGTCGAGAAATGTGGGCGTGACATCGTGTGACACGCACCGTGATGGTGGGAAGTTGAATGCCAAGACCATTTTACAGCGTTCGATCATGCTCTCTCGAGACCCAACTGAAATCTCCGTGCATTAATCATGAAATTGACTGCTTAATTCTTCTAATTACTTGCTAATACATAATTAAGACAAAATAATCAGATTGTGTAATTATGACTAACGCACTTAATTAATGTAATTTGTTGCATTTAATTACATAGTTTAGACTCTTAATAGCAATCCTTTCCTCTCCTTTCATATTAACAAACAAGACAATATTTGGTTCAACTGTTTTAATTCATATCAAACCAGTTCTGCATGTTTTTATTTTCTTTCTTTTTTTAATTTAAATAATTTAATTAACTACTTGTATGATTTATTTATAAAATCACCTATGATATCTCGTATTTTTATAAAAATAAAAAAATTATTATAATAAAAAATAATATAAAATTTTTATAAGATATTTAATATTTATATAAATTTATTACGTTAATTTATATATTAAAAAAAGAAGAAATTCACAAAGATTAATATGAATTAAAAATTTTTAAGACTAAAGTAAGAATGAACAAAGGCAATAAAAGAACAAGAAACCCTAATAATTGCAAAGACCCGATTACATGAACTTTAATTTATTACATCCTTAATTTAAACACAATGACTAGTCAACGGTCAATTACAATTGGACCGTTAGATCCACCCAAATCCCTTTTAAAAAAAATTAATTTAATTAATCAAAATTAGGATGAAAATCTAAGAGTTAATGATCATGTATTTACATAGAGTCTTCATTTGTAAGAATGTCTGGTCATTGTCTTCAATTATTGCATCATACAAAGACAAACAAGATATTAATTTTCTCCGCATTTTTATATAATTTTGTGCTGAATTTATAATCAAATTAATGAATCATCGGGGATTTACATAATATTTAAAACGCTTTATTTTTTATTATTCATTCTTATCATTATTTATACTGTTTTATAATACATTTAAGATTAAAATGTTACAATTTTTTTATTTATGTTAATTAGCTCAATCGATAAAATATTAACACTAAGTATTTAAGATTCAAACTTTATTCGTATTGGAACGAAAGAAATTAATTTTTTTTGTAATGTTTTAAAAAAATACATCGATTATAAACATAATATAAATCTTAATTATTATAAATTTTTAATAAATATACCAATTAGTAAAAGGTGTGAATGTGTAATTGAGTATTGAAAATGATAAGTCCGAGTAAAGTAAATAATATTTCGTGCAATGCCATAATGTTGTCCTTCTCTAATCTAAACCCATTTTACTTTTAATACTTCATTGAAATCATTGTGAAAATAAAAAAAATAAAAAAGAAATTATACCCCGACAAAATCTGTATTAGCGAATATATATTAAATATCCTATATCTATTTTAGAATTAGCAACCAAGAATCTACTTTTAAAAGGGATTAATGGGGCCTATTCAATCTTTTAATTTTTCTAATTTGTCAAAATATTTAATATATATATATATTATAATAATATATATATCTTTTAAAATTTGATTTTTCCTTTATGCTTTAAAATGATTAAAGCAAAAACTTATCTAATGGTGAAACTAAATAATCCTTAATTTACTGGAGATTTGTCACTAATTTATTGGGCTTAGTTCCTTTTTTATGTTACAACTTTAATGTGGCAAGAACATTGATGCCACTTTAGTGAACTTCTTTTGATAATGTCTATTGAAATCATTGAATCTCTTCAAAACTCATGATTTTTTGTTTGTTTGTTTTTGCTTTTATAACTTTTTTGGAACATGGGCTGGTTATTATCTCTTTGAAGAATCACCAAATGCTTTAAATTCACAATAGAGAATTGCTTTTTGTGAAATTAGGGAAAGGTAACAACTTTAGGAATTATTTGTTTGGTGAAAAGCATTGCATTAGGAGAGGAGACCCTACTTCCATAATTTCAATTTGTGCATTAATTTTAGTACATTCAAATGAAACCCTAATCTCATTTTCCTTTTTACTTAGTTTTATTCCCCCATGATCCTACCCCTATGGTCCATTGCTTCCTTTTCATCTGCTAATTATAATTTTAATTCATCGACAAATTCTCTTGCTTTTATGTATTTATTAAAGTTAAAATTAAATTATTCATATTTATATAAAAAAATACATCCCTATTAATTAAGTCTTTAATTATTGTTTAACGTGTATTTTATTTTTAGTAAAATTTATTTAACTAGTAATATTTCTATTGTCGTTCGTTTAAAAAATTATCGTTCACGTGATTAATAACTACTTTTTTTGGTTCGAAAAGAGAATAATATCTTTAATTACTAGATGTTATGTCGTTTTTTTAAAAATTTTATTATTACGAGACTAAAGAAACTAAATAAAGTGTCAAAAAATAAAAATGTCACAATCTATCAATTTGACTAAAGATGTAGAAACTGTAAAATGAAAATTAATTGAATAAGTAGGGACCTCTCTCTTTCTTCCCTTTATAATTTATGGCAGATCAAGAGTCCACTCCATTTGCATCAATAATTGCCATCACAAATACTATTACTAATAGTTACTTTCATGTTTCAATTAACTTAGTTGATCACAAATTCAACAAACAATCCTACATACTTGATAATTTGATCCTTTCAAAACCTAATTCTAATATAACAATTCGTCTCGACAATCAAGTAGATTTCACCCATTTTAAACACACAATTTATTGCAAATTTGTTATTAAATTTTACAATATTTACTCAATTAAGAGAATTCAAACCAAATATAATTTATAGGCCATACTTGTTCGCTAGCAACCTCAATTGTGAAATTTGAACTAGCATATATGCATGTATTCCTCTCACACAGAGACATTTATCACTATCTTTGACCTTTATATTCTTAGCATTTATAAAAATAATTATGTTAAAGGGCATATCATGGCTGATAGTTCAGTCATCAGTGCAATACACAACACAATACTGACTCTTTTAATTTATTATTCAAACGACTCCCAATCGCGAAATAAATAAACAATTTAATAATATATATTAAATAAAAAAAAATTTTATAATTAATAATTATTTTATTTTAATTTATATTTTTTATTAATCGATTATTAACTCTATTAATTGTAATAAAATTTAATTTTATAACACAATAATTAATTAACTAACTAATTAACCCTAAACATTAGAAAAGTTCATCTACTATGTAACAACTTCAACCAAAGACTCCATTTGTTGGCCTACTAAGCCCTCTATCTGTCCTTTTTCAATAAAATTTTAATCAATCAAGCCTATCTCTATCTTCTTACCTCAATAATCTTTGTTCCTATAAATAATTGTATGTGTTGTTACTGTAAATTTTCATGGATTTTTGGACCCACATGAAGAAATTGATTATATTTTGGGGTAAATACGCAGATAATATATTGTTTGTTTTGTCTTTGTTGGTGCCTATATAATACGGGCCATCTCACTCGATGATAGTGTTTTTTATTCCTTTTTATATCATATTTAAATGGTGGGGGGTGACTTGTGATTACATATTAATGGTGTCTTAAACATGTTAATTAGCTTTTAACAATGCATCAAAAAGTTTTGTAATTGTTTACAGGGTTAGCCCACAAATGTTAATTTAATCTTTTGTTAATTGTGTAAAGATATAATGAATTAGAAAATGGACCGACGTATCACGTCATCTGTATGCTAATTTAATATATTGTGATAATGAATACGATTATTTTAAAATTATTTAATTACTAAAGAGAGAATTATAATAAAAAAGTTAAAATACGTAATATATTTTTATTAAATAAATAATTATAATAAGAAAAAAAGTTAAGAGTATATCTATTTGATGATTCTATAAATTGTTCGATTTAAATATTTTTTAATAAAATATTATTGATACACGTTCTTCCTTTACGTGTATATTATACCAAACTTATAAGTATATATAACTTACAAGTGCTTTTTTTTTAATAAGATTTGAGCATATCTAATATTACTCTAAAATTATTATAAATTTATGTAATTTAACCAAAAAGAAGAATGCATTTTTGTTGGTTTGGTCTTATCGATTGCATCAAAATTGGTGTCTTAACAATGAACACCATCCAAACAATACAATAGTAATTGTTAATAATGAAGATGATGATTGATGAGGACATAAAGTTTGTTTGATAAAGAAATGTATTTATTTATTTTGTATTTGGAAATTGAAATAAAATGCAATGATGATGCCCATATATGTCTTTGTCAATGCTCTAAATCCCCTCCGTTTCTGTTTGGATTCTTGTTGTGGGTTGTCTTTCCATTTTTATAGCAGAGCCAAACACGGCCTTGTTTGTGTCTACTTTTTCAACGTGGCTTAAGCCATTGTGTAAGCAAATATTAATATTAAATATGGCGGGTCGGTTTGGGGTAGTCCAGATTGATTAAATATTGGGACAAATTGTGGGCTCACATATGGGGCCCATTATGATGATAATGATGTTAATGATGATGTTTTTTTTTATGTCTAATCACATATCGAATCCATTACTAATTTTATAATACACAACTTGTGATATGACGGAGTTGGTAAAGAAAGAGAATAAAAACAACTAAACTTTGATGGGGACACGTGTTGACAATCCAATGGGTCAATTGATAATTCAATAGTGACATGATTTTCACCCGATGCACAGTCCGACTATTCCATCACATCAAATATAATAATATAATAAAATTATTTAATAAATAAAAAAATTATATTTGTAAATAAAAATTTTAAAATTATTTAAATAAAATTTTATTATAAATGATGGAATATAATACTCTTGTCTAAGACTTTTTCTTTACATATTAACTAGGCAAAGGGCAACATGAAAATTTAATGTACGGTTTGTTGTATAGAATAATGGCAATGTATGGAAGCAAGTCTCATACTTCATTTTGGTAATAATTGGGGCCGTCCAAATTAAGAATTGGGTCCATTGAATTATTAATGTGAATTATTCCGACCGGTGCCACGTGTGTCCTTGTGTTCGTGTGATCTCAATTTCTTGGTTACAATCAGTTTACGAAGAACGAGCAGAGACAGATAAGATACGAACGTGTATGAACACAACTTTGAAAAATTAATCTTCAAGTTGGACGGCCGGACTGGGTATGGGTTGGGCCTGTTTTCCAAACAATTATGATTCGTCTTTGAGTTCTGCTAAGTTGACCGCTCTACGGGAAATATGGAATCCTCTGTCACTTGCCCTGTTGAATTGAAATTTTTTATTAAATTACTCCCCTTAAATTTTGATAATTTTATTTTTTAATAAAATTTATAACAATTATACTTAATCTTTAATATTATATTAATTATTTAAAAAATAATATATATTAATAATTTATTTACTATTTATAAATAAAAACTTTACACTTAAACCATATTTTATTTTTAAAATTTATTAAATATATTTTATTAAATAAATAAAATAATATTTATTTTTTAAAATATAATTTAAATTAATTATTTATTTATATAAAATTCATTTTTTATTCATTAATGTAGAATTACAGAAAAAAAAATAAGTATATATTTTTTTTATAAAATTTATCATAAAATTTTTTAAAAAATATTTAACAAAAAGCCCCCGACAATTAATAACTCGTTCCTGGAACTGTATAAACAATCCAACAGTTCGTGAATTACACTGCTAACGCAAACAAGACCAAAATGAAAATTACACAGCTTCCTCTGCCTATGAGATAAAGAAAACAAGAGCACAGAGTCCAGTATCTCACCATTGAGGCTTAAATAGAATAGACCGCCCCTTCTCAAAGCAAATTCAGTTGCAGGGCTCGCAGCAAACATTCACAAGTAAACACAAGTGAAAACAGGATTGAATTCATGATTAATCTGTGTTTCCTTCTTGGCAATCATTTTCTTTTCTTTCTAGGGATAACTAAGAGATATTGAGGTCATAAGGAAGAAAAATTATGCGCAATCTGTATGAAGCGTTGAAGCAACAATCACAATCTCAAGGAAACCTGGATTTCATGGAACATTCATGACTTGGATTGACTGCAACATGTCTGAAACGGCAATGACTAGATCACCTGATTTGATCATCCCCCTGGCCTTGAGCAATGAGAATGTTTTATTAAGGTTGCTTTCCATATCGTCAGAGAAGCTCAGGCGGAATGGTATCAAACCCCACTGTAGGTTCAGACGTCTTCGCAAAGATGTATTTGTTGTGAATGCAAAGATTGGACAGTCAGGTCGGCATCGAGACAGGAGAGATGCCATGTGGCCTGTCTTCGTATATACAAAAAGTGCATCCACCACCAGATTGTTAGCTGCAAAATCACATCAAAACTTGCATCAAGAGCAACAACAACACTTATTCATTTAATAACAGGAGCTTCAGTAGTAACATAAACCATGACTGATGGATTCTCAAAATTTCCTTAACAGACCAGCTCCATTAAGATTCCCTTGAAATATCGCACAAATGAGAACAAAGTGGCAAAAAAGTTACTGAATTGAGCAGTATGATATAAGAGCAGAGTATACTTACCCATCTTGGCAGCAGAAGTACAAATCTCTTCTGAAATACTGTCTGCAAAAGAAGTTCCCACATCTGGGAGTTCCATTGCTTCATGGCGTTTCTCTTCCCTCCACCACTTCTCAATTCTCACACTGACACTCCTGAGAACAGCCAATGCCTTCTCTGGGTACTGGCCCATGGCTGACTCACCAGATAGCATCAAAGCATCTGCTCTCTGTCGAACTGCTTCAGAAACATCAGCTACTTCAGCTCTGGTTGGTGTAGGGTACTCAATCATAGATTCAAGCAACTGTGAGGCAACGATAACTGGCTTATTCAGCTGCCTGCACACCTGAACGATCTTTTGCTGGGCCGATGGAACCTGCTCCAATGGAATCTGGGCACCCAAATCTCCTCTGGCAACCATAGCTCCATCAGATGCTTGAACAATCTCTTCCAAGTTCTTCAAAGAGTCAATACTCTCAATCTTTGCAATGACAGCAATATCACTGCATAATTGCATTGGAATTCCTTATTAGCCATAGATGTTAAAAAAAAATGGAGTAATACATTAAAAACCATTTTGGCAAATTTTTGAAATCACAGCACCTACAAAAATAAACACACAACAAAAAGATGATAGAACCAATTTGAGTGGACCAACTTAAAGTTGAACAAATAGTTGCATCAATTTCATTTTTATTAGTATTTTCTATAATTGACACTATTGATTGCAGTAATAGACAATATCATGGAGATTAAATTAAAGATACAATGTGCACATATAAAAGATACCTTAGTTGCACAGAAAAAAAAATGATATGGCATATACATGTGATAATGGGAATTGTGCAGAAGATCTTACCTATCATGAGATCTTGCAGCAATATAGCTTTTTAGATGATTAATCACTTCTGCAGACTTGACAAATGAAATTGCAATAAAATCAACACCCTCTGAGATTCCAAAATCAATGTCCAACCAATCCTGTAGATCAATGAATTCTAATCATGAGACCACTAAAATCATGTTGGTTTTAGGAAAGATTACTTCACCAGACATTCTGGACATTAGCAAAGACACAAAGCAAGTGCGTGGACATAAGTTACTTAAGATCTAAATCCTTCTTAAACAGTAGTTAAAAATCATCCATTCTTCTAAACATTATTAACACCATCATTTCTGAGACAAACCAAAATTCCAATAATGTCCTAGAAATTTGCAAGACAAAAACTTGTAAAGTAAATGATTCTTATAAGCTATTAGGCAAGACCAAATCCCATGCAGTTTTTTTAATCTCAAAGACATGTCACTGACAAGTAAATTTAAGCATGGAAATTCCATTTGGAAGCCGAATAAGTTTACTTGGTACTAAGAAAATCTTTATGCTTCCAACTTGTTTTCCTTTTGTAAATCTTATTTTCTATGACTAAAATATACTTTTGCTTTTATCCCAAAAAAAGATTTATGCTTCAAGATTAACCCACTAAATATCATGTCAAAATAATTGTTGTAGCCATTTTATGCTTTGAGATATCATGTTCCCTGGGGGAAAAAAGTTTTGTGACCAAAAAGGCACTTCAGATCTTTTAGGACCTTCTAGTAAGTTAAAAGTCTCAGGCTCTTGGCATATATTTGCATGGTTAGTCCTTTTTATTCTTTTCCTACCCTTCATCATGACATCAAAATACAAACAAGCAAAACAAACTAATTTCTAGCACAAGACTCTAGCGGGGAAAAGAACCCAACCTTAGAAGAAATTGTGGGGAGCATAGCATTACGCTCTCGTACGAGACTTCCATCTCTCCAAAATGTCAAATTAGCTCGTGGTAGCAACAGTCCAGGATCAGTGCAACGACATTTGACATCTGGACCAATCTTCTCAATGACCTCAAACCTGACCATTCCACCATCCACAAGAAGGTCATCCCCAACCTTCACATCTGTATCATGTTTAATTTCAGTTGTAATTCAATCAATCAATCAACATAATCACTCACATTAAACAAGTCAGAAACAAATACATGGATCATTCACAAAAAAATGAACAAACATTTTCCAGAAATGTAATTACCTTCAGCAAATCCATCATAGTTTACAGTGATGCTGCGTTCTGGACGAGGCACATCGAAAGCTCTAACACTAAAAGTCCAAATCTCACCATCCTGCACGTTAAAATAAGCAGAGCATCGTAAGTCTTGTTTCTTGCAAACTCGGCCTTGCCAACATAAAACAAGGTTTGAGCTTTTATCAAAATATTTTGAGATTGGCTCCATTTACTCATTAATGAATCAATCTTGAACTTGGGTGAGCTGAAAACCCAAAGACGTGTGCAGCTCATGCCAGTAGCCCAACAAGAACACTATGTCAAATCGTTATATTTTATTAACTTGGCTGAAATTAATATTCGTGTACAAGTGGACAATATCTCTTTACATTGACCTGATTCAAGCTCAAGATTTTCTCAAATCATTTTAAGATTTTAAGCTTAGCGCCAACTTAAATTTCAAAGTTCAAATGAACTCAGGCTCAACTCATTTGCACCCTTAGCATTGAAAATTTAATAACACGCGACCGATTTTCAAATTCAAGAGAACTCTAAATCTTAATTCTTGAAGGCATCATAACTTGTTTCATAATGCCTATGATATGTGCTAAAAAACCAGAATCTTCTAACAAGCGCAAGTGTTAAAAAATAAAATTAATAAATCCTCACAAAAAGAGAAATTAAAAATAGTACCTCGGCCTTGGCAGAAGGAGCTCCGCCGAGATCGCCCATGTGAATCTCACTACCTTCAGTATCCATCATAATCGCCACGGCATATCCCTTCTCTTCATTCAATCTCCTCACATGTTCAATCACTCGTCTATGCCATTCGCGCGTGCCATGGCACATATTAATTCTCGCCACGTTCATCCCTCCAACCGCCAACGCCTCCAGCTGCTCGAACCCGCAGGTGGCGGGCCCGATCGTGCACACGAGCTTCGTTCGCCTCGTGCTCCTGAATCCGTTCTCCTTCAATTCCACTTCCGTCACAGCATCCACCTCGATCGACGAGGAATCAGAAGAAACCGGCGGCGACTGCGACACGGGCGATAGAACCTCAGCCGTTCCATTATCAGAGGTTAAAACTTTCGGATCTGATGAAGATGACGTGGACGCTTTGATTGTAAAACAGCGTTGTCTAGTGGCGACCTGGAACCGGCGACTGGAGGCTGCAAGGGAAGGCATAAAGAGAGAGTGTTTGGGGAGAGTAATGTTCGAGGACGGAGTGAAGAAGTGAAGTGATTGCGACATGGTGACTGGCGTTTTCCGGTAACTGGAATTTGTAGAATGGACAATTGAAGGGTTTTATGGGAGTTAGTGGGCGGAGATAACGAAGGCGGCGAAGCGTTTGTTGAGCTTCGAGGATGTCGCCAAGGGAGTAGAGAAGGACAGCTGCAGCTGCTAAACGGCCAATAAAGTAGGGAAGGAAATGATAGAACACACACGAGTGTAGTTTACTTGATTGCGCGGTTGTTTCTTATTGGCTTTTATAAAGGTTTGATAGAAGGAATTAACATTGATGGCATGTTATTGGTGCATTTCTGCATCTTTGAACTGGGATCTGACGTCATGAATTGTTAGGCTGACGTGGTTACTTTGTACACGTGCACGACCTTCATAATCGTGTTGGTCCCACTTAAGATTTTTATCTAGGAAACGATTTTGCTTTTTTTTTCGGAATATACTTTACCAAATAGTATCAAAAAATAATTCTCATTGACTTGGCTAACAAAACCAATTACAGAGATCCACCAGAGCCTATGTCCACGTAGGCTGCCATCGTGGCAAGGACCTGAATGGACTCCACGTCCGCTGCCTATCTTTCCCCTTGATGACACCCAAAATAAACATAAATTATAAATATTGTCTTCGATCACTTCTGTCAAACCAGATCTCCGTAGCTATTCGCAGAATCACGTTTCAATCCCCTGCATCGCAAACAGCTACGTCTCCATCCATCTCTCCGTCCATTTCATTCGCTCCGTCGATCCAGGTTCGATCTCAAGTTGCAACTGCTTTTATTTATTTATTTCCATATTTCGTTTTACGAATTATATCGCAGCGATCCTTCTCCAAATTGATTCTGTTTTAATAATCCGTGTTAACTGATTTATTGATTTACGATTACAACTGTTTAAAGTTCATTTTTTTTATTGAATATTTTGATGATAGTTTGGCAAATTTGGATTTGAAAGTTGATGTATCTAATCGATGAAGAGGTTGAAATGAAATTATTTGTTTTTTTTCAGGTAATTAAAGAGGAAAAATATGGGGGCACTGATTTCGAAGTTTTGGTTCATGTTTTTCCCCGGAAAGGATTATAAAATTATTATCGTTGGGTTGGACAATGCTGGGAAAACGACCACGCTTTACAAGTTGCACTTGGGAGAGGTTGTTACTACTCACCCTACTGTTGGTAGCAATGTTGAAGAGCTCGTTTACAAGAATATTCGATTTGAGGTGCGATGAGTTCTAAATTTCATCTCTTTTAAACATTTTCTAAAGGTGTTTATAAGTTTTTAGGTGTGTTTCATAACGGTACTTGTCAAGGGTAATGCTAATTGCACACATCGGATACTTGTATCGCTGCTTAGACATTGTTGCATTAATCATGGAATTTTTTTAAAAATTTTTTAGAGGAATTTCACTATGAGTGGAAGTATGTGTGCATGTGTTTGAGAATCTTGGATCAGTTTTCCTGGTTGTGGAAATGATGCCTAAAAAGTTAAGTTTTCGGCTGCTCTAATTGTTGAAATCAGTTGCGGTTAATGGAGATGGTCGATTGCAAGTATTACTTGTCTGTTATTGTCATTTGTCCAGTATTAAAAATATTACACCCTTTGGATTCACCTACCTAGGCTATTCGAATCCTACAGGCTTATTGACTACCGAGGTTGTTGGGTCTGCTACTAGCCCTCAAATGGCTGAGGAATTTTTGGGTGCTTCTTTCATTGGCTACTGAATTTGTTGGGAACCAAGGGTGGGGGTTGGGAGATAGTCTGTAATTGCATGGGAATATCTATTTTGGGGTGATTCAGCCTTTTAACTTGGTGAATAGTGAGTTGATTGGAATATAAGGATGCTACAGAAATATAATTATGAGCTTCAATAAATTTGTGTCTCACTTTCAGGGAAGTTGTTCTCCGAAGAACCTAGTGTTATAAGAGAGGCTACTGCAGATTGAGCTTTCTAATTTAATATTCATGGCATTTTGTCCCTGTAATTATGACATGCTGCCATATGAGTTTGTATGTTATCTTTTACATGTTTGTATCGGGTGTGGTTTGGTTTCTATATACTCACAATGGCTACCACAGAGTAGCAATACATGATGGTTTTTAGCGTTGGAAACTGAATTATGACTTTAATAACAGTGAGAAAGTGGAATATCAAATGGTCTTCCAAACATGTTCAAGTGGTTGATGGAGCACATTTGTTGAATAGGTAGAGAAAATATGTCTGTTAAGACTTAGTGTAAGACCTGTTTTGTCAACTGTTAATAGGGAGAATGCTACCTTTCCTTATTTCTTTGGGTTTGTACTTCAGTCTTCCCCCCAAAAAGGCATAAGTGCGGGTAGTTGGGGAATTGTTTCTAGATATTTGAAAGAACTTTTAGTTGTAGACTGGCTATAGTGTTCTAGCACTTTTTGGTTTAGATTGTTGATGATGAGCCGAGTCTTGAATGAGATATCATGGATGCTAGCTCCACCTTTTTGGTTCAGCTTGGTGATGATGAGCTGAATCTTGAATGAGATGTCATGGATATTAGCTCCAGCTTTTGGGCCACCATACCCTTCTGTTAAATGTATAGGCAAATTGCCACAAGTTCATTTACTTAAGTTGGTATTACTAGGCTTTGCCTAGCTTTGAGAGAATACTTTTTCCTCCTGTCAATTCTTCTAGATGTATGGTTATAAATGCAACAATCTAAGATGTTGCCAGATAACTATTTGAATTATGCCTTTTCTAAAAATTTAATGCCTGGAAATAAAATTAACTTTGTTGACTAGTAGGTTTAATTTGTGTGGTAACTCTATTATTTAATATGAGGCAACTATTATGATGTTGAAAGGAAGAAAAATAGGAACTATGTGTAAAAAAATTTTTGTGCTGTTTCATAATGGTAATTTTGTGGATTTTGTTTTAATAAAGTTTTGGATTGTGGGTAGACAGGTTTTGGTCTTGAAATGGATAAAAATGTTTGAATTTGATGCATTTGAAAAAAAAAGAAAAAGAAAAAGCTATGATGCTGATGAATCTGTTCTATTGCCTGATTAATTGCGGTTCCTGCTGCTTTACATGTATGTTGTGAATTCTACTCTTTCTACTATGTTAAGCTTGCCTGTATGTGAGTTTACTTCTCTAGTATCATTTATCGAGGACTCATAACAGAAACTCATGAAAAATTCATTTGAATTTTGTTAACTGAAGCAAAGATTATCAATTAGTCATGCAACCTCTGCCAGTTTACTAAATGCTGCTAGATTGTACTAATAAACCCCTTTTTTTCAAATAACAAATTCATGGAGCGTAATTTATCCCCTGCTGGTTCTTTAGAGGTGCAATCTATTGGTTACTTTCTTCTTCCTTCTTTCTTTTCCTTTCTCCAGGAAATTCTCTTTCTTTTTATTGGTCCAATAGATTGTGGTTAATTAGTTAATTGAATTGAAAAAGCAGGACCATGAAGATTGACTTGGTTGTCTTGTGGTCACTGATGTTTGTATGTTTTTGTCGTTTAATATTCAGTATTTAAACAATGCTAATTTGACTATGTTATTTGTATTGTCAGGCCTGGGATGTTGGCGGACAAGAAAGGCTAAGGACATCATGGGCAACTTATTATCGTGGAACTCATGCAGTGATTGTTGTTATAGACAGCACTGATAGAGCCAGGATTTCTATTATGAAGGATGAACTGTTCAGGCTTCTTGGGCATGAGGACCTACAAAACTCTATCGTTCTTATCTTTGCAAATAAGCAAGACCTCAAGGATGCCATGACCCCGGCTGAGATCACTGATGCCCTTTCTCTGCACAGCATAAAGAATCATGATTGGCACATTCAAGCCTGCAGCGCACTTACTGGAGATGGACTGTTTGACGGTCTAGACTGGATTAGCCAGCGGGTTACTGGAAAATCTCCAAGTTAAAGAAAGGGGGAAAATAATCAACAAGACGGTTCATCGTCCACGAATATGAGTAAGATAGAAGCTCTTTGTCTGTACTATGTAACTCTATGAAAGCCATTCTTGATAAATCTGCAGATTGTTTTCACATTTTGATTTTGTCACACAATTTGTCATGTTTAACATGAAGATGCATTTCATTACTCGCATGTTCATGGGCTTCAAGAATGTTCAGAAGAGAAGCATATTTTGTAAACTTCTTGTAGTACTTACCACTGTTCTAATTTTGTAAGTTCTCTTTTACCATTCTGATTTGCCTGAAAAAAATTATCAGGTTCACATTAAGAGCTGCCAAAAAATAGTCATCCTCTATACAAGGAAGCATTTCATTTAACAATTAAGAAAAAAACTTCTGCACAGTGAAGCATTTCATTTAACACTTTAACATGTTATCTGAAGCCGTTCGAAGTAATCGCTTGCAATTAGCAGTAATCATCACAGAATCCAGCATCTGCAACAGCAACTTTTTGACTCTCGGGGACCTTCAAACCACCGATCCCATAATTGATTTGAAGGACCATTCGTTCTGTAAAGCCAGGATAACAGGAATTTCAGAAACTCTAAAAATTAGTTACAAGGAAAAACAAATCTAGCAACGGAAAAATAGAAAAAATAAATACATTACACTGGGAGTAGAGGATCAGGCCTAGTCTGAACATTACTCAGTGTTCTGGCTCAAATAAAACAAAAATTAGCCTCCAAAGTGAAGTTTTGTCAGTAATGGATGGCTGATTGATTACTTAATCCAAATGAATATATACATAACTTACTCCTTGCATGCGGCTGAGGCCATCTCTGTCTTCTCAAGTTTTTCCAGTTCTTCCTGCATAATATTATGTCAATCAGGTTACACTGCAAGTTCATGAGGATGTTTAGCACTGAAGCAGGATCTCAGCTGATATTTGATTATATGAAAGAATTTGATCTGGTCTGATTGAAATTACAGGACAAAAAAATTTATAATCGCAAGGAATCCATTTCATGTCCTGAGCTCCATTTCCATGGATACTCTGCAACTTTCAGCTAGGTGTTTGATGCAGCTATAATTACCAAAAACTATTCCTACAGGGGAAATTTAGTGATCTAGGTTTCCCCACACCCCCTAGATTTCCTTAACAAACGGGACCTGTCCTGGGAGGTGTGAAGAAAGTTTATCCCTAATAACCTGATCAGGGGAAAAAAAAATTGTACCCCCAACTTCCAGTGAGTGCCGAGACTGTAGATATTAATTTACCTATAATTTTCCCAAAATGTTCCCCATACAGCTTGGAAATTTACTTTTCAGAAGCAATTTTGTTGCTGAAGAGACACTTCCCCTTAAATCCATGGATGGTTTTCAAGTGTTCTAAAAACCCATTGGTTATTACTAGTGACCACATCAAACCCGTTCTCTTAAAGTTAGTTTCACGAAGTCTGGCACTTACTACCATTTCCTATGTAAATTTTATAGTCAGCCAGTCTGATTCATCAATGAGTTCTGAGACAACATATGTTACTCTTGGGTGAACTTCCACTGTTAGAAGATCAAGTGACAAGTCTCTGACTGTCAACTATGGTGATATACCAGCCTACTCCACAAACAACACAGGCCCCCCTCACCATGTGATGTAAGAGTTAAAAGCCTATAATGTTCTCAACCAGAGTGACATGCAATCCGAAGGCAGAGGACTTCAGTCCTGAGAATTGGTGAATTGGAAAAACTACATACTCACTATTTCATCTTATGCACACTGGATTTTAGGTGAAAGTCAATTCAGCTTCAGGTATGTACAATATTTTATCTATTCAAAAGGACACTTGTTCTAATTTTTCTTCCCCCCCACCTCAATCTCCCCAAGATTGGGAAGGAATTTATCCCTAGACCTCTTGTACAACAACAGATACCCAGTCAGTTAGCACTCAGAAGACCATGTGAAAAACAACATAATTATTCTGTTTCAACCTTAGTCAGTACTAATTCCTCCTGCTATAAGACACCACACCCTCACCCTCAGATTTCTCAAATTGGATAATGAACAACTGTGAAAGGAAAACAAATACAGTTTATACTTGAATATTAACAGAACCATGTGTTTAGGAATTTGAGCGAAGTTTGACCGAAGACACTAAAGGAATTTCAGACAAGTCATCACAAGGAAGAAAGCCAAGCTTAAAAAATTCTCTTGGGGGAATATAATTCTTGTAGAATGAAATGAAACTGCAACCCCCTAAACCTTTTCAGAGTAATCCACCGAAAGCCAATGGGACGCAATAACAAGTCATCAAGTTCCATATTCTCTTGCAAAGCACATGATATCAGAAAAAGCAAAACAAGTGATCCACCAAAGAAAGCAAAACTTAGCAACCACTTAGACAATACTCAGTTTGCCTAGCTCTCCAGACAAGCAAACAACTTAACAATAGCTGAAAACTCTGCATGTAGTTCAAGCAATTCACCAAAGAAGTCGTCTCTGATAAACAACTGAAACAGTAAACAGATTCTCTGAATATTTTCACCTCCCATCGTAAACAAAGCAGAAGATTGATAACACACCAATAATCCATTTCGAGATTACCATTTATCATTCATAAACACGCAATCAAGTAATCCAATAAACAACAAAAACAAAGTCTAGTAATCAATAAAGCACCCAAAACGACAACTTTGAAATTAAATAAGAAATAAAAGCACCAACCTCTAAGAATCTAGCTTCTTGCTCAAGCCGTTTAAGTTCAGCTTGTATTCTGTGCTTGCCTCTAGCATCAGTAGTAGTCAAAGACTGACTTCTTAGAGTTGTCAGCCCCTTGGATTCAGACCTATCCGATTGCATCTCTCAATATAAAAAATACAATACAAGAAGAAACACAATAAAAAGCCCTAGCTTTATTCAGAAAAAAAGATCCCACGACAGTCTGAAACTTAATATCAACAAAAAGAAACCATTAGGAAAAAAAACAAGGATGACCCGGATGAAATCTCGATGGACCCCATGTACAAATAACAACAACGCTGTCGTTTCGAAGCAAAAACAAAAGCTCTTTTACAAAGAGACGGATCTATGCGGTCTATGCTAGCTCTTGTTATTAAGTACACAGTAACAGAGAGCTAGACAGAGAGGGTTTTTTTGGTTTCTGGTTCTGTTAAAGTCTAAATACTGACAACGTGTGCGAGTGAAAAAAAAGGCGAACTTTTTATTCTTCTTGTTTTGGAATCTTGTGATTCAAAGCGGCTATTCCTTTCACTCTCTCAAATTTTCTGTCTTTTTATGTCTGTTTATACTTCGCTCTTCCGATCCTTTCCTCTACGAACCAAACGAAGAGCGCGTGTCGTCGACCGTTAGCAAAATGGAATATTTCATCTATCTCCTTCAATTTTAAAATAATTTCATAAAAATAAAAAGTTTTTAAAATATCCATTAAACGCCCTTTTTTCTTTCTTCATTGGCATAATTTTTAGAGTTCATATTAACTCTTCAAATTTTAACAATAGCTAATAACACAACATTAGTACATATGTTTATCACTAATTAATATTAATTATTTTAGTTTTATTACATATTATTAACTTAAATTATTAATTATAATTAATTAAAATATTTATTAAATTATTATAATTTTTTAATAAAAATATCATTACTATCTTTGAAATGTTTGTATAATAATTCATTCTCGAATTATTATTATTATTACTACCAATGAGATTATTGCCACAAATTAAGGTGTTCCTTTGTAGCTTTGTTCAATCCACGATGGCGGTATATATAATATTAAGAAAATTTGAACAAAAAAAGAATTTTTAAAAAGAAGAGCGTGTAAATGCGCTGGATGGCGGGGAGCGTGATTACAGCAGCGGCGGTGCCCCGACGCTCGACACCCACGACCGAGGTGGCACGTCGTTGTCTTGTCTTTGCTTTGTGGAGACTCCCAAGTCTCGTTTTGGCGTGTGAAACATGCAGCTCTTCGAAAATTGCGCTGGCGCGTGCGTGCGGCTTTTTTATTCCTTTTTGGATGTGTTTGCCGTTACATCTACCTTATTCTTAACAGGTTGGCTTGCGTGCTTTGTCTCGGAGATGACAGCGTGGACACGTACAGTTAAACAATTCACCGCACCTAATCTCTGCCATGTGTCAAAGAGTTGGCTTCAGAAGCCAACGTGTCAAACAAAACAAGTCAGTGGATGACACGATACAGCACACAGGTTTCATCGCTGCTGCCACATAGATACATACGTCGCCATCATACCTACCCGTTTTTGTAAATCTGATAAAAAAAAATTAAGGTGAAATGATAATATTATATTAAAATTATTTAATTAATAAAATAAAAAATATATTTATTAATAATAAAAAATTAATAATAAATGTTATTATTTAATTAATAGTGTAAAAAAATCTAACCCCACGGAGTTCGCTTCAGAGACCAAACCAGACTATGCTTCCTCGGAGGAAAAACTATCATCCTGTCCTTTACTTGCTCCGCAAGCTCGACTTGCGATCACCAAGACTCGCCGGAAGAGTGATCTTACTCCCCTAGAAGTGACTGCTACTTCTAGGTCTAAGCCTGATGCTCCGCCGCTGAGACCTGACCCTCTCCCTGTCCCTGATTTTCCAGACCCGCCGATGCCTCCACCACCAGTCCTAACGTTCCATTGAAACCGTATTAAATAATTATATATATTAATTATATTAATATTCCACCAATACAACCAGCCATTGCCGGTGGGAGGGCGTGACCAGATGAAACACAGGTTTCGTGCCGGCTGCCGTGCGGATACAGATGTCATCTTGCAGGGCCTAGGATAACACGCATCAGCTTCGGTTGCCTGGCAACTCTTAAGATTTGGTTTCCATGTCCGAATACAGACAAGTGTCAGAGTAAAGTTGCCTCCCCTGCAAAGTCAAAGCATTGCTTATGATTCAGTATTCGTAAAATCCTCGTTGTTGGCGCCTTCAAGTCAGCAGCTGCAATCTTACAGAAAATAACAATAATAGAAAATTAATTTTTCTATTTTCAGTTTAATTACAGTTATTTTTATGTGTGATTAAAATAATTTTTTATTTTTAATTACAGTATAATATTTTTATTTAAATTAAAATTTATTTGCAATCACACTTATAGTACGACTTTTGGTTTAAATATAAATAAGTTTTATTTTTGTGTTTTATTTAATTAATAAATTATTAATATGATTAGTTTAAATAAAAATTTTCCCTGATTATTCCAATCCCGCCGTTGACGCCGCGACCAAGCCCTGACATTCAACTGAATCCGCAGAGTAACCTGCGGCCTAAGCCTCCGAACACACGTGTATGCATGGCCCTGGAAGGAAGTAGATCAGCTCGAGAGTTAACGACGGAGCGTATGTGTTTTGATTCGACCGACACTGAGAAAACTAGATTTTTGCATGAGATGCAGGTGTCATCTCCATTGCCACGTGCGTCCACGTGTCACACACACTCTGCAACTTTTCTTCTTCTTTTGTCTCTTTACATTGGCGTATTGTATAGATGAAATATTACAAAATTTCTGGTCGGCTGTCCTGATTTTAAAAATGGCCAACGCTGGCTCTTTAGTCTCATCCAATCTCGTGAAAAAGGTTATTCCTTCATGTTGTTCATTCAAGCCAACCAGCGCGAAAACTCCTTTGATTCTCTCACTTTCCTCGGCTGCAGGATTCGCATGGAAAAGGATGATCATCAGAAGCCTGGAAAACGCCGAAATCCAAATACGTTTTCCAGGATACAAGTTACTTGCCCTTGTCAATGAACGTGAACCGTCTGGTCCAGTCGAGTTTCCGGGAAAAACCCCACACGAATTTCCCTCTGAAGTGCCAAACTATGGACCAAGCCCTGTTCCGCAAGAGATCCCAAAGCTTGTAGAGATAGAAATACACACTGATACCCCTCCGGAGGTGACGACGATCCCTGATCCAAGGACCGACAACCGGTTCCGCCCTTACCTTCACCACCACCTGACGAACTGCCACCTGACCCGCCTCCGGGTATCGTGCCACCGCCTTCTTCTCCCCCGATTATCGACCCGCCCCGAACTGTGCCGCCAAATATTCAGCGACCGGGGCCCTTTTGGTCCATTTGTTATGTAGGAAATGGCAGAGTAGAATCAAAGCGGCGAGCTTAATTTCACAATTGTACAGTAGCTACTGTCGTTGCATGACCTAATCAATTAATACTACGTAGTGTCTATAAAACTTTTCTTTTGGACATCCCTTGTGTTTGCTGTGTAAATCTGAAATCCTAATGTTCAAGATACCAAAATCAACAACGTGATTTTACAGTATCCTTTGGGCTGCAGACTGTAGGTCCAGTTATTTGGGCCCGAAATGGCTAACAACATGGACCAAATCCAGCATAGTACGAAGGACACGTGGCAGATGGGTTCTGATGAAGTTCAAACGACACGAGTCGTCAAACCGTTCTCTATCTTTTTTTTAACAAAAAAGGGCTAAACCAGTTAACAACACGTGGCAGGGACCCACAGTATAGAAGCTTTCTTTACATCCACGGAAATAATCAAATCCAATCTGGCTTTCAAAAAAGAAAATTCTCAAATCAAGCGTGGGCCTTCACGCGCTCACTTGGAGGAAAGTTTTAAATACAAATCCAACGCCCGCTCATTAGTTCATTCAGCCACTCACTTACCGACTAAACTTCCCTCTCGAAATGGCTTCTCAGCTGGGCCACTTCCCACGCGCCGCCGTTCAGAGAACCGCTCGCTCGCTCGTTTTCCACCACGGAAAGGCAACTTTTCGTCAAATAAATCTTTGGAGCGGAAAAAACCGAGTGAAAGTTAGGGTCCTGAATGGAGGAGGGGGGTCGTACCTGGAAATGTGGCAGAAGGCGGTGGATCGTGATGAGAAGGAAATCGAATTCCAGAAGATTTCCAATAACTTGGGCGATATTGGTGATGATAATGACGGTAGAGATGTCAATGGTGTGGATTTAGAGAAAAAGAATGAGGAGTTTCAGAAATTACTGGAAGTTTCCAAGGAGGAGCGTGACCGGATTCAGCGAATGCAGGTGATTGACCGGGCGGGCGCGGCGATTGCTGCAGCTCGCGCGCTTCTCGAAGAGAGTAAAGCTTCTGTCGTGAATAATAGTGAGAGTAGCGGAAATGGAAAAACTGAGGTGGCACCAAGAGGTAAAATTCAGAGTTTTTACGTTTGTTAATGTGACTAGGTTTTAAATTTATGAAAACGAATGACTTCGATGTTCTTTGGTAGTGGAATTTTTGCAATGAAGTGTAGATACTGATGTTTCTTTGGATTTTGAAGTAATACTCTGTTTAATAGGAAAGTGCAAACAGCTCCATATTTTTCATTGTTATAGGTTTGAGTTGTTGGCTGGGAAAACAGATTGAAAAGAAAAATTAAAATTATTTCTTTAGTTAAGTGCTTGATAACACATTTAAGGTTGAAATGGGATTATATTTATTTTTGGATTCACAACTATAAGGCGTGGTGAGGGCAATGCCTTACTAATAATCATTGCAATGCTAAGGAACCTGCAAAATTGCTTTGGTCGTGTGGTTGGATGTATTTGAAATTGGATAAGTTCATTGAGTTATCCATTTACTTGGCCAGTGAAAGTTTTCACGAGTATTTTCTTTTCTTTTTTAAATTATTATTGTTATTGTTGTTTTAAGTTATTGGGTACTTGTAATGGGTGCCTTATGGTTCCTGCTCACCCTAGTCGGATTTATAGGTGGATTGATCATATGTAGTTCATTTTAATCAATTAATGACGAAGTGGTTGTACCTCATGGAATGTTATGTTATTTGGTAAAGCAAATCTTGTTAAAATTAAGATTGTTTACATTAGCAGTTGGCTATCTCTTATTGAGGTTGTAAATCTCTAGTTGAAGTAAAAATAATTCGTTCACATATGTTTGTTACTGACTGCAGCTATCTAGATTGGACTGACTGCTAATTTATTGCCTTTTAAGTTGGCTAAGTTCTAGATAAGTTAACCTCCTACTTTCTCATTGCTAATTTGCAATTATTAAAGGAATGCTTTGCAGAATTCTTTTTGATGGTCTTTAGATTTATCAGGAGCACCAAATGCAAGTATCTTCGTGCCTCGCTCAGAAACTCCTGGAAATGGAACACCAGGTCCAGATTTTTGGTCCTGGTCACCTCCTCAAGATAGTGATCAAAATTTAGATGATGTTGGAGACTTGCAGGTGGCTAGAAAGTCTCCCATGTATCCAACTCCAATCAACCCAGTTGTGGAGAAAACACGATCCATGGATGTGCTTTCAATTCCATTTGAGAGTAAACTTTCTGAGACCAGCCCCAACCATCTTCTTCCCCCTTTTCAGTCACTGATCGATGCTGAAGAAGAAAATGTTCCTGAGTCCAGTCTAGAGGTACCTTCCTTAAAAGAGGAGCGTGAAACTGGTGCTTTGTTATCAGCACATGCTGAGGAAGCAGCTCATGCTCTTGACATGGTTGATGAAGTATCAACACAGGGAGTTAATCCTGATGGTTCAAGGTGGTGGAAGGATACAGGGATCGAGCAGAGACCTGATGGTGTGATATGCAGGTGGACAATGAGCAGGGGGGTTGGTGCGGACCAAGCTGTGGAGTGGCAAGAGAAATTCTGGGAGGCTGCTGATGAGTTTGGTTACAAGGAACTTGGTTCAGAGAAATCAGGACGTGATGCAAGTGGAAATGTTTGGCGTGAGTATTGGAGAGAATCAATGGGACAGGTCAGAAGGATTTGTTCATTAAACTGAAGGAAATAGTTGGTTTAACAGCAGTCTCAAAAGTGTATCAAAGGAGTTCATTGTGCATTTACCAAAAAAACTCTTATCACAATTTGAGAATATCTGAAGCTTTTGAAATTTATTTTAACTCTATAAAGGTTTTGGCTTTGTAACTCAATGTAAACACTAATGTGCAGAAAAAAGTGGAAGTTGCAATGCTTATAGATTCCTGAAAACCTGTGGCTGATGCATATCTAAAGAAACTGAACTGCAATTTTTTTTTGTTCATGCAGGAATGTGGGCTGGTTCATCTTGAGAAAACAGTGGACAAGTGGGGCAAGAAAGGAAATGGAGATGAGTGGCAAGAGAAGTGGTGGGAACATTATGATGCTTCTGGTAAATCAGAGAAATGGGCGCACAAGTGGTGCAGCATTGATCCAAACACACAACTTGAGGCTGGCCACGCTCATGTTTGGCATGAAAGGTACTAAAACTAATATCTACATAGGATCCAAATTTCTACTTGTACTGATTAAATATCCTTTCCTGACTATAGGTAGATTAAGATAGTCAACTCTTTTGCAACTTTCATTGTTTAGTTTTTGGATTCTGTTATACGCACTAAAAGAATTTTCGCTACTCAATAATGAGGCATTTTTGTTCTTTTACTGTTTTCAAAATGTTTGACTTGGAAAAGCAATCAGTCTTTGGTCTTATGTGTTCTGTGTATTGACAGAGTTTGATTTATCAAGAATGACATATAGGCAAGAGCTAGAAAAATGGCTGGTTTGCAGTCATTTTTCTTGTTATCCCAAGTCATTGAATGATGATTTATAAATTTGCCCCATTGGATATTTTTACCTTCAATTGACTGCTTCATATAGACGTATGTATGTGAGGTGAATTGTACTGCTAACGATGTGATGCAATTTGTTTTCTGTTTCTACCATGTTTGTTCACTTATGTTGTACCTTTGGCAGGTGGGGTGAAAAATATGACGGGCATGGTGGCAGCATGAAGTATACCGACAAATGGGCTGAGCGGAGTGAAGGCAATGGTTGGTCAAAGTGGGGTGACAAATGGGATGAAAATTTTGATCCAAATGGCCATGGAGTCAAACAGGGGGAAACCTGGTGGGAAGGCAAGCACGGAGAGCGTTGGAATCGCACTTGGGGTGAGGGTCACAATGGATCCGGATGGGTTCACAAGTATGGGAAGAGCAGCAGCGGCGAGCACTGGGATACGCACGTGATGCAAGACACTTGGTACGAAAGATTCCCACACTATGGCTTTTATCACTGCTTTGACAATTCAGTCCAGCTCCGGGCAGTTCGTATGCCGTCTGAGTTCAATGAAGAGTAATCTTTTCACCTGATCGAACTTCATGTACATTCCTTTGCCGGTGCAAGGAAGTCATGCTTGAAAACACCTAGTTGATAGTTCCTCGGCAAAGAAACTAGTATCACAATAATACAAGTCATAGAGTATCTCTGTCAGTATATAAAATGCAAAGGAGTTTCTTTATCCTCAATTATAATAATCTTACATCCATAAAGAATACAATTTCGAGGAATCTTTTAGTGCCTGCTGTAATGTTTTAGTTCATGTCAAACCAGGAGTTTTGAAGAGGCTAACTGCTGATTGACCAGATCCTGAGATCCTAAGAGGTCAATCACCAGCGGGTATTCGACAAAGCCACACGTTGAAACTGATTACTGAATGGTCTGTAATTATTAATGACATTGTAGAAAACAAGAATTGACTGATTTAATCATTCTTCTCTTAATTTTTATTCAAATTATGACTCTTGATATGAAATGAACAAAAATAAACAAAGGCATATAAAGAAAATATTAATTGGCTGGGATATGATAAACCCTCTTAATTGGCCTATCCCGGACCCTTTATAGAATTATAATTGGAATGTTTATATTTTTTGTTAAGTCATTTATACGGGGTGTATTTCGAGTAACCCAGTAATCAATTATCGCCAGCGCACACATGTGTTGTCTCTTCTACCACAGCTACCAAACTCGGCAAGTTCTGAACCCTTCACCTCTCTTTCTAATGGCGTAATTTCTTCCAAATCTGATGTCTTTATTCTCCGATTACAACAAACCCACGTGGTTCGCTCACATGTTTAGTCATTTGTGAAGGAAAATTTCAAGCTTTATTATCTACATGCCGTTAAATTTGAGGATTTCATTCTGTTAGTTTCGAAGCTGCTAGATTTCACTTAACAATCCTTTGCCGCTTAATCTTTCCTTTTTCCAATTTCATGGCTTCTTCAATGCTTATTGGAGCTGATAATCTTAGGCTTACGAATGTAATACCCCGAACTGGTTTAGGTTTTGCGGGTTCAAATTTTCATGCTAGGTCTTTGGCGAAGAAAGGCTTAATGTCTTATAACAGGAACCAAAATGCTAGATTTTTTACACCCAGATGCAGTATGTCATCTGCAAGGCCTGCTTCTCAGCCTAGATTCATACAACACAAGAAAGAAGCATTTTGGTTCTACAGGTTTTTGTCTATTGTGTATGATCATGTTATAAACCCAGGTCACTGGACCGAGGATATGCGGGATGAGGCGTTAGAGCCTGCTGATCTTTATGATAGGAATATGAAAGTTGTAGATGTTGGTGGGGGAACTGGGTTTACTACTCTTGGCATTGTTAAGCATGTTGATGCCAAGAATGTTACAATTCTTGACCAGTCACCACACCAGCTTGCCAAGGCTAAGCAGAAGGAGCCCTTGAAGGAATGCACGATAATTGAGGGTGATGCTGAGGATCTTCCCTTCCCTACCGATTATGCAGATCGATATGTGTCCGCGGGAAGGTAACATCTTTCTTGATGTTTGCTTTGTGTAGGTTTTGGTTTATTTAAAGGTTTATTTGATATTTTCTATGGAGTGAAACTGCAATACGTTTGGAGCTACGAGCCAATTTTACATTACCAATGAAAAGAAAAATGGAGTGTAGTAAATTATACAAATCTAAATCATGATGTAATTTCGTACATTTGTACAGAATGGTTATTGTCTATTTGAAATCTTAACTTCTCTATCTTATATGATACTTTGATACTGTTCTGTAGCATTGAGTACTGGCCAGACCCACAGCGTGGCATCAAAGAAGCATACAGGGTGCTGAAAATAGGAGGGAAAGCTTGTCTTATAGGCCCTGTCTACCCAACCTTTTGGCTATCTCGTTTTTTTGCAGACGTGTGGATGCTCTTTCCAAAGGAGGAAGAGTATATTGAATGGTTTCAGAAAGCTGGTTTCAAAGATGTTAAACTAAAAAGGATTGGCCCAAAATGGTACCGTGGAGTCCGTAGGCATGGTTTGATCATGGGTTGCTCAGTGACAGGTGTAAAGCCTTTATCAGGAGACTCTCCCTTGCAGGTAATATGTTTGCTTTGAGCTTAACATGTAGAATGGAGAATCATATTTGTTTAGTTGCTGTAGTTTTTGATAGCATTTAGCTGACTTGTAAATGATCTTAAGAGTCCTGGCAATACAAGCACTTCATAATTTCTGTGGTTTATGAACCCTTGCAAGAAAAGAACAATAACACAATTGTTAGGAGGAGATAACTCATTATTTTCCATCGTTTACGTCGTGCTTACTGTTCTCATTTTGAGACTCCTGCAGAGCTCCTTTCTTTTGTTGCACTATTCTTTCTTGTCTTTTGTGTTAATTTTGCAGGGTCTAGAGTTTGGTTTGTGAAGAGACATTCGAGCTCTTACTGCTACTTGGTCTTGCTTAACATTAGAAAACATAAAGGAGTCACTGCCTTTAATGTTAACTTCTGAAATGACATTGTCTTTTCTTTTCACTTTCATTTACTGTTCTATGTTCCCTGAATTGAATGAATTCCCTAAGAAGTGCATTCTTTATGGTCTAGCCTGAGCTGGTTGAAAAACTCTGCTTTGCTTGGTGTAGGTGTATACTAGGACATGGGTTGGAGTTGTCAAACTTTACTTGTAGTCCCTATATATCATCTGGAATTCTCATTCAATTTTCAGCAAGAAAGAAAACAAATCTTCTGGTGAACCTTTACTTTGTGTGGTTTCTCTCTTACAAGATCTATGATGTGTCTTGATGCAGCTTGGTCCAAAGGCAGAGGATGTAAAGAAGCCTGTCAATCCATTCATGTTTGCCTTGCGGTTTTTACTTGGTGTCATTGCAGCAACTTACTATGTGTTGGTTCCTATCTACATGTGGCTCAAAGATCAAATTATTCCGAAGGGTCAGCCAATATGAAATGAGAAGGAAGATTTATTGCACATGAAAATTTAACTACTTACATTTAACTGGTTCACAATGAACAATGGATGGCTGCATTAACGATGCATTTTTTCTTCTGTATCTCTATCATTTAATAAGAATTTGCGGATTCCTGTATAACAGTTGTTGTGAAATTCATTGGTTTGATGAGTTGCGGCATATAAAATTCCATATTATTGTTATCTAGTTTATCGGGACATCTCTCTTCAACACAACAGAAAATACCTGACCAGTAGCAGCACATAAATTGAGTTGCAGATATAAATGCAGTTTCTGTAGCCACTAAACAAGGCTCACGACTGGTCTCAGAGCAAGAGAAACGAGCTACAATGGTAGTTTTTTTATGTTCGGATACAGTCGAATAAGCAATTATAGGGCTTATTTTGCTCGTAACTCTCTGCATCCTGAAGTCAAATCACATAACTGGCTTCTTTAATCAATAAGCTTCTGAAACAACACTTTTGATACTGTAACTCACGCGATTGCCTTCTCCGATGCTGCTGTTTGTGTTCTCTTCTCTTCTTTTTCTTAGAAACGGAACCTGCTCTTCCTAGATGGCAGTTCTCCCTCAACAGGCTCTGCATCGTCATTATTTAAAGGAGGACCGTGTCGTGCTTGTAATCTCTCACTCATGTTCGGCCATTCATTTGGCTTATGCGTTGAACTCTGTCCCGCGGGCAAATTAGATGAGCCTCGTGAAGTGCTCCATCTCCTGCTAAAGTAAAAAATGATTTCAGGAGAGTTAAAGAGTAATCTTCAAAGATGATAACACATTGCAGACATACTAGTACAATAAAAGTGGCAATACCTTGGTGGAGTTGTGTCTCTTAAGTTGCTTTCGTGGTGCCTTCGTGGTGATTTCTTCGAGTAACGTCCATCTCTTGAATGAAGCCTACAAAAATCAGAATAGCCCCAACCTCATGACATGCTGATCGAACACCAAAGTTCATTAGAGTTTGGGTTTCAACATAATGAAACTACCTGTGCGGCACATGCCTAGGAGATTGGTCACGAGGCCAAGGCATATGGGAGTCGTGCGAGGGTCTGCTGGAGCTTTGTCTTCTTGTTCTCTTCTCTTTACTTCCATACGGAGAATGGTAACAAGATTGGCCAGGATGCCTATGTTCACGGGAGAAATATGAGCCTCTACTGCAGCTTTGTTCTCCTGTTCTCTTCTCTTTGGTGCCATCTGGAGAATGGTAACTCGGTTGGCCAGGATGCCTAGGTTCATGGGAGTTGTGTGAACCTCTGCTGGGGCTTTGTTTTCTTGTTCTATTCTCTTTACTGCCATCTGGAGAATGACAACTCGGTTGACCGCGAGGCAAAGCTTCATCATATGAATTTCTATAAAAATTTTGCCCACCGTTGTTTCGCGTTTCCTCGGACATCCAAATGCTGTTGCGGATTGTTTTTTGGAAGTAGAGATTGCATTCCTGTTCATCAATCACTCTAAGTTTAGTGAGCAGAGGAGAGTGTATACACAGAGAAACGATTATTGAAAGAGTCTTGTAGACCAAAAATTGGAAGACCATCAAGGACAATCATGTATATAACAGCTCCCTGACAATTGTAAATATAACATGTACATGAACATAAACATGTAGTTTGTCGAAGATGCCTGCTAGATCAGCAGTATCTGATGCATGAAAGAAACAGCACAGTGTATCTGTCACAGAGTAGATGCATGCTAAAATGCTGGCGAGCAGACGGCCAATAACAAGATTCAACCACTGTTAACCTAGAATACTCGAAGCCAAATGAACATATAATGTTAATTTATAATCCATGTCAAAGGCTCACCGTGAAAACCAGACAATTTAGATTCTTCAGGAAATGCACATTGATCATGTAATAGGGTTTACACAGACTCATCTTTATAAAAAAACTCATCGCGAGTTCATTGTAGTAAAATGGAGCACCGATCAAGCTTGGTGCTAAATCATACTATCCAAATCAGTCTCAACCAGCCCATTAATGCACTTAAAGATTCGAACAGTAAACCCTCAAAACCCTGAACTGCAATATTCTTTTTGGTCACTGTAATATGGTTTAAAAAAAAACATGAGCTTTTTTGGTAGATCATCATTTTAGATAAGAACAGATCTTTTTGTACCAAATTTGTGTTAATTGGGCTGGAATTGTATTTCTTATTGGAACTAAATCACCAAGAACCAAGAATATACAGAATTTCACTATCTTCTTTTCTTCATTTTCTCAGCAACCAAACAATGCAACAGTACCCACACCCACTCTAAAACCCACGCGCATTGCATTCACAAGATACAATAAACCCTTTCTAATCAGAGAATACAATAAATGCAATAAGCAAGATACCAAGAATCCGAAACTAAAGCTAACTACAGGCAACAGGTCTAAGAGAAAGACCATTAAATTTTAGCACAGACCTCTTGGTAGATCATTGAAAAAACGAAAGAGAAACAAGAAGGAAAATGATGATTCTTGTTTCTGTATACGGAGGCGAGACTGCAGCAATGGTAAAATATAGGAACCGCCAAATGGAAGTTGGCCGTTAAGCTCGTTTTATATTGAACTTGATAATGGATCGTGGGCCCAAATTTTCTTAGTTTCGTATTGGGCTTTCCAGCCTGAGCTGCAATAATTCACTCTGCCTTCCAATAAATTTAGTTTTAATTTTTATTATTTTAATTATAAATAAATTAATAATTCACAACTAATGGAAAAATAAAACACAAACCTGATGGACTGTCAACAAGTCCAGGCCAGGCCATATGAGTATCCGTGTAGAGAGCCCCACCTACGAATACTCGTTTTGGAAGAGTCCTAGTCCTTGCGGTTAGCTCTAAACTTTTCCAGTCAATTCTTTCTAGACCCTCGTAACGTTTCCGAGTGTTTTACTTTGAATATTCATAAAAAGTCTTGCTGCATGCAAGCGTACATCCAAAAGTATCTTGAGTTAATTCTACGTATTCGTATTCGTTTCGGAAAGGACCTGACCAAATCAACTCAACCTACTCTTGTCTTCCGTTGACATAATGTAAGAATATGAATGAGGAAAACCGGATGTGCACACGCTTACCGCCAAGGCAGAAGCTGACTAGCTCAGGCTCAGCCAATACAGAGTAATGGAAACCGCGTAGACACCCAAAGCTCATTATTACTTCCTTTTCTTTCTTCATCTATGACCTTACAACATTCTTTGATTTCATGCATCCTGACTTGCTCCACGCGTTCCACAATACCAAGGCTTTACATGCATGCATTGCATACTCGCGTCATTTATTTGATATCTCATGATTCTTTCACTGAAAGTGCCATGACCCACTATTCTTTATGTGTACACTCAATCAATATATATATAAAAGTCTTAGTTGAGACAGTCTAAAATGCCGTGGAAACAGAAGATACACGTTGCCGTATGCTGCCATACCCATTTGGTCTGTGATTTTGAATGCTGTGTCTCCTGAACACCGAAGCGTCCTTTTAATCTTTATATACATACATACATATATATATATATATTAATAATTAACATTAATTTCTCCGCACATATTCCGCGTACAAACGAATGTGAAAGGTCGTTGGTCTCAGACGGCTTGGGAAAAAAGAAAGCGAATTCCATAACATCCAGACGCTACTCAAAAGTTAAGCTTTTTGATTTGACCTTTACAGACTGAAATTTCACTGCACTTTACCTCCCATTGGAATTCTACATAAACCCAGCCAAGCTTGAGCTGCACTCAACAACACAACCCAAGTTCTCTCTCTCTCTCTCTCTCTCTCTCTCTCTCAAAGTTTTTGAGTCTCTGTTTGTTGAGGTTTCCAGGCGATACGCCAATGGCAGAATTTCTAACTGATAAACAGATTGTTGAATTCAGAGAAGCTTTCTGTCTCTTTGACAAAGACGGCGACGGTGAGTTTATAAACATAGTAAAATAACTTTTTTCATTTTCTTTCTTCCGCATGTTTATTGGGTTAGCTGTGGGATTACATATCTTGTAAGATTAATTAATGGTGGAATTTGCAGGCCGCATTAGTGTTGATGAATTGGCAACGGTGATACGATCTTTGGATCATAATCCAACAGAAGAAGAACTCCAGGACATGATAAACGAAGTAGACTCCGACAGAAATGGGACTATAGAGTTTGAAGAGTTCTTGCACTTAATGGCCAAGAAAATGAAGGTAAATTAATTAACAGAAATCTAGTGTTTCCCGTCAAGAATTCATTACGTTGTCACACTGATAAGCATACCTTCCCTGAAGAACTATTCTTGAAATCTTTTGTGTCTGTGTTTTCTCTCAGGAAACCGACGCCGAAGAGGAGCTTAAGGAAGCTTTCAAGGTTTTTGACAAAGATCAAAATGGATATATATCAGCTAGTGAGGTAAGTTTTCCCTTCAATATCGCTATCGTTTGCAAGCATAATCAAACCTATAGCACATACCTTGATTAGACTAAGTACTGATTCATTGATTTTCTCATATGATTCCCAACAATTTGTTCTTCTGAAAGGAAGAAACAGAAAAGAAAACAGAGAAACTGATGTTTTATACACAAGACACACACACAATAAGTGATACAGGCGACTGTTTGAATCCTCTAAAATATACATGCATGCATGCGCGCGTCACATGTTTCACCGAGTTTAGGTTGAAAAAATATAATGGTTGTCCGTATGTGTTATTAGTTCGCCGTACCTCATGCATGAACATTGTTACCCCATGTTTACAGCGCGCTTCTTAGTTAATTTAACAATCGACTTTGAATAATCTTAATCTGTCTGTTTGTGTAGTTGAGACACGTCATGATCAATCTGGGTGAGAAGCTTACCGACGAAGAGGTGAAGCAGATGATCCAGGAGGCTGATTTGGACGGTGATGGGCAAGTTAACTATGATGAATTTGTCAAGATGATGATGACCATCGGATAAGAATGGTCATCTATGGCATGCAGATGACAATATTCACTAGATCATCTCTCCGAGAAATTAGTTTATAAATGTTCTCTATTCATTATTTGTTGTATTGATTGTTGTCGTAGCAAAAGAGAAGTCCATCGATGACCAAAAATTAGAATAACTTGTTCGATTCATTACCATTGGTTTAATCCTAAATTGTATTCTTTCCTTTCTACTTCAAAACAACTTAAGATATATGTTTCCGATGTTTCTCTTTTAACTTTTGGTTCTAAATTATGACTATGACCAGAGAATCAAAACTATTTCGGAAATTTATGTGAAGCTAACTTTAAATTCTTTGCAAAGACCTACTCTTCATTAATATTTTCCTTGAAAAAGACGAGTAAAAGAAGAGGTCTCACCTACTTTCTTTATAGACCAAGTCTTTATCAATTTGTACGCGGTTTCCCTTATTTCACTCGTTGAGAATTCTTTCTCGACATTGTCGGTACAAATTCTTGATTGCGTGTTGATCCAATTCAATGGTGAATTTTAAAAGTGGGTGTATCTGTAACAAGTATGTTAAACAACACTTTCAAACAGTACTGAGGCTCTGAGGAATAAGTGGGATTGGGCTGAAATAGAAATGTTTATTCGGCAGGCTATAGCCTGGTCCAGCCTGGTATGTTGCAAAGAATGTCAATCAGAAGCCCCATTCCATCACAACATTTTGCATGAACAGTCGTGAGAGTTTGAAGTAGAATTGTAATTTTGGAGGCAGCAAATGATCTTATCTGCATTGTTTCCTGAGAAATTCGTCGATTGCTATTTATGTTATATAAGTGTTTCTTGTTTGTATAAACCTTCCATGTTATATGAATAAAATGAGCAGCTATTACAATGAATGGCGGGAAAGCTGCCATGCAGAGTTACAATTTCCTCTCCATTCCTTACAAATTCTCTCCAACAATCAAAAAAACAAGAATGAAAAACAATGGATGTCAAAGTTATACAAAGTTGTATGTTTTTGGTTTATAATGTTTAATATACTAACCAATCGACCAAAACTCCGTGTTCAGAAACCTTGAAATTAGGAAACTCAAGCAGAAACAAATCAAATAATCAAGAAGGGAGAACTGGTAACTTGTTTAAGGTATTTAATTGATGACAGTTGTGCAACACATGCAGCTGGTGAAGAGGGAAGACCGGGGCTTTCTCTTCTCTTTGCTTTTGGATGAAGTTGATGCGACTTCCTTTGCAAGCAGATTCAATGATTCCTTGTTTGCCTTCTTTGCAGCAGTGTTGTTGTTGCGTTTCTGTGGTGTGACTTTCATATGGGCCTCTTCCTCTGCTTTCAAGAAGCCTAGGAATGGAGTTTTCGATTTCTCGGACTCGCTTCTTTCCATCCTAACAACTTTCTCTTCCACTGGCCCTGGCATTGCCGGACACTCGTGAGTGTTTTGATCATGTTGAGTATGTGCTATTGGATTTCCCAGAATGACATCTGCCTCGGTTGAAAAGTCCTCAATTGCAGTCTTGTCTTGATAAAGCAATGGAGTTGTATCGGATTCTTCTGTCCTTGCTTCAATCCGAAGATCAATACCAAAACTCGGAGATTTTTGCATCTGAGAGTGACTGTTCGAGTTGTTAGGATTTGATTCAGTGCTGAACCTCCCAACACTATCTTGTGCCTGATAATCATCATTTGCAAAGGCTGGCATTTCAACTTTTGCACATTCTTCATTGAGATGGTTTACCTGAGTGCCAGATTCTGTTACCGCCATCATGGTCTTAACTGTATGGTTTGAAAGATCTTGCCCAGTTTTCTCAATTGCTGATTCAGCCATAGAGTCTGCAGTTTCTGCCATCAAGTTTTTGGTATCAAAACAGGAAGGTTCAGTGACAATAATATCACCATAGCTTTCCTGCTTTAACTCCGAGATAGAGTCGTTGCTGCTCTGAATATTTCTGGACTGCATTTCATTGTTCTGTTGGTTACCTTCAGGCTGGACAACACGAAGTGGAGCCCCCGGAAGAAATACTTTTTGTCCTACTGGAAGTGTTGGATACATACATTGTTCTCCGCTTTCTCTTACTTCTGGATCATATCCAATGCCATATGAAGCTTTAGCTTTCTCCTCCGTATTCTCAAATATTTGCCTCTCCTCTGACACCTCTTCTCTTTTGCAATCCGTAAGAGACGATTCTGTCAAAACTCTTTCTGATTCAACGACCATATCAGCTTCTTTTTGTGAATCTTTGCTCTGTTCCACAGAAGCCTCAATCTGGTCATTAATATGCTCATCAACTAGATGACCATTCTCAGCAAACTCTTCCATCTCAATACAATCCCCATTGTCCCCGTCACAAGTAATATCTGCATTTCTCTTTTGGTTGTTCTCCGTCATCAGGAATTCTGATTCGGACGGATTTGCACTGCCAGTCTCTGATTCCTTAACTGACTCCTCAGAAGACTGAGTTGGGCAGTAATTAGGCTTATCCCCACCATGTTCTGATTCTTTTTCTGTCCATATGGTTTCTGCAGCAAGGACTATACAGTTATCTGCAGATTCAGAAACTTCAGGGTGGTGATTTAGCGACTCATTCATGGAAGTGACTTCGGGTCCTGCTTTAGGGGAAGCAGTGCCAATTGGACAGATCTCAGTTTCTCTCTCCCAGTTGCATTTAACTCCCCCACCATTCGCAGGGTCGGATTTTAACATTGGTTTTTCACTGAAATCATTGCCAATCCCATCCGCATCTTTGATTTCCAATATATCTTCATAAAACACTTCTTCCGATGTTACTTCCTTCACGGTGAAGTCACCTTTTTCCATCTCCACGTCCAGATTGGAACCAGAAGCAACAGTTTCATCCATATCTTTCAATATCTTAGTGTCTGCATGGTGACCATTCTCTTCTCTAGTGCAATTCAAATTTGCACCTGGGATATCCTCATGAACATGCAGTGACTCATTGCAATCTCGTACGGGTGGATCAGTATGAATTTTACCTAATTCAGGGGGATCAAACTTCCAATCATCAACTTTCTGGGGCTCTGGATCAGGCGATGAAGATATTGTTTCAGAAGATGAAGTTTTGGTTCCATCTTCCGCTGTTACCAATATGAAGGTATAAAGGTGAGTTGGTTATGTTTATATGAACTTCTAGTTACATTAGTAATGATATTTCTTGTAGTGGCACCACAACAGGACAAAGAGATGCGGCATACTGAAACTGAAACATGTACAAAAATATACCAAAAGGATAAGATTAAGTTGATGGACATGCTCACCTTTCTTGATAGAAGTTCGCTTCTCAAGCTGATCGTCACTAATTCGTGGCAGATTCTCCCCCAAATATGACACTTGTGGTATGATCTCATGATCTTTTGAATGTTGTGAGGGAGAAGTTGGCTGGATATCACTGGTTTCACTTCCAGCATTATTTGATTCTAATTCTGATTTTGGAGATTCAGCAGGAGAAAGAACCTCAGTTTCTTTTTTTTCTATTAGAAACAGAATGCCCGGTGAAAAAAATTGGCTGACAGGTAACTTATCTATACTAGATTAAGAATTCACTTAACTCATTGACCAGAACGAGGAAATAAAAGAGAAATTCAACTAACCTCTCTCATCTGATATCTGGTTTAGAATATGAGGATCCCCTGCTTCCTTGGGAACATCAGAAAAGAAAAAATTGATCTCTTTTTCATTGTAATCTTTTCCTTCTGCTACAGGAATATGATTTTCTCCTTCAACATCTGCACTGACAGGTGGTTTCTCATGATCTTTTGAATCATTGGATACGGAATTTGGCTGAATTTTACCGCTATCGTCACTTGCTTCACCATCTGCATTAACAGATGGTTTCTCATGATCTTTTGAATCATTGGACACAGAATTTGGCTGAATTTTACCGCTATCGTCACTTGCTTCACCATCTGCATTAACAGATGGTTTCTCATGATCTTTTGAATCATTGGACACAGAATTTGGCTGGATTTCACTGTTTGATTTCACTTCAACTTTTGGAGATTCATCAGGAGATTGAACTTCAGTCTCTTCTTCCACTGCAAAAGGATTGTCGAGTTAAACAGGTAACAGCTAACTCATCTATGCCACGTAGACGATGCAATAACTTCATCAGTCCCTGAATAGAAAATAAAAGAAGGAATTCGCCGACCTGTTCCATCTGATATCTGGTTTGCAATCTCAGGATCTGTTTCTTCATTTGGAACATCAGAAGCCAACCCATTCTCTTTTTGATGGTAGTCTTTAACTTCAGCAACAGAGACAATATGATTTTCCAAATCTACACCATTTATATGACCAGCTTCTTGCACATACTTTTCCTCAACTTGTGAAGTACCATTCTCCTCTTCTGCGTCAGAATGCCAACATCGTAAATGCATAAACATTCATCATAATGACCAAGTACAAAGATAATCAACATATTGATAATCATACTATCACGATACCTTGCAGCCCCGAAGTGTTACTGTTGCCCATCTCATTTCCCATGTTCAGTTAACTAGAAGTCCTGCAATATAAATGATTTAGAAAGATCAGACTCACAACAATCTACTAAATTGGCTGGGGTCTTCCCAATAGCAATATATGAATTAAAAGGAAGTTGACGCTAAACACATATAATTCTTACAGCCATACCATTATGATGTTGATGATGATATTCACATGAAAATATCTACAAACATCTGAGGACAGCTTGATGTCTGCAAGCTTGCCAGAGTGTTAGTACTTAATTAAACGATAACTTCTTCACTGTTGTACGTTAAAGCAAAAGCCTCTTCTGGGTCAGCTGTCAGCCTAACTGATTTATAGTGGAACATTGTCCCTTCTCATTCTTTTCTTTTTCTCTCTGTGTAGCCTATCAGTGGCCTGGCCATATGATTATGTTCAGCCGAATTTTACGGGTACTATTATTCCGATCTAGGCAATCTAGCCTAAGCTTTCTAGGCATTCATTTTAGTGTTTGCTGCAGTCATGCTTATGATGAGAAGTTTTTTTAGATGGTGAGTTTATACCAATTTGCGTCTCCTGTAACGAAGGACATTATTCCACCTTCTATTTCAAGTTTCAGTGCACCCTTTTCTGTTCTGTTACAGAAAATCTATGGGCTAATAACATTCGAGTTCCTGAGTTTCTTATCTTGTTGCCGATAAAGGATATTGTTCTTCCATTTATATCAAATAGGTCCTCGACTATATTGAAAGAGCCAAATGATTCTTTACAATAATAAATTTTGACGGGTAAGATATACAAGTATGTAATTTAAATTAAAAATTTTTAACAAATTTATATTGCATTTGATTATGAAAAGGAGCACTAGATACATTAAAAATTAAGTCAAATGGGACCTCAATGTGGTTAAGAATTTATTTAATACAAATGAATGAACTAAGCCATAACTTAAAATTTTGTAAAAACTAAGGGACTTTATATGTTATTTACCCACGATCCATTATTTGCAGTGTGAACCACACAACATTTGCATCCAACGGTTGTGTACATGCCACATAGCCAAAGAAGATCAGTAGTCGCAGATTCTTTCTTCTCTCATGGGTATGAAAATAATGGTTCAGAAAAGGGTTTTAGCAGGTGGGTCTATGCTTCGACGTTGCTTGTTCTTAAAGCTTATCCTGAAAGTGGGGTGGCCAAGTGCAACAAAATTTTTTTAAGGCTAAGATCATGATAACTGTGCATTTCATTGGAATTCTGTAGCTCTGTCCACGCTCAAAGGTCAAGTGATTGGATCGGACCCTCATTCCTTTTCTGTTTTCTGGTTGGAACTGAGAGGAATAGAAAGAAGAGTTGGTGGGAAATCAGGCCACCCCAGCTAATTAATCACTTTGCTTAAGAAAAGCGAATGGCTGATGAAATGATTAGGGCACATTGTAGCCATATGGGGAAGTGACTCCGCTGTTCTACTAATCAATCTAATTAGCAATTGATAAAGTTTTGGGAGCAGAAATTAAGGGCGTTTGGTATGGCCAACCATTGGAAATCAAAAGATTCCATTTCCATCTCCATCTCTTCTACAACTACAAAGCATTTGAACATAGAAACTGATCAAAAATCATGTGATGTGATTACGAGGGAAAAAGTTGGCTCCACTCAACTCATTTGCTTTTATTTGGGTAAAAATGATGGGCTTGAAGGATACTGTCAAGGGCCATAATTTCGAATTGATCGTGGACGCATTAGGTGCTGTGGCTGTAGCTACAGAGCGACCAACCACAGAGACTCCTGGAGAAACCACCTTGTTCTTGAGCCCACTTAAAACCAACATTCTGTGGAGAAATCATTTGGCCCAAGATTTCAGTCAGAATGCTGCCATGCTGTTGACGTTGAAGTTCAGAGGCGAATCAATCTTTGGGGTTAATGAGAAGGTAAAGGACACCTTGATCTTCAACAAAATTGTCCCTTGCCAAGTCCATTACGGAAATTTTGTACATCCAACGAACTGAAAGCATTGCAGCGTGGGAATAAGGACACTCCACTCAAATAAACAGGTCGTGGACATGGGATTCTTTGTTATTCTTAATAACTGCTGGAGTTGGCGGGATATTAAAGACAATTAGTAACCATGTGATTTGTGATTACGACTTTGAATAGACTCTCGATTGGTTCTCAACAACCGCTTACCTGTGTATCCACCCACTACTACGTTAATGGAATCGGAATATGTTCTCTGCACTCCATGTCTACTTCCTTCGAAATCCAATGAGATAATTAAAATTATTAACATTAATAAATATTAAAAAGTGGAACTTTATCCGAAACTCTTTATGATTTGGTAGGCAAATATAGGTGAATTCTTCGTTCCGATAGTGCTTTTCTTAGATACTCATCGCCTACAAATAATTAAAAAAAAATTGATGTGTATACGTCCCTGTATTTTCACCAAAAACATGTGGAACACCCCAAAAGAAGGGGAAAAATTTTTCTGCATGGGAAGAACTGATAGGACATCTTCCTAAAGAACGATTTTGTTTGTTACAAGTTCATCGGGTACATCTATGATAAATTTGTATTTTATTTTATTTATTTTTTGCAAAGAGCTCTTACCTGATCTACTGGTGCTGTGGCAGCAGGAGAGGAATTCAGAAACTACACACCCGAGGAAAGAAAATGGCAAAATCTGTGAGATGGCAAGATCCTCTCCTTTTGATAAACTGCTCATGGTACAGTGCTTAAAACAGGAAGGTCCTGTTGTTGCAGACCGTGGAGATGGCGCAAAAGATGCAGCAGTTCTGAAGGAAGCAGTTATATGACTATCTATGGGAATTCAAGGAACTGAAGTGGCCAAGGAGAGCTCAGATATCGTAATCTTGGATGAGAATTTTTCTTCTGTAGCCACAGTATTGACAAATGGGGAGGATGTGTTCACCCCAACATCCAGAAGTTCATTCAGTTCCAGCTTACGGTAAATGTTGTAGCTCTTGTAATGAACTTCGTTGCAGCAGTTTCTGCTGGTGAAATCTCTTTGACAGCGGTTCAGTTATTATGGGTGAATCTGATCATCGACACATTAGGACCCCTGGCTCTCGCTAATGTGGAGGAATCTTCTGGCCCAAGCTTTCTATCGAATAGCTGTCCTCTTGACCTTACAGTTCAGAAGTGAATCAATCTTTGGTGTTACTGAGAATGTAAAGTGACACGTTGATCTTCAACACATTTGTCCTTTGCCACATCTTCAACGAATTCAACGCAAGAAAGCTTGAAAAGATGAATGTCCTTCAGGGAATACATAAGAACAAGTTATTTTTAGGAATTATCGGGATGCCCATAGTTCCTCGAGGTGTGATGGTGGAGTTTCTGAAGAGGTTTGCGGATATAGAGAGGCTGGACTGGGCCAATGGCGGGCATGCATCGGTACAGCAACTGTCTCTTGGGCATCCCTGTTCCAGAGAAACCATTTTTTAGCTATTTCAAGGTGAAGAAGTAGGCTTCAAAATCTTGATAATTATTTTCTCTTCTTCAGCAATTCTTTCAGTTTATGTACGAAAGTGATATAATCATTTGATTCTGCAGCATGTTCATTATTCATAGCACATGCAAGAAAAAAATAATTTGTAAAATAAATAAAATAATTCTATTGCTTTTGCTAAGAATAAAAGAGTAATTTTGTTTTTCTTTTTAATTGTCATCTTCTGGGTAGTCTAACCTTCAATTGAACGTCAGTTTGCAACTTATTGCATGTCTTTCTGCTCTCTTGGATACTAAGGCAACAGAGAGAAATAAGAAGGGAAATAGTCAGACCTGATTTCAGTGAGGAATTAGCATACAAGTACAGCTCTTAAAATGTTTCAGATAAAAGTAAAAATCCGGTCTAAAGTCTCACTGTAATTTTATGCATTCCTGCTTGCCAAACTCAGCTGAAATGTCTTTCTTAGGAGTTCGTAGTCATAAAAGAATTTCTACAATATGAGCGACACGAGGAAATTGCATGATTTTTTACTTGTATGCTCTCAAATTTCTGTGGCTTCAATCATTGGATAATGTAACATGAACATATTTTAAAACTAAAAGCACCAAACAATCTGTGTCCTTCATTTCAACACAAACCACTATACGGTACAACACGCTCACATCCTCATTGAGGATAACGCCTTGTAAGATGCAACAAGGGCGCTTTAATTACAAAGAGGCAAATCTTGTGTCTCTGTACCAGTGCCTCCCATTGTTTTTATTCAAAATCTGGACAGAGATTCACACAATCCCGACTAACAGTGGAGACTGAAGATAAATTGGTCTCACAGTTTCTCCGAATCAAATGACATTAAATTATGATACAGCAATTTGATCTTAAGCCGGAATAGCTTCAGGGACTCTGCCATTTTCAGCCGGAGTCAAACTGTCGTAGTAATCCACCAACACTTTCCACCCACCAGGGCACATAAATCCATCAGGAGGATTCTCTTTGTTCTTTGCAAGTGTTCGCATCTGAAAAAAAAATACAAGCGAGCCTCGTTTAAATACAAGACATGAAAAATAAACATAAACAAAACCTCTCCTTGGTTTGTCCTTTACAGTTGTTTTTCTTCATTTTTGTTCTGTTCTGTACTATTTTGAAGACATGGAATAGTAACTCTATGAAGAAAAGATACCTTTGTGCCCGATATGAAGAGGAAGTCTTGAGGCCTTGAGGGATCAAAGAACGCCATCTTACCCTGTGTCTTATCGTATGCGGCAACCTGCAGTCATACCAAGTTAATTATTAACAGGAGTTTGAATATTTAAGAAGTGGAGGATAAAATGAGCACATAACACTGACAGCCAGATAATATACCTTAAAAGGAAGGATGTTTAGCCGCTCCAGACCAGGTGCCATCCTCAACACCTTTTTACCATGGTCAGCATCATACAGATCTCTTTTCTCAACCGGATGACTCATGCCGGCTGGGTCCCTGCCGACAATATAAAAGTTGGCCCCGGCATTAATCCTAGCCTTAGCATGCCACTGCACCTCTGTTGGCCCAGCATAGTGCATGGGGGAGGGAAATATGGAAACCACTGTAGTCTCTGGATCAAGAATCCCATCTTCAAGCACCTGGGAACGCATTATTATTATGACAGTTAATTAGTGTTCAGCTGATGTTAGGCATTTGTACAAAATTTTCAGCAGTGGAAAAACATTAGGCATTTGTATAGTACTTTTAGCAGAGAGCAAACATAATCCCGGTCAACACCCAGGCTTCAAGTTGAAAACGAATAAAGAGTGCTCACCCTCAATAAAAATCAAGTTCTCCATCAATACCAAGAATTTAAGTTCCCACATGGTTTGAGTGTCCGACAGAGAGAAAATACACACAAACACACACACATGTTAAGTTCTAGTGCATATGCTATGAACTGTGGAAAAATCCATTTTCAGGTTCCTACATCTCCCTTACTGGCTAGCATAGATGTTTAACCCAATAATTCCATATCCATATAGAGAGTGAAAGGTTACATTTTTAATCTAAATACCTTTTCATGTTGCTTCATTCGCCAACTAAGAGGAACATCGTCAGCCTTTGTGTAGCCTCCCAACGGATGTAGCAAGAGGATTGGGTTCTGGTAACCCATGTCAAGGAGCCGGCGACGAGTATCAGTCATCAATAGAGCATGCCCATTGTGGACAGGATTCCTGAGCTGAAAAGCAAAGACAGCATCGGCATTGCGTTTTGCAAATTCCTCGCGAAGTTCTGCAGGTGACAATCGAAAACGATCAAGACCATCACCATACTTGATTGGTTCTATAACCTCCAAGTCACCTCCAATCAGCCAGTTTCCAGAATTAGTTATAGCCTCGTCAACATAAGGTAGACCAGAGGCAGTTGTTCCCCAAGTTCTGGCTATCCTTTCTTCTTTGGGGTGCTTGTAGATTTCAATGCTGAAATAACAAGTGCATGAAGAACATGAGAATTGAAAATGGAACAGGTTGCAGGCAAGAAAGTTAACGAAGTACAAATTTTGTTTTGCAATTCATTAATTTGTCATAATCCTCATATTGACACAGGAGAAGCCAGAATTAGCAGATGACTTCCCATTATTTCGAACTGAAGATCATTTTGAGGTGTTGTTTAACAATGCTGGAATTTGTAACATGGTTGTGGCAATGAAGTGAGAACTTAGTAATGGACGAATGCAAAACAAATCGAATGATAAGCTACAAAGTATTAATAACTATAAGCATAAAATGATTATTTGATCTTTTTCTTGAATAATCAATCAGTCTTTCAAACATCATTTTACGACATAAAGTGTTTGTAATTTCAATAGGTTTTCTCATATGTCTGAAGTCTGAATAAGCCAACGCAGGCATAGAAGTAGCAACAGTGCCCAACAGAATCTGCAAGATTGGATCAATAGAAAACATTGAAACAAGTCCTGAAAGAAATTAATTCTCATTGATCTAAAGCCATGGGTTCTCAAATATGTAATAAAAGATGTTAAAAGCCATGTTAAAAACTACAATCATAACAGTATGCCAATAGTCAATAGACTACAAAGCCTATCACTCAACTACAAGATCAAGGAAACATGGGATGTAAGAAAAACAGCAGGAATGAAAACGTCCTCTATAAACCTTATCTCTGCTATTCATTTATTTATTCACGCATTATAATCCCAACTCGGGATAACTACGAGACTAATTTGTCAACGTGCAACGCATTTTTCTAATCTGTTGCAACGAAAGGTTAAATCAAATCCAGTAAATGCCCAGTGAAATAAAAGTGATATGAAACTCACTCGCTCAGAATCGCGACCGGGTGATTGTCCGAGTCAACAAGAGCGACACGATTGGACTCACCGACCCGGTGCTTCTGCTCGTCGTCGATCGCCAAAATGATCGGCACGGACATGTTGACAACCGACCCGTCTTCCAGACGGAGCGAGTTGAAATGAAGAGTTTGGAGGAACTCGGATTCTTTCATAAATCCGCGGAGTGGGCTGGCCCAGCCCTCGCTCAACACGTGCACCCATTGAAGATCAATCCTGGAAAGCTTGATTCTAGGCAACGTCATCGCCTCTGTCTTTTTAACGTCCTTTAAAGACCTTTCAACAAAGAGTTCCGTCAGTCTTCCGCCGTCAGGTTCGATCAAACCGGCACGAGTCCGGAGCATGAAATGGGCGGTTTTGGACTTGACGGATAGAGAAACGGAGGGAACGAAATGGGAAATCTGAGATTTGTTGATGGAGTGAGAGGGAAGTGGGGTTCTTGTAAAGAGTCTGGACATGGCTGCCATTGTTCAACAGAGAGCAACAGAAAGACCCCCCCGGAAGAAAACCTCGACTGATGGTTCTGTTAAATAATAGAGATGAGGGTAGTTTGGGAATTCACGGGTTGCAGTGCAGAGGTGGGACACACTGATCCAGTGAAAACTGAAGACATTGATGTGCTTTAGTTCGGATTTTATAGCAATTTGTTGGGTAAAACAGGAATCTGCCTGGTTACTTGGGAGGACAAACCTAGCCAGTCTCGTTTTGCGGGTTTCTTGGAAGTATTTATACTATGAAATTCCATAATTGCCCCTACGGTTTTAAATAAATCCATGCCTTCATTTTTTGCCTTTGAGTCAAATAAAATTCTTTTATTCTCAAATTTAAATGCTATCTAATTAGAAAAATTAAAAACAAAAAAAATTTAATAAATAATATAATCCCATATCTTCTATCATTATTCTAATCTTTGTCTAAAGCTCAATGGCCTAAATTTAACCCGACATAACTTTTTTTATTAATATAATATTAAATAATTATTATTATATAAAAATATTATTTTAAAATACACGAATATTTATAAATTTTTAAAAGTAATATTAACTAATTTTAAATATAAAAATTAATTGCATAATTATCACGAAAGATTTGTATTATTTAATTCATTAATTTTACATTTTCATTCCATTAATATTATCAAAATTTTGTTTTTGTTATTATTTTTATTTTTTAAAAAAAATAATAATATTTTTCATATTTATAATAATAAACAAAAATTATGAATTAGGGCTAATATAGTAAATTCACAACAAATACAATCGTAAATAAATAAAAAAGCCTCCGTCGTCAGTCAGTCGCGTCAATGTTTCTTGTTGACATGGCCCTGCGCAAATGAAGTGGCAATGACGCCCCTTTCATTCCTCGAACCTTCGCTATTTGAAAGCAAAAGCAAAGATGTATTGGATGTTTGAGAAATTGACAACTCTCGTAGCTTCGGTCAAACTTAGCGAACGGTCCCAATTTCACGGCCACATTCCTACTCCCATCTTAATTTACATTAAAAAAAAATTCAATATTAAATTATAAAAACATCAATTAAAATTTTAATCATCCGTACTAATAATCTCAGGGGCGTAGTTTTAATACACGTCAGCTTCATCCAATAGTTTCAAGGGGATGCTGCCGGAAACATTTCCAGACGTTGGATTATAAAATTAAAAAATAAAATAAAATTTGAGAGTGTTAGTTATATCAAAGAAGTCTTAGTTAGTTCCCACTAGAATTGAATAAGCCAAGGGTGTTTCCGTTATTTACAGAAGAGTTCAGGTTGGTTTCGGGTGGGTGGCGGTGGGTTGTGCCGTGTGATTTAGTAGGCAGACTTTGTGGAACATTTGTTAGATTCGTTGTATTTTTCGGTCAAAAAGTCATAAGAAAACGACAAATTACAAGACAAAGACAAACTGTTTGCAAATACGAAACGTGACAAATATGTGAAATTCAAATTGGTTTAATTCATAATCATATGGAACCCTTTCCAAAATTAGTGGGTGTGGTGGGGTCCATTAAAATATTTAATTAATAATATTAAATTAAATTTTAAACTCAAAATAAATAATTATAATTAGAACAAATAGTGATTTGGTTCGGTGATTTTTATTTTATATTTGTAAATTTAAAATATTATGTGTATTTTTTAAATTTTTTAAAAATAAAAAATGACAAAAAAATTAATTTAATTTTTTATTTGATCCAAAATTATTGAACTTGGTTCGTTGCATGTACCACTTACTGGACGAGCCTCAATTGGACGGCCCACACTAACAAGACATGATCAAAGCAATTTATTTTCTGATGGGCTTGGCCATGTTACAAAGCAGTCTGCCCACGTGAGAATTCCTGAACTTACATTTTCTCCTTTTTTTTTAATTATTAAATTAATATATTTTTAATAATTAAAATTAAAATATGCAATTAATATATATATATATATATAAATAATATAAATTTAAATAATTTAAATAAAATTAATATAATTATATATAAATAGTAGACTATAAAAAATTAATTTTTAATCTAATTAATACTTAAAACACAATTAATTACGTATTAATTTACTGATTAATATTAGAGTGTCGTTTGTCTGAATAACGAAACAAAATTAAAATTGAGGAGATAATTGTATTTTGCTTGGTGTAGAAGACATGAAAGGCTGGGTTTGGTCTGTCGGTCCCAACGACAAACAACTTTTGTCTTCTCCAATAAAAATTTATATCAAAAGCAAAAGTGAAAACAAAAGCACTTTTGACGAGTATGATGTAATTGTAAAATCCTCCATCATTGAAATTTGAATGGGCTCCCAAATATTATTACAACACTTTCCAAGTAACATCATTCTCTTTACTTTGAACGTACGCACGTGCTTATGTAAGTACACGTACCTACAAGTAAAACTTTAAATATATTAAAGTATAAAAATTTTAGGGACAATACAATAAATTTAAAATTTAAAATTTAAATTAGGAGAAATTTAATTTGTATTCATATAATATTTCAAAAGATATTAATAAAAAAAATTATATTATATTTTAATTTAATTTTTTAAATTATTTATGATAATATTTCGTGTATGGGAACTAAAAATTGTGAGAATAAATATTAAAAAAAAACGTGTTAAAATCTTTACTAAAGACTGTACGGTCTGATTCTTTGGTTGGTCGTGTGGAATTATTTGGGCCCCCGGCCCAATGACTTTTGATGTCTTCAGTGGGGTCCAAACAGAACAACAAATTGACAAGAAAAAAAATAATAATTCGACGACAAATTTTGGGTGGACAAAAAAGCCCTCGGTGGGTGCTTTTCACAGAAAAAGCAAATGTAAGAGTGAGAAATGATTGAAAAGAGGAATGCGAAAGTGCTTCTGGGGTTTTGGCTTCTGACTCTCTTTGCTTTTTGGTTTGAATGATTAAAGGGGTATGTGACATTTTGCTTTAAATTTGCAAAGATTGCATCGAAACGACAAAGGGATACCCTCTTCTTTCCAATGAAAACGACAAAGTCTCTGGGCTTTTTACCTGAATATTGAGGACAAATATCGCAATGTGCGTCATGCCAAATATCCATGATAATCAATCATCAAAGTTTTGAAACTCTTTATTTTTTGCCTTTGGTTGTGAACGCAATTGACGTTGGGCCTGAGCTGGATCCTCTACGGACACACTCACCGTAATAAAGTGCAAACTGCCATGGTGATGTACAGTGTCTGCCACTTAAAACCGTAACTGCAATCTCTCACCTTTGATTGGAACCCACCTAATTGCTAATACCGCGTTTCGGATTTCGAAATGTAGAGACAGTTAGACGCCCAATTCTTCGGCTATGAAATCAGAGTTTTGGATTCTTGTGGTGGCATCATCGGTATTAATTTTACCAGTTTCGGCTCTTCTTTCAAACCCAAGTAGTGGAAAAGCCGGCAAGGCAGCCGTCGGTTAAAGAGTAATGCTAAGGCAGCCGGCAAGTCAAATGGGATTATATATACACACTGTATATCTTGCATTCTAAATTTTTAATTTTTATACTATATTTTTTTATTATTAATTACTTAAAAAGAAGATGTATATTATTTAACCCATTTGAGTAATTCTATGCTAGGGTGTAAAGGTAAGATAGTAGCTTTGAGATGAAAAAGCAATTCGGTAAATTAATCAAGATGAGAAAGGGTGTGGATGGCCTATTACTTTGTGAGTAAGATTGAGGGAATAGGAAGAGAAGAGAGGAGAGAGATTGGAATGGAAGGCACATGCTATGCGCATAAATGAATGCCGCGCACGGATGCATATGCAAATGGGCAAGTCCTACTATCGCTTTTAACATCATATTCATGCTTTCGTATCACAAAGATCGTGAATCTATTGAAATACCTTCACCGACACCACATTAATTATGGTTTAATCTTCTAAACCATTCATCATGTACCCATGATCTCTTTTTTTGGTTTTTGTTTTGGTCACATCATTCTTTTGAATGACCCGGTCCACATTGTGATAGGTTCAATGATGTGGACACCCACAATGCAAATTTGGGTACATTGAGTATGTGGTCGAGGTTTATCTTGCAAAGAGAATGAAAATGATTGATGATAGTCTATGCAACTCTTTTAATTTGTCCACTCAAGAGAGCAATCCCATCCATTGATGGCTAATATGCAACAACCATTGTGCGTTCAAGCATGTGAGATAGAACCTTTTTATTTATTAAAATTGAATTTCAATTCATAACAAAAGTAAAATACGGTATCTCCTATAAATTTCCAATAAATTGCAGCGAAGCCCAGAAACATAATAGACTGAAAATAAAACACACGAGCATGGAAGGAGTCGCGCGTGCATTGGGAAATCATTTAGAGATATTAAATAATGAATATAAAAAAAGGCAATAAAATCTAAACAGGATCACAAAGCATAAATGCTAGGCATGTGTCATTATGGCTTCCCTTGTTTAATCACGGGAAGAATATCATATCCTCACTACAATTCTTATTTAATTGCATTATCCATGACTCCCCAAGAGTTGTTGGTATGACCATTTCACTCTTACCTACGTTTGACCCATCAATGTCCTGCACTGCATCAACAAATATGAAATTTGGTAATAATTATATGCTAAAAGAGTATGATACCTCAATTTTAAATGAGTTCTAACTACGTGATTACATGATGCCAACTATAATGAAATGGAATAGGTAAAAAGTACCGTTGATTATTAGTGGATTGAGGTTGCAGAAGCAAAGTTGTGGTATTCAATTTGGCAAGCTTTGAAGCACACAGTTGACTGTCCCCAACAAGCACCCAACCAACATTGAGATGGGCGGAATCATAGCAGCAATGGAGCAGTGCAAAAATAGGCAGCTAGCAACGTTGGGATGTGTGTAATGTGGGGAATTGACCCCACCACACGCACACTTCCTTTTTCTCAAAATTTTTTTTTCTCTCTCTGAGGCAAAACATCAAACACTTACTCGGGAAACTCCCTCTCGCCCTCAAACATCCCTAATTTTTGTCTACAAACAAAACCGGCGTAACTATTTTATTCGGTGACAAAACTAATGCCCGAGCAAAGCTCAAAACAAAACAAACGGTGCCCATCTATCATAGTATATCAATTGTCCCTGAAACTATTATATTGCCATTGATTTGAATCGGATACATCCAAAATTTGCGTGTAAAACAAAACAAGCCCATACCCCACAACTCGGCCTGGGAGTAATGATTTACAGCATTTATAGTGTAATGGGACTCTGTGTTCATGGCACCAGAACCGTCCAACAAAAGGGTACATTTTATTTACTCGCATCACCAAATCTTGTGACGGTACTTGTCCATCCTTTGTACGTAATTTACCGGCTCTCTCTCTCTTGCTCTTTATCTACAGAGTCCGAGACTCTTGTGGTCCTGTGCCTTAAAGTTTATTGACATTATGTTCTGGTTTTCATAGCTTGGTACGTGTCATATTTTATGGTGTTCGTGGCTTGTGCAAAACAGGCTTTAGGCATGGTTAGCCGATAAAAACAGCTTTTTAAAGAGTAGCCGTTGCAGTTTGTGTGGTTTTATTTCTGGTATTGTCTGGCAATTGAAGGACAACAATGCGAGTTAGGTTGCCTTTGTCCTTCTTCTCCGCTGCATCTGCATTTACTGTAACATTTTGGCGGTTCCTTGTAACTAGAATTGAATCAACCATTGATTTGTAAAGTGCCCAAAAAATTTCAATGGTTCTAGTAATCAAATTATAGAGCATAGTTAACTAAGGTATGCTTGCTAATTATTACTATTGTTGTCTAATGTTACCTGCCATTGCCAATAACAAACTATGACCCATAAGAAAGAATTCCAGACGAGGAACACACTTACTTCGCTATGGGTTATCACACACAAACAATTTGAAGCCTTCTTCAAACTGGGTCAACAAAGTAATCATCCCCGTTACAGAACTCCAATCACAACCATCCAAATTAGAATGAGCAGGACTTCATGAAGCCAAGTTTGAATTTAGGCAAAGATGTGTAAAATGGTACCGAATATCTCTCGCCAGTCCAGAATGTCATAATAGGTAATCACTACTTTCCCGCTCACTCCTGTCTGGCTGTTTTCTTGTACCCCTTAATAAGTCAGAGGATATCTCATCTGCTACGTCCCCTACTCACCATGCAATGTTGATAACCATTTCCTACCGTTTGATCCCTTGAACCATCTTGCCATTCGCTCAAAATCAAACACTACAAATGTGTTTAAATTGTGATTACCAAGACCCCAGTTTCAAGACCATTGTTAAACTGGATAATCAACACAAAATGGAATATTATGCGTGGTAGGGTTATTTCACGTAAGGGAACATCCTGATAGCCTAGACAGAAATGTAGGGGATGAACAGAGGTGGGCAGCGGGGGCCATAAGAACGAGGAGAAAATGAAGAATCCATATTCTCTGATCTCTAAATTGTACCGACCGTAACAGGCTTAGCAACTAAACAAGTTCTTGCTAAAATATGGGTGGTGGTGTTGTAAATTCTAATAGTTGAGTGGAAGTATTAAAAAAAGAGCTTTTGGACATGATATAATTTCTTACATAGGGAGTGGAGAGTAAAGAGAGAGAAAAGAAAAAGAGAGAACTGAGCACAAATGGAGAAGCCTGCAGGAGAGACGACTGCAAGTTCGAATTATTCTTCTTCTGTGTATGATTGCTTTTATATTACCCAGTAGTTCTTTTGGACTATCTCCACTTACTTTGTCCCTGCGTATCTGTATATTATACAGGCTAATTCAAAAACAGCATTTTTTTTTAATTTTTCAATAATATATGGTCTTACAGTACCTCCCAAGGCTGCGCTATCAGTTCAGAACCAAAACCAGTGTGTCTTAGAGAGGGAAAAACAAGGCAAAGCCTAAGGGGGGAGAGAGAGATAGGTGTGTGTAAAAGCAAGAGGGGTGGGAAGGCGGACGCTTGCAAGCCTTTTACACGTGATAAAGAAAACACCAAAAGCACTTGCATGCGTGTATGAAGAGGTTCATCATCGTCATCCATCTTTCTTTCCCTTTTTTTTCCCCCTCTTATTGTGAATTGTAAATCTCCAACAAAAACCAATCTTTTGTTATTATTTTTAACGTTAAGCCAAAAACACAACTTTTTATCTCCACTTTTTGGTTCTCCTTAAATAGCATCGCATTCTTCAGCAAGACCATCTTTTAATAGCCTCCCCCATCTCCATTCTGTTGCTGTGTTTTCTTCATTCAAGGTGACTGCTTGGAGAATTACTTAGCTCAACTGAGATTGGTTGGTTGGTTGGTTGGTTGGCGAGTCTTCCATATTTTTTTTCGCTGTTTGGTGTTTTTAAGTTTGCTTCTCAAGACATTTAGTCGGTCATTAGCATTATATCTACAGCAATCAATTTTTAAGGTACCCTTAAGATAATGATTTCACTGCCCTTTTCTATGTCATTCCTTCTCTTTCTATATATGTTCTTGTTTTTTTGTTTTTTTTCTAAGTGTTTTTATTCAGTCTTACCGTTTCAAATCTATTTGTACAAAAAAAAATCAATTATTTATGCTCTTCTTATGTTTTCATCTTCTTGGGTTTATTCAACGATCTTTTATCTGGTTTTCCTAATAAGATTTCAGTTTTGGATAGGGACAATCCTATGTAAATGGTTCTTACTTGTGTGTATTTCCATTTCTCAGGTTTTTATTTGATTATTTTATTGTTTTTAATAACCTATTTCTCCTCAAAAGCTATGCTCGTTGTTTGGTTCTCAGTAGGAGCGAGTGAAGAAGCAGGGGGATTAATGTTTTGGTTTTCGGGTTTTCAGTGATGGTTAGTTTTGTCTTTGCATTCGTCTGATGAACTGGGCAAGTACTGTTTCGGATTTCGTGTTCTGATTTTCTTCCTTGCTCGGTCTGACGTTACGAGCAAAATTTCAAGGAAAAGAAATTTATCTTTAAAAGGCATTAAGATCACTATAACCACCCGGATGGTATATATGTTTTAATAGTTTTGTATCTATAGTTATGCTTACCTTCTCCATTTCAATCACCGTGAGGGAGAAACTGCAACCCTTGTTTTTGATATTTTTATTGAGAAAATTTCTTACAATATGTATATTTTGGGGTTTATTTCTGAAACAAAGGTGATGGGTTGGCTTTACAAATTTGCAGAGAAATAGTGATACTTGTAATGCGCAACGACGGCGGGACTTCTCTCCATACTATTTTGTTACTTCTTGCTGCTCTATCATCATCATTATTTCCAGTTCTCTACCGTTTACGAAATTTTGGCAATGTTGCTGACATACATTTTCCCTTATTTGTTTCTGGTATTTTCCAGCAAAAACAGTCCTGTAATCTTTGGAGTAATGACTAGAAGAGAGACTCTGAGGATTTGTGTGACATTTGGTGACAACTGAGAAATCACCTTTATTGAGCAAATATCTTTGTTGTGCGTTTGCATTTCCAGTTTCAGCAATCCAGCTAAAACAAAAACTAAAGCATGCCTATAAGGCAAATGATAGAGAGCTCTGAACAACATCTAGTGATCAAAACCCCCTTGCAAAATTCCATGAATCAAGCGCAGAAACATCCCAAAACTGCTGAAAATGGCAAAGGTCCACCGCATCAGGAACCCCAGAACACAAAACCTCATAACCAAACTTCACCGCCAACCAAAAATAGGGGAAGAAGAAGAGGAAGAGGGGGTAGAAAATCTGATCAAAGTGATGTCTCTATGAGACCAAGTTCGAGGCCTTGTACTGTGGCTCATAAGCCTGTGAACCAGTCTTGTGATCTTGTTGCTAGTAACGCAAATGGTCGTAGTTTGTGTGAAATGGGGATGGGTTTCCCTTCCCCAAGCAAGTCTTTAAGTTTTGCTCCAAGGCCTGATTATGGTCAAGTTGGGACAAAATGTATTGTTAAGGCCAACCATTTCTTTGCAGAGTTACCGGACAAGGACTTAAACCAGTATGATGTAAGCTCAATTTTTTACGTTCTTTCTCTGTTTTATTTTTCATTTTCTTTTTTGGCTACATAACTTGGCTGTTAAATGTATTAAAGCAAAAAGAATAAATTCAAATTTTTTTTTCTGTTATTTGAATTTGTGTCATAGCAATTGGGACCCTTATTCTGAGAAAGAACATCATGATGTTTTTGTTGCTTCTTATTTTCTCTTACATCTCAGATGAAATTGACGCTGTCCTTTTCTTCTAATGGCATTTATGAGATTTAAATCTTGGCCTGCAACTTTGTTCTTATTGTTTGGCTGCCTTTTGCCAATCTGTATTCTGTTCTTGCAGGTCACCATAATTCCTGAGGTGGCATCAAGAACTGTGAACAGAGCTATTATGGCAGAGCTTGTGAGGCTGTACAAGGAATCTGACTTAGGAATGAGATTGCCTGCTTATGATGGCAGAAAGAGCCTGTACACGGCTGGTGAACTTCCTTTTGTTTGGAAGGAATTCAAAGTTAAGCTTGTAGATGAAGAGGATGGAATCAATGGTCCCAAGTAAGTATTTATTGCTTTTGCCCTTTTTTTAATTGTTTTATTTTTTTTAACAGCTCACTTTATACCTTCCTTTCTTTTTTACCATCTGGGTTTTCCTTTCGACTCAGCTAAGCTGTTGAACGTTACGAATTAAAAAATTGAAAACCGACCTCCAGAGTCAATTTAACATGCCATATAGCTCTTATTTTATGAACTTTTGCATATGATGGGCTTTGTTAATTTAACGTGCCATATATCTCTTATTTTATGAACTTTTGCATATGAAGGGCTTTGCTTTGACTTCTTATGTGTATACTTCTGTGTATGAAATTTTAGTTTACCTATATACTAATTTTTCAGAAGAGAGAGGGAATACAAAGTGGTGATTAAGTTTGTGGCAAGAGCAAACATGCATCATTTAGGCCAATTTCTGGCTGGTAAGCGGGCGGATGCTCCTCAAGAAGCTCTTCAAATTCTTGACATTGTTTTAAGGGAACTGTCAACAAAGAGGTATAATTTATTGGTAATTTTTGTGAGAAAGTTAAATTCTGCTGAAATTAATGAAAACTGCCTTAGTCCTATTCTTATTTCTTTAGCATTGCTCTTGATTTGTGAAGGTACTGCCCTATTGGGAGATCCTTCTTTTCTCCTGATATTAGAGCACCACAACGGCTTGGTGATGGCTTGGAGTCATGGTGTGGATTTTACCAGAGTATAAGGCCTACACAGATGGGCCTGTCCCTGAATATCGGTATATAATTAGTGTAAAACTTATATCAGATTAAATTGACCTGAGTGTTCCTCAGAATAATCTCTCTCATTTTTTGTTTCCTGGGTTCTACCATCTTTATAGACATGGCTTCAGCTGCATTTATTGAGCCTCTTCCTGTAATAGAGTCCGTTGCCCAGCTTCTAGGCAAAGATGTGTTGTCCAGGACATTATCTGATTCTGATCGTGTGAAGGTAGATTTCTTTATATTGATGAAATTGCCTGGTTTAATTTCTTGGCATTTTCACTTAGAGCATTGCTTTCAATGTTTATCAGATTAAAAAGGCCCTTAGAGGAGTGAAAGTTGAAGTAACTCACCGGGGTAATGTACGAAGGAAGTATCGTGTTTCAGGATTGACATCTCAACCGACAAGAGAGCTAGTGTAAGTTCTGATCTCCTCTTGGTTAGAATTACTGACTGAAATGACTGTACTTTTTCATCACTTAATACTCTTCATGCAGAGCATGTGCCAAATTTACCTAAATATTAGAGGCTTTTGTTTTATAAATGTTCCATCTATTTCGAAATCCTTTTCCAATAATTCTTGAATATCGATAAGTTTTGAGCAAGTACTCTCATCATAGAAGGTGTTCTTCTTCAGGTTTCCTGTTGATGACAATTCAACAATGAAGTCAGTTGTTGAGTACTTCCAGGAGATGTATGGCTTCACCATTCAACATGAACATCTACCTTGCCTTCAAGTAGGAAACCAGAAAAAGGCAAACTATTTACCTATGGAGGTAGGGAAAGATTTTGAAACTTCTGTTTCCATATTGATTAATTTCTTTTCATTTACGTAGTTCTTGAATGGTATCTGCATACTTTTGACTTGCCAGGCTTGCAAAATTGTTGAGGGCCAACGGTATACAAAAAGGTTGAATGAGAGACAAATTACTGCTCTCTTAAAGGTTACATGCCAAAGACCTAGGGATCGAGAAAATGGCATATTACAGGTTTTTGTTCTTTTTTATTCTCTCTATTAAATTACCTAATGTTTGTGTAAACTTTATGAATCAGATATTTGGACTTATTATGCGCTAGATTCCTCTAAATATTTTATGGCCACAAAGGAACAAGGAAAAGTGAGAAGCTTTGAAATCACTGAGCATACATTCCATCTCCAATAAGTTGAAGCTTCTTAAACCCTTTTTGTGGTCTTTTAGCCAACCAGACTACGCATTATTGAAGTCCTATAACCTTTAGGTTTGAGGATTTACTCCTTTGTGCTTCAAATGGTATTTTGGATAATTTCTGAAGAAATTGGGAAGCTGTGCCCTCATGAGACTTGAAACAGGAGTCGTAAAAATATCAACAAACAATGCTGTTATGAATCACAGCGTCTTTGTTTTGGATTAAGCAATCTTAAGACACTGGAAGCCTTTAACAAGAGAAGTAATTTTTCTGGACATGGCATGGCATTGCTTGTGGTTTGGATCTATAAATAACTATTTATTCTTGCATATTTTATAAGCAGACTGTTCAACATAATGCTTATGATCAAGACCCCTATGCAAAGGATTTTGGGATCAAAATCAGTGAAAAGCTAGCTTCTGTTGAGGCTCGTATCCTTCCCGCACCTTGGGTAATGAAGTTTTTTACATAATTCTTTTGAACAGTTTAGGAAAGGCAATTGTATTTTTCGTTATTTCTAATTTCATTGTACTTCCTACAGTTAAAATATCATGAAACTGGAAAGGAAAAGGATTGTTTGCCCCAAGTTGGTCAGTGGAATATGATGAACAAGGTACCCTGCTTTGTCCTTTTGATCTTTTTATATCTTTTTTTTTGGAAATTATACTAAATGAAGAGATTAGTCAAAATTCAATAGTTGTCATGGAATGTTCAATAAGTATGTCTTTTATCAATTACATGTAGAAAAAATTTCCATAAACCAGCCTCATATTTAGAATGGTGAAAGAAACTTTGATATTCTTCTCCTAGTCTTGTACCTTAACTTTTGCCAGTTTATGTTTTCTGGAATTTTCATACTTTATGTTGATCAATAATTATGTCAGAAATGGGGAATTACTATTCTTTCTTCGGTTAGCCTTATTCATTAAACTGTTTCTACAACTGATCTGGTATGTTGTGTATCTTGTGCTGCAGAAAGTGATTAATGGGATGTCTGTAAACCGCTGGGCATGCATTAACTTTTCACGAAGCGTGCAAGAGAGTGTTGCTCGTGGATTTTGCAATGAACTTGCTCAAATGTGCCAAGTGTCTGGCATGGTAATTTTATTTTTAAACTTTCATGTTTCTTTGTATGAATTCATCTTAAGATCAAGTGCTCTAGCTTTCTCTATTTCCTGCTTCCAGTTGAAGTTTAAATCTATTGTCTTGCAGGAATTCAATCCTGAGCCTGTCATCCCAATCTACTATGCCAGACTTGACCAAGTAGAGAAATCTTTGAAGCATGTTTATCATACATCCATGAACAAAACCAAAGGAAAAGAGTTGGAGCTTCTATTAGCCATTTTGCCTGACAACAATGGTTCCTTATATGGTATGCCATATGTGATTACTACAAAATTGGACGGTATATATAATCTTGAACTGTCATTGTTGTTCTAATATGTTTTTATTTTCCAGGCGATCTCAAACGAATATGTGAAACTGATCTGGGTTTAATATCCCAATGCTGTCTCACAAAACATGTCTTCAAGATCAGCAAACAATACTTGGCAAATGTGTCCCTTAAGATCAATGTCAAGGTTGGTTAACTCTCTTAGTGCTTTAATACTATTGTTGGGCCTTTACCTAAGCTTTTGGGTCCGGTGGTAACTAAACAAACTCATAAACAAAATTCATGCTATTGTGTATCTTTTCTTGCATTTCATTATTGACACTGACAAAAACTCATAAATCAAAATTCATGTTACTGTGTATCCTTTTGCATTCAGTACACTGACAACATTGTCTAGGTCCTGGAATGTGATGGCTTTTTAATCTATAAGAGGTGACCTTAGAGATGACCTGATTTATAACAAGCTACTTAGTTTTTAATTTTCTGAGAATGGCAAGACATGCATCATATTTAATTTTTCCTGAGATATATACCAATATTTTGGCAAGTATGCACTTTATAAGTCTTCTCACAGTATTTTATCTGAAAGGTTCTCAAATTTGCAGATCAATTTTGTCCTGAGGAATTATTTAATCTTTATTATTCACCTTATCCTTCTGCAGATGGGTGGTAGGAACACTGTTCTCTTGGATGCTATCAGTTGCAGAATACCGTTAGTCAGTGACATTCCAACTGTTATATTTGGAGCAGATGTGACACACCCAGAAAATGGGGAAGATTCCAGCCCCTCAATTGCTGCTGTACCATTCTTTACCTAATTTTGTGCAGCTTAGGCTTTTTCATTCCCGCATTATTGGTTGAAATGTTGGTTGCTGATATATGTTGGTCTGACTGCAGGTAGTAGCTTCCCAGGATTGGCCTGAAGTGACAAAATATGCTGGATTAGTTTGTGCTCAAGCTCATAGACAGGAACTCATACAAGACTTGTACAAAACATGGCATGATCCTGTTCGTGGGACAGTTTGTGGTGGCATGATCAGGTACAGGAAATTAACTTCCTATTCAAATTAACTTTTCATCTAGGTTCACTCGCTCTCTCTCTCTCTCTCTCTCTCTCTCTCTCTCCAATAAACCTCATCACCACCACAAGATTTTTAAGTTATAAATTGCTATACTATATGCTCTTTACTGCAGGGATCTTCTGATTTCCTTTAGGAAGGCAACTGGGCAGAAACCATTACGGATTATATTTTACAGGTTGGTACTCTATCTCTACTGAGAGTTCATAGGTTATCATTTGTATTGTCATTTGAACATTTTATGGTTGCAGGGATGGAGTAAGTGAAGGACAATTTTATCAAGTTCTACTCTATGAGTTGGATGCTATTCGGAAGGTGAGAAGTGATACAGCTTTTATCATGATTTATGCTGCAACTGCATACTGTCAGTGGCTCTTAAATTTAATTATATTACAGGCTTGTGCTTCTCTGGAGCCAAACTATCAACCACCAGTGACTTTCATTATTGTACAAAAACGACACCACACTCGGTTATTTGCCAATAACCACAGGGATAGGAGCAGTACAGACAAGAGCGGGAACATTCTGCCTGGTATTTTTAAATGTCTTAGAAAAATCATTCCTCTGGTATGTAGATGAACACCTTTTTGTTTTCCTGTTGCTTATCTAATGATGAGGAATGTGGGTTTCAGGCACAGTGGTTGATTCCAAAATATGTCATCCAACAGAATTTGATTTTTATCTGTGCAGCCATGCTGGTATTCAGGTATCTTTCTCATGCTCTGTGCGAAAGAAGTAATCCTAAACCATAGGTTTGGATTTTATATAATATACAGTCCTATCTCCTGCAGCAACGTGTTGTTTTGTACCAAAACAACATTGTATAGTTCAAAACAGCACTGACTTGCACCAAATCTGCATTCCTCTTGCATACCTTATGTGTGTAGTTTTTCTGTGTTTTTATAACTTAAAATGAGTTCATTTTGTTTCTAATATGACAGGGCACAAGTCGGCCAGCTCACTACCATGTTCTATGGGATGAAAACAATTTTACAGCTGATGGAATCCAGTCTCTCACAAACAATCTCTGTTATACATATGCAAGATGCACACGCTCTGTCTCTGTTGGTAAGAAATGCTTTTCTTGATTTATTTTATGTTGAAGATAACCCTCAAGCTTTTCTTATTCCATGAAGAATTAGAAAGCTCTAATGGACTCAATGTTGATGAATTCAGTTTAGCTGAAATGAAATGTTGATCTTTAAAAGAATGCCAAAAATACTATAGACAATAAACGTACCCTTCATACAGACATAGGTAGAAGCATATGAAACATAAAAAAGGATCATGCAGTTTCCATGAAAACTTAGCATATGCACTTGCCAGGCTTTTCTTATACCTACAATTTCAGGGGCCTAATTTTAACTTCTATAATGCAACACGGTGAGCTAGCAAGGATAAACAACATACAGAGTCAACTTCAATTTGCTCCTGTTCCTTGCGACATGGTTTCTGCCTATTGTTTGATAATTAATGCTGAATGGCTACACTTACGTTTTCTTTGCAGTTCCTCCTGCATATTATGCCCATTTAGCCGCTTTTCGTGCCCGTTTTTACATGGAGCCGGACATGCAGGAGAATGGCTCAGCAGACGGCAGTGGCCATACCACTAAGAGTACTCGGGCAGTAGGGGAGTATGGTGTGAGGCCATTGCCAGCCTTGAAGGAGAACGTGAAGAGAGTGATGTTCTACTGCTAGAATCGGAAGGGCTGAAGAGTAGCGAGGGGATCGATGCAGCAATCACAAAGTGACTTTCATTTCCAAAATTTCTTCTGTATAAATGTATGGAGCGTGATTCGTGCATTGTTGCATCAGGTTCTCCAATTTAGATCAGTCATTGTAATTAAAATTAAACTGTTTCTGGGCCATAGATGACTACTCTTCCCTGGGAATGGCCTTCCATCAATCATGTGTAGAATGTTGAGCGAGGCTATGTAAAGTTATTTTTAATCATAGTGCCGAAAGCTCTCGTTCATCATTTCAAGAATTATTCTTGCAAATACCGAGAATTTGATGACATACTTCGTCCTATGATGGAACGACATGCGGTCTTCACATAGCAGAATGGACAACACAACATATATATTGCCTTCGTTCTGTGGTTGGAAAGACCATCTGCCCTCACTGTAGCTTATATTGGATATGGAGGATGCAAATACTAGCTTATATTGGATATGGAGGATGAAAATACTAGCTTATATTGGATATGGAGGATGCAAATACTAACAAAATTATTTGCCATGGATGGATGCTGATTAAGGTGGTAATGTGCTCGGCTTACCTTTGAACTTTATTTGAAGCTCCTGCTTCTGAACAACTGAACGTGCATTCATTAGCAGATGGGTCATTTGGGGCTGTGCTTGATATCTGGACGTGCAGCATCTCGCTATAATTCAACAGATCCACGGCCTTCACCACAACCCAGTTCCTTCTTGGATTTTGTCAACTCAAATCAAAGTCCCCATCATCGTCTACGACAAATTACTCGGCCCACTTTCCTAAATGTCTTATAGCACCCAATCGAATTTTTGATTTGTGACCGGAAAATAGTTTTAAAGAACAGGTTAATTTGTTTCAATTCTGATTTCTCCCGCTGCAAGCAAGTCTTCAAATTTTTTCTAGTTTACTTCGGCAGCAACTACATTTCTGCTTTAGATATGCCTAGGTATGAACACTAGTTGATGGAATGCATCTTGCGTTTTATCTATGCATACATAAAAGGGATTACAGAAAGTTCTCTCTTCTCAACAATGATGGCAGTCATCTTTCAGGGGAACGTGATCAAGAAGACCTGGCCGTCGGGTGCAAGTTTCTGAGGAATGACTGTCACAGTTCAAACCCTAGTTCCAACCAGTTTTAAACATATTCAAGGTGAAAAATCTGTACGTTTATAAGGTTAATTTCATTATTTCAGTGCATCACTTCTTACAAATTCAGTGTATCTGGTCTAACAAAGAAGTTAATCACAGACCCTTCTCACATTTTGTTGGAGAATCATAAATTGCAAGCAAATATATGACAAAATTAACTGAAAGAAAAGGTATTGAGCTATACACATCTATAGCATACACATGCAGATACAAGTCATGCAAGTGTACACGAGTGGGCATATACAAACAAAAACCCATACTTGAAAACACTTGATTCTTCCCAGAGCACCGTAATCAGAGGGTGAAACCTTTTAAACACTAAGCTCCTTGGATAGTTGTAGGATCATTAACAGAACGAACAAGTATTTAAGAATTCAAATGTGAAAATGTGAGGCAGTTCATGTTAAGCAAAGGAAATCACATGCAAGCAGACATATTAGGAAGCAAATTAAGCAATGATTTAAGAGGGCATTGCACGCCATAAACTATACAATTTATTAACAGCATATAACAGACTGGATATCACAATCCCGGGAAAAAAGGAAAGAAATTTATTCTCTTACACCAACTGCCTTTGATACACACACAAAACTGTACTGCTTTTACTGATTTCTCACTTTCAACCATTGAACCAGAGCCCCTACAAAGGCAACGGAATGTTGACAAGGCCAATACCTAAAGTCATCGGTCTTCCCGAAAACATGTAACAAGCACTCATCCAGGAATCCTCCACCCACGTCCTTCATGAATGATTGCACTGACAGATCCAAAACCTGGAAAGAGTTGGGGGAATCAAAACTTCATAATTTGGGTACTCGGGGAAAAATGATAGCTACATGGAATCTTGCCCACATGGAGCTTCATGATAAAGACCAAAAACTAAGATAGAGAGAAAGCAGAAATCTTGATCCGAGAGAGAGAGATAAGCTCAGGAAACTAAAGTATTCACACGCCATTGCAAATTGTTTTCGAAAATTACACCATTGGCTTTCCATTACACTTCTGAATCAAAGAATCAAAGACATGAAGTCTAGCCACAATTGTTCTGCTGTCTGTGTAAATTATAAACTAAACAAAATGAATTCAGAGCTTCACTCGGAAGCCTGTCAAGTTACATCCAGTCAACACTTGGGTTGTTCATTTTGCTTCAATGTTGGGCATATTGGAATGGATATCCAAATAATTTTTCCGACTCTCAGGAAATAAAAGCAAGTGTACCGAAATAAGGACAACAAAGGTATCTCAAAAGAGTAGTACACTAGTGCATTTGTATCACATTAACCTAAACCAAAAAGGAAAGAGATTCGCTTGATCATTGAGTTCATATAATCAGATACGACAAGTTCCCTGCTTCATTACTGAGGTCATTTCTGATTCCCTACATCTGAAGCAGCTTCTCCATGTTTCTTATTTTCATGAAAATATGCATACTTGAGAAGAAAGAAAATGTCCAGAGATCTACTTTTTGACCACATCTACAATGATGACACCTGACAAATTCATTTACTTTTCGGGAAGTGTAATCCTTATCTCGCTCTCTCTCTCTCACACACAGAGACAAACACAAACATTTATGAGATGTGAATGAGCACTGAACCACCGTGTGTTAAAATAAATTACCATCTGTGTCACAGGTCGACCGATCCCAGAACAAGATGGGAGAAGAAAATGCAAGTGTCAAAAGCTTGAGGGTAAAATGTTTAATCTTTCTTCTTCTGATTCATCAAATTTTCAAGTTAAATACAGCTGGATTCATGCAAATATATGTAATGACACTGTTTAATTCCTTCAAAAACGGAAAACATAGAAATCAAATCTCAATTTCAAAGGTCATAATATGCAGAAGTTCAAGATCTCTCCCTCTTTTCTGTATATGGTAATTCTGTTGTAGTTGAAATAGAATGAAAACTCACCATGGAAACCCTAGCTAGTAAAAATCTAGGGTTTGGTCCGAAATTAACAAAAGAGAAGAAGACGGAGACGGGATATGCATAAAAATTAACGAGGTTCGTGAACACTCTAAAAGAACAGAAGAAGATGTTATAAAAACCCTAAACGAACAGAGATGAGATTACTGTTACATCATAAACAGAAAATAAGATATGCATACTCGACTTAAACAACAAAAACTCTACACAGCAGGTTGAAGAATGTCAAAGCTCAATCATCGAAGCACTTGGAGGGATCTTGAACTCATCGAAGTGCACCGAGACACAAAAATCCTATCAATAAAAAGTCAGAACCCTAACAAATCTGATGACTTATAATTTCACATAATATAAAATATAAATGAATAAAAACAAAAACACAAGAATCAATACAACACTATATATACAGAAACTAATCAAATATTTGTACGAATATATATTGAAAAGCTAAACGCAGAAACCCAGATGGGCGAAAATTATGTACAAGGAGATAACTTACCTTTTCTAGGGATTAAACAAAGGAAACCCTAGTGGCCATGTAAGCATAGAAGTGGAATTTTCGGATTTCAGGTAGATTTTAGGGTTTTTCGTGATACCAACAACGGGTGAAACTGCCACATGATCTGATCTTTCCTCAGCAAAGGAGGAAGGTTAAGATCATGCTGGCAGCTTCATCTGATAGTGGTTCACGGTAAGAGAATGTGAACCCTTTTTCTCGTATGTGACTTAACTCTGAACACCCTGCTTTTTTCTAAAGGTGATGAGCTGAAGAGAAGAGAGGATAAAGGCCGTATAAATAGATGGATGAGGAGAGGATTGAAGGTTAATTATAAATTTTATGTGAATGTTTTGATAGAATATTATAGGGGGACTGAAAAGCTGAAAAAAAATTAATTAAAAAAGAACAAAATAAAAGATGTAAGCCGTGGTCCCAAGTGATGCAAATTGAATATTGTCACGCCAAGACTAGCACCATGCAGTTTGCAGACAGGTTAGTGAGCGTTTCTATATATATATATATATATATATAATATATATATATATTGTAAGGGCATTAATAACACTTTTAGGTTGGGCCTGAGAGAGTGGGGGACCTTTACCCTTACCCTTTTCCTCTTTCTGCTTCTCCCATTGCAAAGAAGCAAGGTATTAGCCATGAGCCGAAGGAGTAGTGTGAGTGTGTGTAAAAAGGTAGAGGTGACTTTCAACAGGTCATACAAGAAATTTAATAAAAGTTGTATTTCAAAAATTTGTCCAATACTTACTAAAATGCCAAAAAACTCGGTCGAAAATTCTTGCATGGTTTCATAGGTATTGCATAAGGCTCGCACATAAAAGAAGAGGAAAAGAGAAAGCATCTCATCAGCCCAAGAAAATTATCATGTGAATCAATCTCTTTCTCCCTTCCACACCCACCACCCTCTCTCTCTCTCTCTCTCTATACTTGTTTTTGTATGTGATATTAGGAGATATGCAATTAATCCTATTCCTTAAAAGCATCTTTCCTTAGCTCATTGAAGATAACCTTTTCTTAGCAAACTTTGCCATATGTTGAATACTTGCTGCTACTGCATCTTATTGGTGCCAGCTACACAAATACTTGGTTATTAGAAACTATATCTGATATCCACCATCAGGAAAATGACTTGTTTAATTGTTTTGTTTAAAATTTATTACCTTGATATTTAGAAATTTCCCTACTTTTCATTTACTTTTGTTCGCAAGCACTAGCTGTGATGATGGAGCTCACACCTATGCAACAGCTACTCTCCATAATTGATAATTAAACCCTAATTATAGAGACTAATTTCATACCTATAAAGTTTAAAAATCATAAATTATTAAGTATCACGTCTGTTGGGTGCATATTTTATGATCGTTTGGCATTCTGATTTCTGTTTAGATTTGCCTATCCTTTTGAGATTTTGATTGTTGATTTTGGATGAAAGGTGGAAGGAATTCCCAACTTTTTTAAAACAAACTAATCTTTCTGCCTCGATTGGAACATATTCCTTTGGTGGTTGGTTGTATTCTTCAGATTATCCTAGGAAAATTCTTTGAATCTTAATGGGCAGTAAGCCAATAAATCTCAATGGGCACATATATATATATATATATATATATATATATATATATATATATATATATATACATTCTCCTATCGTCATAGATAAAACGCTCTAGGGCAAGAATATATTGTTGTATTGTGAATCAACAGTCCAGTAATGCTGCAAGTACTTGAGAAATTTTGCGATATCACGCCCCAAGGGTGAGTTGCCAAGTACCTCCTAGGGAGGCAGTCTACCACAAGATGGAGTTGGAGTTCGAAGCCAAATCCCCCACCTTATATCTTGTAGTAAGTTTCAAATCCGTTGATCTGTTAATAAAAGATGAAGCAACGAAGATCAATGCATGCTACTACTGGCTATGCTATGCTGGACATTCAGAAAAGTTTTCTCTGATATATGCATGAACTCAGCAAATACTTGGAAGTATGATAAATTATCCTACAAGAATATAGGACTCTTATTTATGGTAGCATGTATAGTTTTACTTGAAATAAGTAATTGCTTGTCTCTGAAAATTGTAATGTGGGATAAGATATGATGGTTATTCCAGATATATATATATATATACAATATGGAAATGGAATGTCCATCAGCCTAGGAAATGAACTGATAGAAGATTGAAGAAATAAATTAAATTCGATTGTATACTAAATAAATTTTTTAAAAAAAATAATGTGGAATCTATTCTAAAGTAATTAAATGAAGTGGATTGAACTAAATCGATTCGATTCTATTTACCTTTGTCAACAATTCAGTTTAATTTGAGCAAAATCAAAACCAAAAACTTTGAAATTTAAAATCCAACTCAAATCTCCTCGTTTGATCCTGTGTTGCTTCTTCTTCATGACTACTAGATGGTATATAAATTGCAACATAATATTTCACATAATCTCTATGATTTATGATGCAAGAAAGCTATCATGTTCAGTACTTAGTATTAGTGTATGTTTTCACTATGTCTAGTTGCTCTTTAATTAAGAGATATTCGTTGCGTTCTGTCACTTGTTTCACATTATAAATCTAGCAAACCTGAGATTTCTTTATTAATTTTCAGCTTTTCCCTCAGCTTAAGAAACAACGAAGTGGGCTTGTTTCTCTTTATTAAGTTCCTTTTTAGACTAGGCTCAAGTGTAAAGCAACGTTTATAATAATTTTATTTTTGTGATAAATTTTATGAAAATATACATACTTTTATCTTCTTTTAATTCATTAAAAGATAAATATATTATTAATTTATTTATTTTTTAAAATTAAATAAATTAAGAATTTAAATTAATACTATATATATATATATATATGTATGTGATTAAGTTTTTTTTTAATAAAATATTATTAAAAAAATTTTATTTATAAAAATTAAATAAATTAAGAATATATATATTTTAATTAATTTATTTATCACGAGAAGAGAGATAATAAAGGGATTTGGATTTATTGTTAGTGTTTTTTTATTAATTTTTAAATGACATAATATATTTAATAATAAATAATTTAAATTATATTTTATTAAAATTTATAAATTAATTTATATTCTACTATATAAATTAAAATATTTAAAATTATTTCGTATTAAATATATTATATGTTAGTATTTTATTAAAAATAAACGTGAGAAAGGAGGGATTCAAGTTTAAAATAATAGTACGTAAACTTTATAAAAGCACGTGATGATAGCCGTTCGTTCAATTTAATAGGTGGGACTGCGAGGAATTACTGTTTTCTCTTCTTTCTGAAGGGCACCGCCATGCAAAGCTTAAAAGGCAAAGTTATTCTTTCCTTTTACACACAGGCCTCTGCGTAGCATAGGAAGATAGGCATCATTGAGTGAATTAACTATGTCTAAACCACAACTCCGTAATACTAGATGGGGAAACTGTCTTAAGCTTTTGGGTCGCATCATTCGCGAGGTTTTCATTCCTTTGTAGAGGAAATCGCGTTGTTCATATTTTGGTGCATTTCGATTTGTGGTGTCCGGAATTGCAAAGCTGGAGCTCTTCTTCTTTTTACTCATGGAGATTGTTTCACAGACTCACAGCGTTGGTACTTGGTATGCATACAAAGGCTAAGCTAAGATCAGAATCCATCTGTTTCTGTTTGACGAGGTCGACGACGCTGGACCACGCCTGTAACGGGCGCCTCATATCGATGATATATACTACTACCGGCTATATAGAATGAACTTTGCCCTACCCTTTACAATCTTTCTTGATAGTGGTCCAATTGCTGCGCAGAGGCGTGCTTTCTCAGCGGCAGGTTTTCTAGTTACATCACTATTATGGAAGCCTTCTCAAAAGTTCGCCGTTCAATTTCTATTTCCATTTTCATATTCTCTGTGATCTGTACCATTCAATAGTACAGCAGTGCATGGCTCCCTGAGACCGAAATTTACAGCCTCTTATTGTCCTTGATTAAGTTATGAACGTAACCCTCTTTCAAGAGAATGCAGACTATGTGGGTTCAAATTAACGAAAAAATTTTTGTCCAGACCTTCTCATGCAAGGCAACCACTGCAGCTCTTGCAAGGGCGAGTCATCATATAGAATACAAGTTTGGTAGATCCAACTCATATCATGTAACACATTTTGGTCAAATTAGGGTTCTGATGATACAGCGGGCGTGTTATTTTTGAATTACATTTCTCAAATTTGTAAGTAAGATTCTGCAAGTTACGCGTTGCATTTTGATTGTCCAAGTTTTAGGTTATTAGGGTTTATTGTCGTATCAGATTCATATGACAACAGAAGTAAGAAATTTGATGGCAAATGTGGGCGGCCACATGAAGAAGTGGGGACATGGAGGATGATGCCATCAGATGAGTTAAAAGACTCGTGTGAACAGCTGCATAAGCATGAGAGGTTTGAGAAGGGAACTGGTGGTTGTCGACTGGCCCAATTATACAAACAAACCAAATATTATATTTAGCCTGCTGAGCCTGATCCTGTGCTGATCGTATTCTGTTCTCGCGGTCAGGCAATGTCTGTTGTCTATCTTGGTGTTTGTGTGAGACTGCATCAGTATGTTAGGCTTGAGAGAGAGAGAGAGAGAGTGGGGTCTCTTCGATGTGTGTACCCTACATAGCCTAGATAATTAAAGACTCTGGCCTGGTTTTGTTTCTACTTTGAAGAACATGGCAAATTTGAGGGTAACCTAGTTGGGGTGGGACTAGGGTGGTCCTCTGCGTACAATTAAGGGAACATTTACTCGCTGGCAAAACCGAAGTTCGCATATCACATTAGAGATAGCATTATATGGTCACAAAATAGGTAACACCACACCACACCAAGCCATACGCAGCAGGAGGATAGAGAGCAGTAGCAGCTGCTACTGCAGCCCAATTAATTGGGAATACTTATGGAAGGGCTTATGCACATAATCCTTCTCATGGATGGTGACAAATTGTGGCCCGAGTCCTTTCCGATCAATATCTCACTTGTGACTGTTGTTTTTCCTCCTCAAGACTAGAGAGGAGGCATCTCTCTCTTTCTGTCTCTCTCATATACATAACATTATAATAAACAAATAATAATAGCAATAGGAAAGAAAAGATTGAAAGCTATAACCTTCTATTGGTAGAGAAGAGGGTAATCATTGATGCTTCTGGGATTGATGGCAATGTCGGGTTGGCTTCTGATTCTTAAAACAAAAAAAAATTGATGAACCTAGGTAACAAGTTTTAACAGTTTCTGGACGATTTTGCATTATGCAAAATGCTTTCACATGCACCAAATGGGCTTATTGTGATTCAGAAGTTCAATAAGTTTACCAAACAAAAGCTTCTACGAAATTTAACAGAAGAGAAGCAACAAACACAGTTTGCTACTTGGCACCAAATCAGAACAACATTTGCAACCAAAGATAATTATAAAGCTGCAATAAAGTATTGGGTGCTTTAATAACAACTCAATCGAGTCAACTTACTGTTTGCAAAAGTACAGTGATTCCTGTGGATTCTACAACTTCCTTCTGGAATTGATTCAAGGAACCAAAGAGGGCCAACCTACAAAAATTCACAGATGTCAATCGTATTAGACACATCACTGCATGTATCTAATTTCTGGACATTGGTCTACAGAAAATGTGATACTGAAGCTGCTATACCCAACCAGTGCAACTACCATGGGGTGATTAATGACTCAGTGAACCCAAATAATTGATCTAACAAGAATTAGTAAAATAAATAGCAGAACATCCTAGGGCAGCAAAACTTTGGAAATGAGGGGAATATTAACCATTATGAGAACCTACACTTGATCCTAACTCCTTTAAACAGAACAAATTGCTTGTGCGCGCAAGCAACATATCATAGAGGTCTCCTGCTGCTGGACGATCAGCTGGATTTTCCTCTGTACATTGGCAGAACAAATCAACAAGGAAACCCAGTGTTTCTAATTCCGGTTCTGGTTTCTCAAACCCTGAGCCTGACTGACCTACCATATGCTTATTGCATGATCCAAGTGCCTCCAGCTCATCAGTTAGCGGTGGGCGCTTGCCTGTCTGCAAAGATCAAAAGCAACAAATAGATTAGTTTAAATGAAATATAATGAAAGTAGGCATTAATATACTTTTGGGTATGCAAAAGGATAGAAAGTCCAAGCAAATGAGCAACTATAATGCCATTGTTTTTAATGCCAAAATGATTTCCTAGCAAGATTCAAAAATAAGTCCTACATCCTACCCAACCCCTAACATAATAATGCCATTGTTTTTAATGCCAAAATAATTTCCTAGCAAGATTCAAAAACAAGTCCTACGTCCTACCCAACCCCTAACATAAGGATCAGGAGCCCATGAATAGCTTGTTCCAATATTAGCTTTTCACTCCAACATATACACAGTATTTAATAATATTGAGATAAAAAAAATTCCCAACAAAGAGCACCCCAAAATCAGAAATGATTTTTCATAGCAAATACACGATTCTGCATATCTAAATCCTCAGTTCACTGCATCTTCTATTATTAAAGACTTGATTCACAATATCTTCAATAACTTATACAAGATTCCCTATTTCTGAGCAAATGTTTGTTTTTGTTTTGTGTGTGCGTGTGCGCACACGCCTCTGTGTGTGTGTGTGTGTGTGGTGTGAGAGAGAGGAGAGAGGAGAGAGAGAGAGAGAGAAAGAGAGACCTGAATAAGATCATGGATCTCCAAGTCAGATAACCCCATGTAAGGGACTTGCAGAGTCAGCAACTCAAGAAGCAAGCATCCATATGACCATATGTCAGCTTCCTGCAACCAGATTAGGACAGACTTTAAAATCCAGAAGACAACTAATTTAACGAAAATCATAATAATTTATCAGTGTGTGCTCTGTAGAGATCCACAGTATGCAACTGTGTTCCACACTCTTATCTTGGTTAAATAGTATTCTTAGATCTTTTGTATCCATATTAAAATTTCTGGAAGATGCTCCACAAATAAGTGTGTATCAAACTTTTTAAACCAGATCAACCATCTACTAAAATATACTCAAAAGAGAGATGAAATCTAGTTTCTTGCTTATCACAAACATGAGAACCTACATGACTATAGAGGTACAAATGAAGTAACCCAAGCCAAACATGGCTTCTTGAAGTTGAATCAATCTATTGAGCCTAGCTCAGACAGTATGATAAAGACTAGGCTGGTTTCCATCCCTGGAGCAGATGATTCTTACATCGATTGAAAGTATATGCCAAGCATCCTAAGTTTGGGTCCATTTTGGAAACATCCTATCTTTCTAAAGCATGCCTATGAACATACATCTATACATTCATTGGAAAAAAATGAAAATTCTGGAATTTTCCTCCTTTCTGACAAATCTATTCAATTCAATGCAATGCAACATTTAAATGATTGAGAATGCTTGCACCCAGTGGAAGTTTTACAGATTGATCACACAACAGCATAGCCCCACTTTTTGTGTAATTTCAAATACCATAAATCCGTTTGACCTCAAGGCCCATCTTATCTTCATTTCCAAAAGGTTATCCAGTTCTTCTTTACAACATCTGTTGAATGGAGGCAGCATATTCTAGCTGTTCACCATCACCACATAATTATCAACTACTATTACTTGTACACAAAATCTTCTCTATCCTACTTCATCTTACATCGTAAATTTTACATGACCAGTTAATAAATTCCAAATAAGCACAAGTTATTGTCTGCATATGATTACAAAAACATAATGGCTTCCTTGTGCCCAATAAACTAATTAGACACAGGACGTACCGGTGCATCATATATCAGACAATGCCAGAACATGGAATTGAAAATCATCAAACTGAGAAAAAAATACCACCAAACTGACTATCAACTTAAAAGCCCACCTTAAACTGGACGAAGGGGGAGGAACTTACAAGTCCATATAGATTACGTTTATGCATTGCCTGAAGAACCTCTGGGGCCATCCAGCGCGGTGTTCCAACACAAACATCAGGAGGAGGAATCCCCATGTGAGCAATACAACATGTATGCAAAAAAGACCGGAGAGGCACAGCTCTATCAAAATCGCAGAGCTTCACAACAGGTTTCCCATCAGCTTTCTTCCTATCCAAATCAATCAATATGTTTTCACTCTTTATGTCGCGATGCATAATGTGCCTTGAATGCAGCTCTGACAACGCAGCTGCAACATCTTGAGCAATAAACAATGCCAACTCCAGTGGCACACGCTTCTCACCAGCTTTTGAGAGCTTCTCTAAATAATTCTGTTCCATAACAAGCAGGATAAACAATAAGGGATCTATCAACAGTTACCGAACCAAACTATACAGTAACACAAAGCATATAAAATGTATGTTACCTTCAATGGTCCCCCCTTTACATACTCCATGAAAATAGCAGATTGTAATAAACGACGTTCTGGATTTCCATCCACTGAAGGAACACACTTAGAAGATATCTTGTGCCCATACATTTTTACTATGCAAGAATGTCTCAAAGCTCCCAATATTCTCACTTCTCCTAAACAGTTGTATTCAAAATTCTTCATTTCATCAGCTGAACTCCTACTTAACTCTAAGGTACGCACCTGCAACCATCAACAAGGCATGACATCATATCGAACCAACAATATCAGAAAATCAAATCAACCAAGGGAAATATGATGCGATGAGAAGATATCCTGAATAGATGGGACAACTTGATCTGCACCTAGTTCAAAACATGAAAGGACTAATAAGATTCTTCAAACCTCTTGTATCCTGTGCACACAAGCTCCAGGATAACAATGCTTGGAATAACTTGTATGCAGATAGTAATAGGTTAAATAGCCATATTATAAAGTGTATGAGCCAAACCATCTAAATTCACACACATGGCGCCAACTATAATTATGAGGAAAAGGCACAAGAGGGATGAGCTCCAAAACAGAAGCCTGATAAGAATTTTACGGTAGAAACCTTTGCTGCAGCATCAACTGATCCAAATTTGCACCGAAAAAGAGAACTTGAAACTGATTTTCCAACTTCATCACATGTGGTCAACGAAGGAAAAGAACCAGGACCAGGAACAGAACAAGGATCATTTTCAGTTGAAAGAGGAACTATTGATCTTCTGAGAGGAATGTATCTGTAACAACAAGCACATCTATTTAAGACAACAGCAAAATTCAGCAGTTCACATCACACCCTCTCTCAATTCATCATTCAATGACCAGATAGTAATTGAATAATAAAAGAAAAAAATAGATGCATGATATAACATATAAAACTAGAAGCTTTTGCATATTTTGACATGCATCTAAAATCAAATTCAGTATGCCACCATGGCATTTACATTTATTGTAAGATATTAAAAGCAGCAGCATGAAAAACAGATGCACAACACAAAAATAAACTGCAAAGACATTTTTCAACACACAGAACATCATTAGCAATAAAGCGAATTACCATGACCACCTGTAACAATCATAAGTGACTGACCTACTAAAATATTCTGTATCTGTTTCTTCTCTTATATCATGTGGATGGCATGCATCGACTAACATGCGAATCCATGAGTTACCATTTTTGACAAGGATGATGTTCCAAGCATGTGGTTGGAAATCCAAGTAACCCCTAATAAGCTCACAAGGAACAGGAGGCTCAACCCTGTCACAGAGATACTAGAGCAATTGTATATGTATCAGATCACAAGGACTAAAAGCTCAAGGCAATAACATGCTGATCAAAACATAAAAGAATATAAACAGGAATGCAGAGAAAGAATCACCTTCATAAGCACTGCCCGGTGTCTACAGACACCAAACTGCACACTACCAATAGGAACTATGATAGAGTTTCGCCTTGTCTTAATAGAATGCAAAGATTTTTCGCAGAGATCAGATAACAGAATATCTTCTGCAGTGTCTGAGCTCTGTTTGGAGGAAGTGCTTATACTGTTGCTGTTCCCAGAAGAACAAGTGCATACAAAAGGCTTCCGGTAGTTAGAACCAGAAACAGATTTTCGCGTCCTTTCTATGATTGCACTTCTATCACTACCTCCAAAATGATCTGATACAAAAAGAGCAAGTAGTGATGCAATCTGCATATTATCAACAGACTCTAAAACCCCACCATTTGCTAAACCATTCAACCGCTTTAAATGAAGTACTAAAGCTTGAGCAGAGAGAGCAATTGCATCTAATCCTTCATCACTTTCTCTGAAAAAAGGAATCGATACACATACACATGGTTAAAAAAAACAATTGTCTACCTGGTGAACAGTTGTGATGCAATGGTACAAAAAAATATTAAAGCATGTCAAAGTAAATGCATATAAAGCAAACCTGTCCACAAGAAGGACTTCACGTGAGTCAAGATGCAAAGTTTGTTCATAACCCCCCAATGGCATGAAGGGCCGGTCACGTCCAGCATCATAAAAACCATCAGGTAGACGGTCCTTGATGCTGCAAAACGAGACACTATTATACTTCTGTGATATATTGGAGCTGTCTCCCATTGATTTCCGAGACTTGCATGGCTTGGGATTATCAAGATCCCTGTCGCAATGTCTCTTCGTCTTAGAAGCAGCTTTGGATATCTCAGAAGATGAACCTTCATCCTGCTCACAAGCTACATTTTTTATTGAGGTTGAAGAAGCACCATGCTTAGAACATTCATCATCTCCCTCTTTACCAATAGACTCAAGTCCAGCACATGAACAATTCTCTACAGATAACCCCATTCTGCAACTAGTTTCATCATTTTCAACACTTGTAACCAAATTTCCAGTTTCAGCTTCATCAGAAAGCAATTGCTTATCATTATCATCCAGGCCTATGATGTCTGATGCTCTATCCGCATGAGTTTCAGAGGCAAAGACATCGAAATTGCCTGATTTGTCATTTTGGTCTACCTTCACAGTCAATGCTTGAGCATGCCCATCACCTTTCCACTTCCTGCTGTTGTTTAAACGTTCTTGTCGAGCTCTCTGTTGCAAGTGACATCGCTTCCACTGCTTCCTTGACCTTTGAGCTGTCAAAGATCTAATGTTTGAGGGCACTGTTAATATGATTGATGGAGAATGATGAGAACCTGCATCAATTTATGCTAATATAAGGTCAATTTCACATATAAGCAATAATCACAGTCACATATAAGCAATAATCACAGATAAAAACAAAGTTGAAAAGGCAGTATTTGCTATAGAAAAGGTTTGAAGGAAAAATATTAAAGGAACTCAACAGGCCTCACCATTACAAGAAACATTTCTGTCATTCTCCTGCATGGAGGTTTCATATACATCCATTTCTACTGAGGAACTGATAAAATCATCATTGGATGAGTCTTTGCCATTTCCATCCAAGTTGCAGCATATCCATGAAGGTACTTGACAATAACTTAGAAGCTTATTGTACTTTAACAAAAGTGAAGAAATAAGAAACAGGATAACACATATTAGATACAAAAACTAAAAATACAAATGCAGAAAGTACCCAAGCAATCAGAAATAACACACAGAAGTATCCCTTTCCACGAAAAAAAGAATAAATTGCATTATGTACAATGAGAACCAAAGCCATCATAATGGACATTATCACCACCATTGTTCACTGGCTTATGGGCAAACCACATGCAGTCATCACTTAAGTAATATCATCACTTTAAATAACAGAGGAAAGAGGTGATATAGCAGAATTATGATTATATTATACACAAACACCTAAGCAACAAAACTAGTCAAGATTGCGAGGACAAGAGAGCATTCTTTTCCAAATAAATGTATAAAGAGCAAGAACACATCATAATATGTAGTCTATTAGAAACTTAACATTAAAACAGTCCAAATAAACATAGCAGCTAATTCAATGAGAGTTGTCCAGCATTTAAGATTACTTGTTTTGAATAAATTGAAAACAGAAAGACAATCTATAAAGATCAGGGCTAATGGCTTACAAAAGGAAGAGTTAAAGAGAACAAACTAGAAAGGGAAGAAAAACAAGAAGAGTGAGGGCGAAGCCCTTTCCATCATAACAATCATCAAAGTCTGAATCAAAACGGAACATAGAGCCCCAGTTATTGTGGCAAAACCTAATATTAAAGAACCCAAAATCTTCTTCAAATAATAACAATAAATAAGCCTCAAAGAGGTAAAGATAAACCTATTGCAACATATTAAGGACAACTAACTTATAAATCCTGTGTCTACACACAATTAAGAGCAAAGATCTTTATGGTTCCCATCAAATAATGTTGCAAGAGAGACAGAGACTGCAACCTATGTGACTGGAGATTTTGCATAACCAGTCTAGAAAAGAAAATTTTGTTCAAGTCCTCATAAAATAGAGGAGAATTAGCATATATTAAAAACATTTGGGGAACAGATAAAAGTGTCTGACAACTAAAACATGATTAAGCACATTCCTAATCCTGACTGATTTAGAAAGAATGATCTTAATTTAAATTATATATTCGTACCTGAAGGTTCAAATTCTGAAGGTTAAGCATTAAGCTAAGTTCAAGAGATCCCAGTGACGTCAACCTATTATTTGAAAGATCCAAGTTCTCCAGCCTTTGCAATGACGATAAACCATGAGATAATTCTACCAACTTATTATTAGCAACCTTCAAAGATATCAAGGCCTTCAAGTACCTTATTTCAGTTGGCAAAAACTTCATCTTATTGAATGAAAGATCTAAGTGCTCCAAATTGTTTAAGCAGCCAATTTCAGGAGGAAGGTATCTGCAACAAAAAGAACTCACATTAGAATAAGCTCAAAAAACACTACAGCATATATTGTCAATCTAGGTCTAATCATTTCCACTTTCTAGCATTTAAAAATTCCAAACTTTCTCTATTCCTACCTCTTCCATGAGAAAATTTTCAAAAGTAAGCACTCAAATTGAAAGTGTAAAAAAACCTAACCCAGCATAGAAATGAAGATTTTCTCTATTCCTCCCTCTTCCACAAGAATAACAATTCAAAATTAAGCACCAAGAAAAAGTTTAAGAACCTAACCTAATAGAGAAATGACAAACAGAGAGCTTGGTCAAGCACTTAAGTCCAGCAATCTCACTCAACAACGTCAAAACTGAGGGCCGCGGTGGAACCTTACTTAATTCGAGCTCCTTCAGTCCCTTCAATTTATTCAAAGCGAACCCATGAACGCCCGGGGACGATATCTTTATCTGCAAGCATTCCAAACCCACCAGATTCCCAACTTCGGATGGAAACAAATTAATCTCGTTACCGAAAAATTTTAAACTTTTCAACTTCTCGAAGCGGCCGACCGCTTCCGGAATCAAATTCAACACATTCTTGTATAAATACAAGCCTTCCACCGAATTATCGGCGGTTCTCTTACCCTTACTTTCAATTAACGGAAACTCCACGGTTTTACCCGAGACGTCAATAACCGAGTCGTCGTCGTCGTCGTCGACACTGCCGTTACTCTCATTGGTTCTGTCGGCTTCTACCAGAAGTTTCTGTTTCACGGGACTTTCAGGAGATTTCTGAGTGGTTTCAATGGAATTTGATAGCTGCATTTGACTCGCGGATGAATTACAGATACGAAAGTTCCAATCTTGGTGGTTCTTTCTGCTAGCGAAAAGAAGATTTCGAGTAAGTTAACAATATATTGAAATTGAAATTGAAATCGAAATCTGTTAGTAAGGAGGGAAAATTAACTGGAAAGAGCATGAAGGAAAGAAAATTAAGAGAAAGTGAGAAGAAATTGAGGAGCTGCCCCCCGCCCCTCTTTGGAAAATTTGAGCGAGAGAGAGAGAGAGAGAGAGAGAAACCCTAGAATCTAGAGGAACCGTTCTACAGTTATTTGAAAACAGGTACTGTGCTTATGCAATGAATAAAAAAATTCAATTGATTTGGATTTAGTGGAGGTTTTATTTGGGCACCCATCACGTTTTACTAAAAGGGGCAGTCCCTAGGAAAGTGGTAAAAGGTCGGATATAACCTTAAGTTAGGTCGTAACGTTAAAGTTAGGTCAAGTCAAAGTTTATAGCTGACCAAAGTAAATTACGTGGAGTGTACCGATTTGGATCACCCCTGCTCTTTTTCTCTTCTCGCTTCACCAACGCAATGATTTATATTTGACCACATTTTAGATTTTTTTAAAATAAACTAATTGTAAATCAACTTGTTATAAATTTCTAATTCAAGATGGTAAAAGGATCGGGCAAGTTTGGTCCGATTCATCGTGATTCTTGAGTTAAGCTTGACCCCTAGACTTATTAATTATTTTTTTTTAAAAAAAAATATTTAAATTTATCAATTTATTTCAAAATACACTTTTAAAATAATTATTTAATATAATATTAAAAAGTATATTTTTATTAATAAAAAAAATTATATTATTATATTAATTTGTATAAAATAATTTATATATCATATAAAAATATACTATTAGTTAATAGTATTTTTAAAAAATATTTGTTTCATAATTTGCATATAATTATAACCAATATTATAATAAACGCGTCAGTTTTTGATGTAATTACTCATCTACCCCAGTCATCCAATCGCATTTGTTTGTGTCCGAAGGGTACAATGGTCCATTAACTCGTGCCATGGCATGAATAGTTGAACGTTGACATGGCAAAATCAGAGCCCTTATCTCTGCAAACTACAGAAATTGTAACTGGAGACGCAAACACAAGTATAACCAGCCGTCCAAGTGGTTCATCGTCCAAACCCGGATCTCAACCCCAATTTAAACCAATTTAATTAGTTAATTCAATTCCGATTCCCGCCTTATAGACTCACGCCCATCACACTTGACAAAGTAACAAATCACAAACCAAAATTTCTCTCTATCTACCTCGCGTGCACATTATAAAAGAAGAGAAAGGAATTCTAAAGGGCAAATTCACTAGAAATTTTCTCCGCTGGAAAACGAAGATGATTGCTGCTCTCAAGTGAGTTAACAAATCCGAGAAATTCGTTTTTCTTCTTTATGATTCGAATGGAATGTCATTGAATCACATTAAAGATGTGACGTGGTTTGATCGTTTTCTGCGCTTGACGTTGCCAGAGCCGAAGAACAAAGCCAGTTACAGCTCGTGGAGCGAGAAGACATCGATGACGAAGAAGACTTGTTTGAAGCGATTGACAAACGTGCGTGCTTTCTTTCTGCTTTAACTCGCTAACTCTCAAGTTTTTTGCTGTTCTTGTTTGGTTTCATCGAAATTCAATTTGCTTGCAAAACTTTTGAGCGAGTTTTATTGTTTGATAGTAAATGATGGACATCAACGACGGAGGTCTCAGTTTCCCGTTTATTTTTTGTTTTTTTCTTTCTTATTCTCGATTTTATGCGTTTTCAGTGAGATTCAGTTTGTTTGCAATACTTTTGAGTAATTATTTCTGGACTTGTACGCTGAATTATGAGCTCGATAACGTAATTTCAATTGCTATTTTGTTCGATTTATGTGTTCTTTTGTATTGTTCTTTATTTGACCTCTTTTTCATCTTTAGCGAAATTCAACGTGTGTGCAACAATTGTTAATGATTCCTTTGCAGTTTTCTCATATGACGAGTTCGAATACATCTTCTCTTTGTTTTCATGATGAGTAAATATTACAATCTCGCTTCGTTGTTTGTTTTTTGCGCTTAATGGTATAAATACGAGCTTAATGAATCTGTTTTGTTTTGGAGTGTATTCTAGAATTTTAACTGAATTTGATTTTGCCTGCGCTTGTCTAACCGCAAATTAAATTGAATCTAATGTTCATTTGTAGTTATTTTAGTCAAACATACATTTCAAATCATATGTCAAGTCAACTTCCACAAAATTGGATATCGTTCGCATTCGTCGTCTATTGTTAATTTTGGGGAATTTAAGTTATTTTATTGAAGCTGCGCTCATCATTAATCATCAATGAACGCTGAATTTGATTGCCGCTCTCTCTTTTGAGACTCATGTTTCTCTCTAGTCGACATTCACTTAAAGACCGTGGGAGAATTAGTTTATAGGACTACTTTTGATTGGTTAGTTGATCAAATTATGCACAATTTGTGCAGTGATCTCTCAAGGGATCAATGCTGGAGATGTGAAGAAGCTTCAAGATGCAGGGATTTACACCTGCAATGGCTTGATGATGCATACCAAGAAGGTTTATACATTCACTATTTCTAATCTCTCAATCTGAGAAGTTAATTTTTTTTTATGATTCAATATTGATTGAACGCCCTGTTTGCAGCACTTGACTGGAATCAAAGGATTATCTGAGGCAAAAGTCGATAAGATCTGTGAAGCTGCTGAGAAAATAGTGGTTTGTGCTTGGATTTGTCACTAATTACGTTTTGGTCTGCTACATCTTCAAATGATTATTATTATTCACCCTCAATTTTTCATATTATTTACAGAACTTTGGCTATATTACAGGGAGTGATGCTCTGCTCAGAGTAAGCTTCAATTTCTTTATACTTTTAATATCCGTTGGACAGATCTGATCTCTCCTATACATTTTGTTTTCTGCTCTATGATATGTTTAAATAAAAGCTTGTGTCTTCAACTTTAGTTAAATAATTTGACGGTGAGCCTAAATCCAGATATTGTTTTGGCTTTCAGAGGAAGTCGGTGATTAAAATCACAACTGGAAGCCAAGCCCTTGATGAACTGTTAGGCGGTAATTTTAACCTCTTTTGATTTTCTATTAATTATAACTTATCAATTATGCATTTTTAATCAATCATTTGATCTATTTAATTTGTGATTAAATTTTGAAAAGGTGGGATTGAGACGGGGGCTATCACGGAGTCTTTTGGGGAGTTCCGGTGAGAACAAATATATTCCTTTTTCTTGCGTATAACTTATTTACTGAAAATTATGCAAGCTTTGCATCAAGTTCATGGATTCATGCAGCATTTAATTCATCCATTGAAAATTCAATCAGGTCTGGCAAGACACAGCTTGCACATACTCTGTGCGTTTCCACACAGGTTTTTCTTTGCCCTCATGACACAAACCTCCCACATGGATAATAGTCTGTGTATTAGTGCAACCATTTATTACTCTTTATGTTGTGAGTATGCTGTGCTGAGTCTTGTAGAACCCTTAAATTTAATGAATTTGAGGAAGTAATTCACCTTGTTGTGTTATAAATTTGAAATGTTGTAATGACCTCCTACTGTTAAATTATGCAAGATTCATAGGTGGCATTGACCATGTTTAAAGGACATTTTATACGAAAATCATGATATGTACATTAGAATCTGATGATTTGAGTATTCTGGTTACCTCTGAAGCTTCCTACAAATATGCGGGGTGGGAATGGGAAGGTTGCTTACATCGACACAGAAGGAACTTTGTATGTCTCGTTTACCTCCTAAAAATCTGAAGTGCTATGTTAAATTCATTGTTCTCTTCCATTGAAAAAGTTAAACCTGAATTATATTCATAGAAATCACACCGTTTCACTGTGCTTTCTTCTGTACAATTTGCCTGCAGCCGCCCTGATCGAATTGTACCCATAGCTGAAAGATTTGGCATGGACCCAGGAGCAGTCCTTGACAATGTGAGAATATCTTTCCACGCCATCAGTGATTTTGAACAGGAGACACATAGTCAACTTACATGTCTTTTTCTGTGAATGCTAAAGATCATTTATGCTCGTGCATACACATATGAGCATCAGTACAACCTACTTCTTGGTCTGGCAGCAAAAATGTCTGAAGAACCATTCAGACTTCTTGTGAGTATTCAAACATAGAGTCATACAATGATACCAACTCATGCATGATATGTTTATGTTTCTATGAGCACATGTTTTCAGATTGTGGATTCAGTTATTGCTCTCTTTCGAGTGGATTTCACGGGAAGAGGAGAACTTGCAGATCGGCAGGTTTACTTCAGGATTCCTTGAGATCCCTACACTAGCTAAGAATATATGATATTTCTCTAAAAGTCAACTCTCTACCTGGAATGAACCACTTGATATTGCAGCAAAAATTGGGACAGATGCTCTCTCGATTGACAAAGATAGCTGAGGAATTCAATGTTGCAGTCTACATGACCAACCAAGGTAATTCTTAGTATCTTATCAGTCCCGTTGACCTCATTTTATACTCATGTATCCACAATACTTTTCGTTTTGTAAAGCCTGATGTGACATAATGCACAGTTCCCCACCTTCAGTTTGAGATCTCTATTGTTTTCAAATTGATTATATGGCTTAGCACATTCCACTCGTCGAAACAACTCATGATCTGAAGTTTCAGAATGGAAGTATTTATTAGTGCAGTAACCAGCAAGCTCTCATAAAATCTTAACCATTTTGAATCATTGCTTAACTGCTTATGTGAATATTGGGTGCAGTTATAGCTGATCCGGGAGGGGGAATGTTCATATCAGATCCAAAGAAACCAGCAGGAGGACATGTACTTGCTCATGCAGCCACAATAAGATTGATGTTCCGGAAAGGAAAAGGAGAACAGCGCGTCTGCAAGGTGTTTGATGCTCCAAATCTGCCGGAGGCTGAAGCAATATCCTTTATTAAGATATTACTCTAATTCAGGTTTCTGGTCAATTTAGGTTAATGATGGGATGTGATTGTTATTTGTTTGAAAAGTTGTTCTTGACAGTAACAAGTTTTTCAGATAACACCAGGCGGCATTGCGGACGCTAAGGACTGAGCCAAAGTGCCGGCTCTGTGTCTAGCAGCCTCAGCAGAGGTGGCTAATTACCATTGTTTCAATACCCCCGTATCCAGAAAATCATAGTGTAAAGTGGAAAAAGAGGTTTAGCTTGGCTCACCTTTCACTTATGCTCGCGGTACATTTATCGCAATTCAGAACCTGTAGCTTATTTGACAACTAAAGGATGGTATAGAAGCTTTCTTTTTACAGCCAATAATCTTCTATATTCTAGATTTATACACCATCATTGCGTTCTTACAGTAGAAGAAAAATCCAGCATACACAATGAGCTGGAGGGTGAAAGACACCCTATAACAGAAAGTGGCAAAGTTATAGGGTAGCTAACATCCTACATTCAGTGTACAAATATCGGCAATCGTTTATGCCAGGTATTATTCCATGCTATAAACCAGAAGGCCTGGGCTTAGTTTGGATATTACGCAACATATATTGCTGCATAAAATTGACTTTCTTTTTTTTTAACAATAACCATTATTTAAAGTTCTGTATTGATTAAACCATGAAAGTCATAGGATGGTAATAGGCATAAAGATGAAATAAAGTCCTCAAATAACAAGTTCGGAAGGTCCACAAATAACAAAAGTTGCCGGAAACGGGGTAGTTATGAATTTAGTAGTCTTTGGACCAGTTTGCAGCGCTCCCAACTCTTGGCATGCCAGTGGTTTCTTTCTTAGTCTCTGCATCCACCTTGAAAGTTGCACCACAAACCTGACCTGAACTGTCCACCCTTGGCACTGGCTTCAGTTCATTCAGCGGATGCTCAAAGCTCCTTAGTCCTCCAGAAGAAGTAAAGAAACACCCTGAGAGAGAAGCAGAAAAAAAAATCAGCAATCTTGTATATGTGCAGTTAAATAATGTTGAAATTAAAGAAAAATTCCAAGATACACAATGCCAGACAACATCAACAAACCAAGTTTTCTAACATTTTTTGGATTCCACTGTCAATTAATAATTATTGTACACTCACTAATCACCACCACGCATAAACTGGTATAACATGAATTTTTCATATACACACCTTTAGGAAATGGTGCGAAAGACTTCCCACAGCCCTTCTTCACAATCTCTACATCATCTGAAAGAACAAGATGACCTTCGGAATCAGTACCCCAGAAGAAGGGAACACTTCCATCAGTATCCTGTAGCAAAATGTTAAAAATAAGATTGAACTTGATCCAACAGTGCTTGCATGCTGATAATCAGAGTACATGAACAACTGAACAAGAGATCAAACAGTACAAAGAAAACTAGGAGGAATAGAGGAAATTGGCGTTACTCACAGAAGCTAAGAACGCGGTTTTTGCAGAGCTGTCATAGAGAATAAATGCAAACTTCCCTTGGAGGTCTCTGACAACCTGATCAGCAGGATAAGGACCCCGATCTCTGAGTGTTCTATACGCTTCAATAACAATGATGACCTCATTTGCTGTTTTGTTGAGTCCATATTGCTGCTTAAGAAGAGCAACATTCTCAATGTTGCCTTGAAACAAGCAGAAAATGTCGTCCACAACAGCAAATAATCTAACAATACAGAATTAAATCTGAATAAGTACAGATCAATGCTTAAACAGAAACATAATACTTCAAATTATAAAGTTAAAACACTGTAAATCTCCATTGGCCAGTGAAAAAGAAAAGAATAAACAGATCTTCATTTTGGAAAGCTAATATCCCTTAAAGAGAGACACATAAGCATTAAAACCACAGGAAAGCAACAAAAATATGACCCTTAAACGCAGACTCTAAAATCGAAACCCATGGCAAAGTAAATTTATTTGAAAAGTTGTAGCAAAACCGGATGGAATATTTCAGTTTCATAAAGCATCCGCAGACCACTAATGGAATGTCAACATATTCGTAATCCTATTCAAAAGTAAGTAAATAAATCCGAAACATATAAAATGCTGTGAACTATGGTGTGATAAAAGCTATTATCACAAAAATCAGCTAATGCGGGTGTCCTGACAATTCCTTTGAGTTTCATTCCTGCAAGCCTACTTTTCAGGCAGGACTACCGCACTGCACGGGGTCAATGCTCACAGCGCCAGCCAATGAACTTGATCTGTCCTTTGTCTTTCTCAATAATATCAGCAAATCAAATGGAACAACAAAGAAAAACACAAATTCTCTGGATTTGGACTATGTGCCATGACAACAAACACCACATCACCCAGAATAGAGACAAAGCAAACCTCAAAACAATTTAACCAGAATAACAGGAACACTATAGGAATCACAGAAATTAATGTGAACGCACAACAGCCATTAAAAAATTCTTCACGAAATTTCATCAAGATCTATGAAAAAAAATCAAATACGAACTTCGGTCTCTTCCTATCATCAAAAAACTAATAGGCACATACTCATCACCACCAAGGAACAGTAACCTCAATATGGGTCATCAGGCATCAGCATATCTCGACAAGATATCCAAAAATTGAAAACCAGAACGACCCACAAGTGATCGAGATCAGATCAAAACAGAAACAAGACTGAAAAAGAAAATTTATGGGTATCATTTCGCTATAATACGGGTATTGTTTTGTTGTGAAATACCTTGGTAAAAGCGGGTTCTGCTTCTCAAGAGAGTAGGCCATGACACCAGCGGAGCCAAGATTGACAGTGACAGAGCCAGGGTGAACCGAGCCGAAGTGGTTAGCCAAGAAGCCATCTTTCAACGCACTAACCGACTCCGGCTGTGGGCTCTGCAGAGCCTCTGGGCCCTTGACCACCGATTTGTCAAACACAGCCAGCATTTTATCCGGATCTTTCACTGATTCAAGAAACTAGACACAAGAGCAAAGTTTTAATCGTCGCTCGAGTATAAATGTAAAGGCAGTTTACAATATATGGTTTGGTTTTTGAAGAGTATGACGATTGACAAGGGCGGCTCCAAGCAGAAGTTCAGGTGGTAGCCCATACATACATGCATTGGGATATCATTTTCTGAGTGAATTTTCAATACTGCCCTCAATCAAGACAAGAAATTGCAACTGGTTGGCTACCATACTGTAAGTAATATGTGCAGATCCTCATGCACTTTCTCGTTATTTAAGTATGTTTTCATTTGCTTATATATTCTTTCCTTTTGTGGACTATAAGCATTAGGGCACATCTTTGCTTGGACTTAATGGATACAAAGATAATGTTGCGGCATAAAAAGAATTGAGATTATTGGTCTGCCATTGTTGGACTAGTGTTATTATTCCCAGTTCAGAAGAATATAAGCTGGGTTTGTTTTATAAATTTATATGTGGACAACTGTTGTGAACGTGCTTAGAGATTCTTTCTCCCATAACTCATGCTTGAACTCTGACCGATCACTTAGATTTATGTACCATCTTTGATTGAATAAAAGTAGATTATCGGTTATGTCGTGTCGAGTAGTGGGTGGGAACCTTGATGCTCAAAACATTATTGGGTTTGGGATTTGATAACCCAAGGCACGGCAGGGCAGAAAAGACACCACTGAAGAAAAGGAAGGTGATATTTTCTAATTATTTATTAAATTTGTTCTTTAAACTTTTCTCCTGTTAAAATTATTTTTATGAACTCCGTCAAACGGCATAAAGGATAGAAGTAAGAATGAAGATTGTGGGTGGGAGAAAAAGTGAAGGATAAAGGCCACCAAGAGCGGAGCCCCTTGTTTGTTGGCAAATTACTTGTCCCATCTTCAAGCTTTCTTTAATATTCATTAAAAATAATAAGAAAAAATCCTATCTCAAACATTAGTTTGTTTAAGCTTGTTTACCAAGATCAGGTAGATGCGCAAGTCAAATCTAAGGCAAGCCATGTGTCAGACTCAGGGTCTGAGGCTCCTCTACCAAGACATACCATGAATTGAATAGAATCCAAGGAAAAGATTAAAAAAAATTGTTAAAGCCATGTCTTACTTTGTCTTCAAAACTTCATTCTATTGAAATGCAAGATATAAATTAGCATAAACCAACAAATCCTGTAGTCCTGCATAAGGCACATGTTTCCCTAAACTCACTTGCGAGCAATAATTATCTGGCGATTTTAAACCCGGTTGTAAGCAACTGACTTGCTAAAGAGCTGGCGTATGTACAAGACTTGAAGGGCACTTGCAGCAGCCAGCACAATATATTCTCCAATTGTGTAGCCTAAAACACGCTTCCTTGTACTCTCATTTGCTGCAGGCGAAAATACATAAATAGGCAAGAGGAAGTTAAACAGGTGCAAACTTTGGCATTATAAAATCTGATAAAGGTCTTTCAACAGATGTGAATGAATCTTAAAACAAAAGCGTTGAGGACATTTAGGTTGGGCACGCTAACTTAAATGTTCTCGTTGACCTAGAATAGAACTACCTATCAAAAAGGAAAAAAACAAAAAGCAAAAAGGCATTTGCAGCCCAGCATAGGTAGTATGCAGGCATACACTAGCATCACACATCAATGATTTTTTGGATCATGAAGTTAATTTCTCATTAATTTTAGACAGTCACAGATCAATGAAAAAGTGATTTAGCCACACATGCTAAAAGCTTGGAGTGGAAAGAGATTTTTATTGAAAATGTGATTATGATTCATCTTTCCAAAATGCCCGCAGCTGAGGCAAGGAGGCCACATTCAGGTCTAACTTCTGAGTATGCTTGGACAAGGTGCAATGGCATCACTTTTTCATGTCTACTGTATATATTCAATCAAACAGGTACAAGAAAAATACAAAACCAGAAGCATAAGGAAAAGTAGCACATCAGAACCAGCTACAAGTGACCTCACCCATTATGCCAAAATCCTGACCGATTGCACAGTTGTTTCAGAATTCCTCTCATCAGATTCCTTCAACTTTCACTTTGCAATTTCTTGGACATTCATAATTAGTTCTCTCGTCCTTTAGTTGTCATATGTTTAGGATAATTAAGTCAAAAAGACATCACTGTGCCACCCATAAAGGTTCAACTCAGAGTTTCTAGTATTTGGCATCCAACTCCATTGTACATTCACTAGTCATATGGGGTACAGAATTGGAGGTAGTCTTTGTAATTCTCTTTATTGTCAACTGGATTCCATCCTAGTTCTTTTGCAGGAAAAGCAAAGATATTACTAGCTAAGCCAGCTTACACCCACAACATATAGTACACTTGACACGTATTCACACAATAGCAGAGATCACATGTGCCAATCATTAATTTAAAACTATAGAAGTTCACATCTCTAATGGAACAAGTGCACCATGTGTGTAAATGTAAACTTGAAAGATGAGACTTTCTATATATCTCACTGATAATTCACATTCACTGTGCCATGAAACTCTGTGACTTTTACCCCTGTACATCAGAAATGCGCTAAAACAAATGGTAAGCAGGAAACTGCAACCCTTAAGATTTCATCAGACAAGTAGACAAATTGTAGATAACAGCAAGAAACAGGATAACCAAAAATAAAAGAAATCCAATGCAAGAGTCAAAAGAAAAGAAAGAGAAGAAATATCTTACTATGACGATGTCGAGCATCACGCGCTTTTAAGTACTTTTGCTCCGCTGTAACAGACTCCAATGCCTCCCTCAACTCAGCAATTTTCACATTAATAGGGTCTAGATGTTCTACAACACATAAAAATGTAACATGTCAAAAATAGGCAAAATAGAGAATAGTATATAATAAATACCAACCTCAAACATGTTGCTTGGGTTAATACATGAAACACTATGCATGGCAGTAATTTGCAAAGTGAACTAGCATAGACATGGATATGGAATATTATAATACGCTAAAAAATATATTAATGCAGGAATTATAACTAACCATCTTTGGCAAGGTCATGCTCATTGGGAATATGACCCACGTGAATATAGAAAGAAACTGTCTCCGGTGTAGAATAAGGGTTGTGAAAACAGAACTTATACATTCCACTTCGAGGGGCCTTAAATTCAAACTTGTCTCCTGATGTTCCCTTAAGAGTGTGTACTACATTTCCAGCCGGAGATGTCACCTGCATCAAAGCCCAGGATGAAATAAATATGCAACTAACATGCAGTAACATCAATCTAATAACTCCTTCCACAGATAATCTCACTATCAGATAAATTGTAATAATTGTGTTTGAATGATACAAAATACAAATAGCAGCTCATAAACCACAATATTTTTCAGCCAAGTTTTTTCACACTGTACATTTCCAATTGTCATAAACATGGAAGATTCATCATCCATGACCACAAGAAGCAAATAATGGTTCTTAATGTAGGAACATCCATAAACCATACAAGAAAAACTTTGGTAGTTTCCCATCGATCTACTCAAAACGATAACAAGAGGCATACATTGTTCATTCCACCATTGCTCAAAACCAAATGTATAGATCACAATAACAACTCGAGTTTGCATAGCTAGAGGTGCTTCAACAAAAGCACATCTCCAAAATTAGTCCCATCTTCTAGTAGCTACAATACAACATATAAATCTATCCAAATAACATTTCGAATAAAAATTGAAATTTGTGGACCATATAGTGATGAAATTAAAATTATTTTCAGCCCAAGGATCAATTCATAACTGAAAACCTGCAAATGCAGCGAAACGCAGAAAAAGGTGCTATCGAAACCCTAAAAAACAAACCAAAACTAAGCATAGAATTCCGACAAAGAAACAATAGGCGCGAAATAAACCGATTCAGTGAAATTAATAGACGCGAATCTAGATACTTACGGATAAATCAATGCCGGGGTGATCGGTGCTCCAGAAGATGTCGTGGTCAACGACCACGAAATTTCCAGAAACGGTGTCGCCTTCGTAGATTACGTATTCGTAAACGCATTCGACGTCGTTCACCGTCACCGAGAGCGAGGAAACACGGCTGATCAAGGTCATAAGAAGAGCTGCAATCATGTACGTTGCTACAAGTCTCTGTTTCCGTCTTCTCTCCATCTTTGATTTTGTGTTAGTGCGCGATCTCAGACGGCGAAACTACACGGTTTTATTTATTTATTTAATTTTCGACGGATTTTAGACTTTATTTATTTATTTTTACGAAAATGACCCAATTTTGAAGCCATTAACGATTATAGACCAAACCTCAAATTGTATAGATTTAAAGTCAGAAGTTCAATCTTTCAGCGACATTGTCCTTCTTTTTATTTTTTGTTTTTGCACTAATTTTTCTTAATAAAATTTATCGAAAAAATATTATTCATTATATATTAAACTCTCTTATAAATTTTTTTTGATAAATATTATTTTTATATTAATTTTTTTAAAAAAATAAATTTTATCAAAAAAATGCTATCCATTGTTGATTTAATAACGAAGAATTTTGCTTAAATATTTATTTTTTTTATTATAATAGAACAAAATATTATATGAACCTAAATCTGCTAACGTTGCCAAATGGTTATAACTACATGGAAAAAGGCACCGTTTTCTAAAATTTTTGATTGATTTTAATTCACAGTTCGTGAACAATTTTACTATTAACGTTGGAGTGGACAAGTTGGTTAGTAATTCAGCCAACAACTTCGCGACTGGTCCCTGCCAAAATGTTATTAATGGAAGTTGGTGGAGAAGAAATCTACTTTATCGAATTTGTGGAAGGAAGTGTGGCAACTTTATCAACATTTCATTGAAACATTTCCAAATAAGCGCTGCTCTTCCTGGAAAAGGAGAAAGAAGAGAAATCCCAAATCAATATTCCAAGAGTGAAACTGTGCACCCAGAGATTAGTGGTAACAAGCCTTCTGTTTATTGCATCTCACTGGTTTAAGTTTTTCTATGTTACATTGGTGGGAGTACCTGTACTGCTCAATATCTTCTTTGTTAGTTGTTACCAATCTCTTACCAAGATGGGTTTTCAGTTTTTGGTTGCAGCACAGTTAGAACTTCGGGTTTTAAGGGGGATTTTTTAGCAGTTAAGAATGCTTGCTGCTTTGTCTTTTGTATTGACGGCAAAAGGTGGAATTTACTAGCTTCACACACTCACATATATACAATATCAAGAGTGCTTAGATGTTGCCCTAGGACTAAAGGGGAATTTGTATGCCAAGGATTTGTACAACTTTACAGCTAATGAATTGTACTCCTATTTCACCCCTTTGCTCCTGCTACAATGTACCAGCCGCATCCTTGTTTTGTGGACTATATTGATCTCTACTATCATCACGGTGTGGATACTTCAGTGCCAATGGAGGGTACTTCATTTCCTATGTCTTGATTGTAATGCCTGCAACTCTTTCTTTCCTTCAACTTTGATTATTAAATTTAAATCTGGAAATCTGATAAAAGTTTGAACTTGGTGATGTGTGTTAGATGGAGCAGGTCAAGAAGGTAGTAGAGGAGGGAGAGAGAAAATATATAGTGTTATCCGAAGCTAGTGCAGATACAATAAGGCGGCTCGTGCTGTTCATCCGATAACAACCGTACAAACGGAATACGCCCTCTGGATTCGTGAAATTGAAGAAGATATAATCCCTTTCTGCAGGTTTCTTCTCATTCTTGGACCATAAAAATTGGGTTTTCTTTTTTAATATATCTGAAGTAGACTTGTGTCTTCAGGGGCTGGCACTTGGTCTCATTCTACATGTTTTCTAGGCAGTTGTGAGAGTGTAACATCCCGCATTGCTTGGGTTGACCATGAAGTCGTGTTTATTTGTAACTCTATGACTTGATTGCTTCCGGCCATAACATTGCAGCAGTTGTAGAGATTCAGGACTTTGGATCAAGAGATACAAAGGTGAGTTCGGCCTTCACCAGCCAAAGCACGTGAGTTCCAAAACATGGAGAACCTGTTTGCTTTCTAGGATTAGGAAAGCCCCTTTTGCCTTCCAAACTTCAAATACTTTATTCATTACACAAGTTAATTACATCCTCAATAATTACAGAACACAAAATTCTGTCATGGCATCAATAATGAACATGCTTGTGCTGCTATTCTTTTACATTATTCCTTTTTAAGTATCATGGATTTTAGATTGCTAGATATAAAGGTGACAATTCATATTATTACTTCGTGTTTGTGTCGGATTGTAATTATATCGTGTTAAATAAAAATTTATTCTATGTAATAATTATATTAAAAATTAAAAATTTTAACTTCATAATTAATAAATAATTAAATAAATTATAATTATATCACTTGTTTAATATATATATATATATATTTTATATATTGTAATATATTTTTATAATATAAAAAATTTTTAAAAATAAATATTAAATATTAATTAATTTATTTTAAAATAATTAAATACTTTTTAAAAACGTGATAAATAAATTAAATTATTTAAAAAATATAAAATAAAATTATTAAAAATAAATAAATTAATATATTATAATTATTTAAATATTTATTTATCTTATAAATAGATTCGTTGTGTCAAAAATTTAAAATTTGAATTTGACATAATTATTAATACGTCTTATGTCATATTTATCTATTTAATAGTCGTATCATTTTATATCAATTTAAATTCGTAAATTTGTATTATAATCGTATCGATAAGATAAGTATAAGTCAAATATTATACCGGCTCTTAGTTAGATATTAATAAATAAAGTTCAAATGCTTGCACCCAACCTTCTACTTTTTTCCTCAAGGCACCTTTTACTTGTTTCTTTCATTAAATGCACCATAACGTGCTCTGACTGAATTGTGGAGAGACAATGTTTCATCTGATGTTTACATTTTTGCTTTGTAATTTGTTCTGTATTTGAATGCTAGCTAGCTTGACAACATATTCCATTCGTTAAATTAACTACATGTCATCTTATCTGGTTGGTGTAGCTTGTATTAGTTTGTTTAACAACTCCTGTATATTCACTCAGTTGGTATGGCAGTTCATTTGGTGTTACGTGCAAATTTGTATCATATACTTGAAAATGATAGACGTGTTAATACCAAGTAATTTGGTAGTTACGATGCATCATGTTAACCTATTTTGATCTTCAAGCCATTTTTGAAGTTGTTCAAACGACAAAGAAATCCATTCCTTTTCTTCTGTCGCAATGTATATATATATGGATAACTAATATTACATATATTTCCCACCATTGAAGGAAATTAAGAAGCTTCAAGAAGTGCCAACAGGTGCTATTCTTGGGACATGAACAGGAAACTGATCAATCTCATCTATCCATGGGTTCTTCTCCTTGGCAGGATTGATTGTCCTCAATGCCTTCCACACAGCACTGTTACACTTGAATCCCGAGCCGAATGCAATCTGCCATGTTCGATCACCCTTTCTGATTCTCCCTTTGGACTCAGAGTAAGCCAATTCATACCACAATGAGCTGCTAGATGTGTTCCCAAACCTGTTTAGAGTCATTCTTGAAGGCTCCATATGCCATTCAGAGAGATCAAGGTTTTTCTCTAGCTCGTCTAACACTGCTCTGCCTCCTGCGTGAATGCAGAAATGCTCGAAAGCCAGCTTGAAATCTGGAATATATGGTTTTATGTCCATTTGGAAGACTTTTCTTGCAACTAAAGTTGCAAGAAACAGGAGTTGTTCAGACATGGGAAGAACTAATGGTCCGAGTGTAGTGATGTTAGTTTTAAGGGCTTCGCCAGCAACAGCCATGAGATCTTTCGAGAGTGAGACTCCAATTCTTTTGGTCTCATCCTCCCTTTGGAAAACACAACTGTAACATTTGTCATCTGCGCCCTTGTGAGTACGTACAGTGTGAATGAGTTGATACTTTGATCGGCGACGATCGGAGGATCGGTTTGAGAGGAGGATTGCCGCACCACCCATTCGGAAAATGCAGTTTGATACAAGCATTGATCGGTCATTGCCAAAGTACCAGTTGAGAGTAATGTTCTCCATGCTCACCACTAATCCATAGGAATTTGGATGCACCTGTTTGATTAAGATCACACAGAGTAAGGTCAGTGTCGGTTCATGTAAGAACTTAGAATTTACTATTAACTCGAAGTTGAGCGGTAGACAGATGTTTGGATTAGTTGCCCAATTAACCTACAGCTCTTGTCCGTTGCGGAACTAAAATCTGACCACATTTCCACTTTCCTAAATATTCAAAAGTAATTTTATCAGATGACTCCCTTAAATTTTATTAAAATTTTAGTATGTGATAAATTTTGTAAACGTATACACTTAACCCCTTTTAACCTAATTAAAAAATAAATATACTCTTACCTTGTTTATTTTTCGTACATAAAATTATAATTAACTTTAAAAAATAATTAATATTAAAATTTTAAATTTTAACAATATAATTATTATGGTTTAAAAATATTCTAAATAATAAAAATTAAAATCTTTTAATATTATTATATTTATATAATATAATTATTTTTATTATAAATTACAAATTTTATGTAGAATAATAAGTAATTTTAAATTAATTTATTAGATAATTAATATGTGTATGTGTATAATTAAAATTTTTTAATTAAATATTATTTTATTTGTTTTAGAAAACATAAATAATAAATTTTAAAAATTTAAATAAAAATTAGTAAATTAAGATTTTATTTATATACCATAAATAAATTAAGAATATAATAAAAAAAAATTCCCAACAATCCTTTCACACAGTTCACCTTCAAAACCAGCTGGACACGTGCGTAGGTAGGGTTACCTTAATCTTATTGGGACAATGGTTCAGTAATTTCCCACCAATTAATGTATTACGGCTAATAAATAGTTCTTTTATATGGTGAACAATCAGTACAGAATCGAGATTAACAGAAGTGATAGAAATCTAACCTGCAAAAGCTGTTTGGCGAGGTCGATAGAAATAAGTCCGGCACTGCAGCCCATACCACCGAGATTATAGCTCAAAATGTTGCCCCTAAGTTTGTAGTGATTCACAATCATGGCTGATAAAGATGGTGTTGGGTTGAACAAGCTGCAATTCACAACAAGAATCCCAATATCTTTAGCCTTAACGCCAGTTTTAGCCAAGAGCTCGTCAATGGCACCGAACATCACCATCTCGGCTTCCTTCCTGGCCTCGGCCATGCAAGGGTTTGGTGGGACTCGTAGCATGGCTTCGGGGAAGTAAGTCTGCTGCCCCAAACCAGACCGTTCGAGAATTTTCTTTTGAAAGGCTAAGTTCTCTTCTGAGAAACACCCGATATCCTTAGATTGCTCCATGAAAATCTCTCTGGTGCATTTATGCTCTGGTTCAGGCTTGTAACATGCAAAATCTACCAAGAACACTTTCCTTGGACGGCTCATGAAGTAAAGCGTGCCCAAGAAAACCATGAGACTTGAGCATACAGTGACTGTAACAAGATTAAACTTGAGTTGATTCCATAGCTGGACAAAATCTTGCACTGTAAGAGTCGAAAGATGAGCTGAAGAAATGACCAGAAGCGGTACAAACAATAGATACATGGCATTTGAGATCAAGTAATGGTAACCAAGCTTCACATATTTGAGTCTAACAGATAGGAGAAAGTTCGGAAGCTTATTTTCTCTTCTCGCAGGCGAAGCAGCTGCTGTGCCTTGGGTTGAAACGGGTTCGGGATTTGTACTCTGGCCCTTATCGTCAGCCATTTTTCCCCACTAAGCAAAGAAAATAAATGAAAGCAGAACGAATTAATGGTCTAATCCAGCAAGTAGAGGAGATTTGTGCATGAAGAGGTGCCAATTAAGGAAGAATGACTCGAAGACATGAGCGAGTAATGCCTTGCAAAATGGAGAGGAATGCGAGCATTTAAAGGATGTGAAACTGTGAATAGAGAGGGAAGGAGGGAGGGAGGGGTGTGGCTTGTGCCACTGTGGCCAATTGGCATCCGGGAGATACAACTACCCCAGCGAACTTTTAATTGTTAAACCGCAGTGGCATTCAATTTTGCCGATCGGGAAAATACAGCATTTAGTAGTCAAATATATTTGTTATATACATATTTTGACCATATTTAAGTCAATGCAATTACGAGTTTGCCACCTATCAATTCCAGCACATGTCAACTGATTACTGGTTAGGTCTGACAGATAAACTGAGTAGCTGATCAGTGGCGTGCCCCCATTAAAAATTAAAAAGAGAGAGAGAGAGAGACATCAAATCTTTCAAGCAATGGGGAAGACATCAAACTCCCGTACATTCCTTGGAATCTAGTTTCTGTATTTCCCTATCATAGTTTAAGAAATGGTGGAAAGACAGCCACGATATGTCGTCACCCATTTCTCTGCCAATTTAATGCATGCATGGCCCTTGTGTGTGCTAAGAAATTGGTGCAACTCTGACTTTTATGTCAACTTGAGCCGGTGTTGGTCCCTAAATTAACTGCCCTTACGGCAACAGATCACTAACAGGACACACGAAATTTTAGGATAGGTTCTCCTAACAGCTGTTTGGTAGGGCACAAATTATATAGTTATGTACAATAATAATAATAATAATGAAGGTTCATTATTACAATAATATATATATATATATATATATATGAAATACGATAATAATATAATAATATTTATTTATATGAATACTCTGGATTTGACTTATGGCAATTCACACCCATTTAATTATTTTAAAATGCACGGGACAGTTGGGTATTTCTGAGTTTAAGAGAAACTAGCATGGCATATTTGGGAAAACAATTGCATTACCATACCCTATTTAATATGTAATAAACGACACAGTCTATGTCAGAACAGGAAGTTGGTAATAGGTGTGAGGTTCGTCGTATAATTAATATGAATATTATTATCAAACACTTTCAAGAGTTTAGAGTAACCTGCCTGCCTGCCTGTCTATTGTCTTTCACCTTCCGGGAAATCCTCTTCTCTGAAGAAAATTACAGCATGTGCTTGGGTTTCATTCAACAAACTTGAGTCACTTTCCTGTGATAAATGCACAAACTTCTAACCAAATTTCCACCAATTTGTCACCCGCCTTTGTTTATTAATGCAAATAATAAGCTTTGGCAATTGGTGGAAGCCAGGCCAATGAAGAAATGGTAGGCAAGAAATCAGCTTTGCACGAAATCCTTCGAACTTTTCTTGTTTGATTCTACTTGCTTTATTCTGCACCAACGAGCAAATGTTTGATCCTACGAGTAATTGGGATTAGTAATTATCTGCTGCAGGTTAATCATACTTAACGGTTAAGTATACGAGTACTTTACGTGATCCAATCTCAATGAATTGGTGTCCACCATGAACCTATAACGAAGACAAACTCCAAACAACATCATGAAAGCAAATTGGTGGCAAGGCAAATCCTCCTCATGAATATCATGAAAGGTGGAAGGAGGAGACAGATTAACTCTCAATTAGCAAACACTAAGCTCATATTTGACTGCTACTTGTGTTTGAGTAAGCAGTGTTCAACAATTAGTAATAATAAATACATGTCATTATCAGTTGGATTGCCGTTAGTAAACTTATTTTTATCCTGCCTGATTGGTTAGGTATCAATTGCAATAAGCAAATGTGGTGTGGTCTCCCCTTGATCTGTATTAAATACTACGTTTAGCTTACAAAGTTGCAACCCTGTACATATAAGTGTAATGAGCTAGAAGACCTTAGTCTTTCCAGTACTAGTGATCCTACTACTAATGGTATACATACAGGCTGAAAATACTAGATTTCTAAGGGCTAAATTCTTCATCGTCCTAGTGATAATATACTTCATACTAAGCAAGCAGTATGTTTCCACCCGAGAAGAAGTATCTTTACCCAAGTAGTCCTGGAATAAGAGATGTTGATGGTCTTGAATAGCGTTCAAAGAGGGACAACACTCTTATAGCCTTTCTTGCAAGACAACCATCCTAGCGAACGTTCCTGCCTGTCAGACCAACAACGAGAAATCTAGCTGTTGATCCGTAGTTGTCCTCCCATCTCTTAGGACGCAAAAACTTCCCCAAGAGTTCCAAAGCCTCTACCTTCAGAGACTCTGTTCCCCAAATCAAAATCTCCGATATGGCTTTTTAACAAGCAAAGGGTATACTCCTCGCTCAACCACACTCCACTGCGAACAAACCCTGAAATTTAAGACTGTTAGTGACTGTTGATTTGACCGTTGGGGGAAATTACTCGAGAATTGTTAAAAAGAGTGCTTGGCGGGCCTCAAAGCCTGCAGATAGGTGTTCATCTTCTACTTAAGTCCAGGAGGCAGTAGAGAAATGCAATAACCCGAGTGGCGGGTGATGTCTCAAGGCACAATTGTTTACATGGTGATTTCATTCAATTTTTATTCGAATACCAAGGTTTACTTGGTTAGGAAAAGTACTTGTATGCTAACTGCCGTTCGAATTATCTGGCTGTTCCACAAACATGAGCCGTCTCAAGTTTTCCAGATTCACCAAATTGATACCAAAAGCTTTCATGTGACATTATTACTTGCTGATCCATGTTGTGCAGCCGGCAATGCAAATGGGCGTAGGCCACCAATAGTTCTGGCAAGAACGGGTTAAAAAAGATAAAACAGTTAACAGTTGGCGTGTCAAGGCAGACGAAGGACACGGTAGTAGCAATTTGTGAACACTAGTCTTACAATTAAGGCAAAATTGTAGTAATGAGAATGATAAATAGCATAGCATTGGCTAAATTACTTTTTACAAAATTATTCCACTTAGATCGCCAAAATACCAATACTACTTTGATCCTTTGGTGCACTGTGCCAGGGCTGGTCTTTTTGGTTAAGGACCTTCCGAACAGAGAACCCGAGTTAAGATAAGAGCATAAAGCATCAAGATACCATTCTATTTTGTAAAGATTGCGGCACTAAGAAACTTTTGGAAACTCTCACTCTCTCTTCTTTTTTCAAATCAACTGTCCAAAAATCTTAACTCAAATGGGCATCACTACTGCTTACATTCATGAGCATCTCCATGCAATCAACGATGATAATAACTGCATCCAAATCAGATGTTTATTCCACTACTGAAATGAAGTACTCGAGCCTTGTAGTATATTACATAATAGTGCTTTTATTTTTCAGTACACTAGACAATACAACTGAAAAATACGATGGTAAGTTAAAACTCTAACGGTGCATTTAACGAATGTTGTTCTTGCGTGCTAATTCTCGAGCCATCTCCCTCATTTCCTCTGGTGATGGCGGCCTTGGTGCCTCGGGGGGATACACTATGTAAGATCGCTTCACACCAAAAGAAACACAAATAATCAAGAGTTTAGACAACACATCCAAATCTGGATCAACAAAATACAATCCAAAACAATCCAGACTATCAAAAATAAATTTTAAAAATTCAACCTAAAAAGAGGTAAAAAGATCAACATCCATGAGCAGGAAGCTGGTTTCTATGGACACCAAATCAGATGCATCATTGAGCTGAGATTATGGAAACACATCGACTACCGCGTGATAAAACCCTTTTTTTACAAAGCACTAACAATATAAACTGCAACCATCTATTGTTCATGTGCCAGAAATCCCTGAACAGTGTTAATGGCATATAATCTGGCAGCACTTTGTTGTAAAAGATGACTTTTCTTCTTCCATAGCAAAACAGTACCAATCGTGTAGACAGCATAACATTTTAAATGGCTTTCTGGCCAACATTTGATTGAAATTGAACCCATCATATTTCAATGACTATTACCAAGAAAACAAAACATCTATGATAAAGAAGTTTGCATGGGTCTTAGGGAGGGATGTGGAAACAATTTGAACAATGCCCCTACTAGAGAAAGATGAACAATACTATCTTCCAATTTCCATCCCAATGACCTTCACCTGAATGTCTGAGGAAAAATCAAAATGCTTGTTAACAACGAATGGGGAGCACACCTAGATTGTAAGGTTAATGAAAGGAATATGCCAAATAAGTAAAACAAAATATAGTCAACTATTGGGAGTCTGAGCGTGACCTTAACAATGCTAAATTGAGCAAGTACAAAGCCATCTAAATCAAAGTAGGTCACTGGAGCAAAGAACTCCTAGGATAGTCTTTCTAAGCACCCCCACTCCTGAACCAAAATAAAAGATTGTTATTACCATGCCAAAGTAAAGACCTGGTTAACAATCAGACAATAGCGGTATAAGTTCAGTGGGTATGCCTGATTATGGAAAATTATTATAACCCTGTACTGACTAGAGATATAAAGAGAAAATTGCATTTTTGAAGTAATTTTTTTACTTAACATTCATTCTACGAAAAAGGGTCTGAGAATTTTATAAATCCCTAATGAAAAACTTCTTTGACAAACTTATTGCAATCCATATGGATGCATCCATGCTTTTTGCTTAACAAATTTTCACAAACTACTGAAGCCAGTGGAAACAAAAGAATATAACACGACATAGTAGCACGTATTTTTGATCCGAGTGATAATCAATCACGTTTCGGTTCTATTAACGCTCCAAATTCAGTCAAACCCTGGCATAACTTAATCTAAGTTTCACTACAGAGAACCATATCGATCAAAAATCTTAGCATAATTCAGCTAGCTAGAGCTTCAGAGTCGAGAAACTTCTACTAATACAATCAATTCTCACAACAAAGACATAAAAAGAGAGAGAGAGAGTTACATTTCCCATGAATTTCTGGATATTCTTGGTGTTGTTGGCGAAAGTGTACATGAGAAATATAGGAACGCCGACGTATATACCAAACTTAGCGATCTCCAGAATCCCTTTCGATGTTCCGAGAGATGACATTTTTCCCTTTCTGATTTTTGTCGACAGAAATTAGAGATCGAAATTATCCGACAAACCGAAACTTTCCGGCGTCGCAGTTGCGAACCCTTTTAATAGCCGGCGCTGACAGCCCGAATGGCGGTGGGCAAAATGGGGCCCGGTTAGGTGACGCGAAAACATCTAGCCCAACATGGGTCCGAGAAGATAACAATGATGGCTAAATAGTAATTAAATTTTACAACACGCAGGCTGAAAGTTGAATTGGGCCGATTTTGGTGGCTGATGCTAAATTCATCAACAATTGTTCTAACGGTACCCCGACACTCTTTGATCATGACGAAGAGAGGGCACTTTAAAGACGAATTCATCTTAATTCAAATGATTTTGATCAATTTAAAATTTTTAATTTAAAAAATAAAATTAATAAATTATAATTTTTTTAGTTTAAATTAAACCGATTCAATTATTTTTATTTTTTATAATTAAATTAATAAATAATTATTTATTTAAATTTAATTAATATAAAATTTTAAAAATAATTTTATTTTTGATTTAAGTCCATAAAATCAGGAAAAAAAAATTATTTTAAATTTATTTCAAATTAATGAACCGAATTAAATCGACACTTATTAGTTCAATCGGTTCAATTTATCTTTTACCATTAATTTGGAACAATTTGAACCAAATCCAAACTGAAAATTTTAAATCGAGTTGAAATATGACTTAAACCGAATTGAAAATGCATTCTTAATTGTAATATTATTTTCAAATAAGCATAGGGTTAAATCTAGCTTTTATTCTATATAATGAATTTGTCATATTAAAAGTTGGGAATTTGCCATCTTTTTGGTCACATCCACTAAACTTTTGTTGTCTTTACATTGTTAATATTTAGGAGTTGTTAGCTCCATAGTTAATAGTGTTTCCTATGATGTTGAAATGTAAATCGAATGCTCTGTTTCTAGAGGTTCAACAAGGCAGATTGGCATCTAATGATGTCTTCTCATTGGTCCACATGGATAATGCCATCTACTAGTTGGTGACAAAAGACAATACACTATGGTACAATTTACACTTGTTTTCTAACCATATTATAAAAATTTAATACAATGGAAAGCATTATAATTATAATTGAGAGGTAAATTTTTATTCAATTTACGAAATAAAAATTAATAATTTTAATTTTAAAATATATTTAAAATTTATCGTTATGTTTTCGTTATTTTGTATATATGGTGTACTTATATTTTTATCGCAAACATTAAAAAATATTTAAGTAAATTAAAAAAAAATTACAACCACCTCCATGCCTTCTAAGACTAGGCAATCATGGGTTTGTCTCTTTAATGGAGCCATAGACCTAATTCATTTTAATACGAACACAGAGACAAATTTTGATATGAAAATCCAATAACTTCAACATTGTGGCCGAAAATGGACCTTCTACGATGGGGAAAGACGCCCACTAATCCTTGTTAATTCAAAGGATAAGCAACCCTAATCATGCCAAATTAGGCCTATAATGTTCAAATTAGTACGTAATTACATTGTTTAATTACTGACTTTATTTGGCAAAAGCAAATGATTAGTAACATAAAAGTTGGATTTATACTAAACCCCATCTGCACGCCACCAACAAAACCGCCCCTCTCGATAATCTCGTCAACAAAAATGAGGAGGATTGTGTTAGCTCCAATGGCCATCGCTACGACGTCGTTGCGTTGGGCATTTACTTAATTTTATATTAATTAAACTAGTGACACAGGTAAGAAGTTCAACCGTTGGCTCCTCCTGCCTCACCTTGTGATTATGTTATTAAATTAATTTTAATGACGCTGCGGATCACGCGCGAATACGTAGTTTCTGTTCCTGATTTCTGGACGGTGGGTCCTACAGATGACCTGCTTTCCGACATGTCGGGTCGGGAACCGTAGAACGCAACCAAGTTGCGATGCAACAGCCGGATTCCAACAAAGGGTCAAATCCACACAGTTCCTACTTCGAACGGTGCGAGTATGATTACCAAAATGTCCTTCATATTTGTCCGATTTACTATTTTGGTTTTTGGCTCGTGATATTTGACATTCCATGCAAGCTGGCTTTGCGGCAATTCAAATTGCCAGCCAACCCCGTGAGTGTTTCTAGGAAAGCAGATAATAATGTGAACATTTGTTATCATATTATATTATATATTAATATTTTATTAAAAATTAAAAAAATTAACAAATTATAATAATATTTGATAAAGTCTCTCGCAGGAGACTGCTTTTTGTTGACTAACCAGAGATCAATTCGACGAGGAGAGCTAGTGACCACCGATTGCTTTGCATACTCGAGTCTCTTCACAATTAGGAAGGATTGGTGGGAGGAAAATGTCAAATAAAGTAACGATTGGGTCAGGATTGATATGTCCGATTTCATTTTCGAAAAGGGTTAGAGGGATATTATCAATTATGGTTCATGCTTTGACGTGTCGGTACTGGTACAATTCACGTATTGTGTTGTATAATTAATGATGTATCTTGGCATTATAATCTTAATTGTTAGTGGAAGTGCTTTTCCAAACAACAGAAGCGCTTTTTCATTTTCTCGGTAGCAAGTTGAGAGTTGATATTGACAGAGAAGGAAAATATCTCTCTCTTCAAGGCCTCCTCTGCCGACGATATATCAACGGTGCCGGCATTGATATGTACTGTAAAACTCTATTTGCGCCGTTGATATTATGATATTTATTGGAATAAATCAGTCAATTGATGACCCAGTTAATCAGCTGATTATCATGTTAATTACTGATTAAGAATAATAATTATGAAAATTATGGAGGGTAATTCAGTAAACACACTGCAGAAACCGTCGTAGATTTGTAACACTGACAACTATAAGACAACGAGAAACCGAGGTGAAGCAGAATTCTATTATAAAAAGGGCAACGGCAGACCACTGAACATCTGTACAGTACAGCTCTCTGTTGGGTTGAGTTGTGGCTGCGGAGCTGCATCCTGCTTCGACCCACGGGCGGCCATGGAACCCGGGGATCGTTACTCTCCGCCTCCGCCTGCCCCACCTCCTCCTCCACCGCCCCCATCCTCTAAAATTGTCAGAACCCCCACCACCCTTCTCAACAGATACCAACTTACTCGCTTCCTAGGCCGCGGCAGCTTTGCCAAAGTCTATCAAGCTAAATCTCTCGTTGATGATTCTGTCGTGGCGGTTAAAATTATTGACAAGAATAAATCTTTCGATGCAGCTATGGAGTCGCGGATTATCAGGGAAGTTGACGCCATGCGTCGCCTGCAGAATCACCCTAATATTCTTAAAATACATGAAGTGATGGCCACCAAGACTAAGATCTGCCTCGTAATGGAATTCGCTTCCGGTGGAGAGCTCTTTACCAAAGTTCGCCATAAACCACTAAAGGAGTCTGTTGCCCGCCGTTACTTTCAGCAGCTGTTGTCGGCTCTCCACTTCTGTCACCAAAACGGAGTAGCTCACCGTGATGTGAAGCCACAAAACATTCTGTTGGACCAGGATGGGAACTTGAAAGTTTCTGATTTTGGGTTGTCAGCTTTGCCGGAGCAGCTTAAGAACGGGATGCTGCACACGGCGTGTGGTACTCCGGCTTACACGGCTCCCGAGGTGTTAGCCCGGCGTGGCTACGATGGAGCCAAAGCGGATGCATGGTCTTGTGGAGTGATGTTATACGCGATGCTTGCAAGTTCTGTGCCGTTTGAAGATAGCAATCTTGTAGCCATGTATAAGAAGATTCAACGAAGAGAGTATGAGTTTCCATCTTGGATTTCCAAGCCGGCAAAATCCGTAATCTATCGGCTTCTTGATCCCAATCCCAAAACAAGAATGAGCGTAGAAGCGCTAATTAATCATTCTTGTTTCAAGAAATCTTCGCAACAGAAGCAGCAGCAGCAAGAACAAGAACATAGTCTATTTGAGTCAGAACTAGTGTTAGCAAGTAAAGTTCGTAGTAAATATGAGAAGAGTTCAGGGATGGTTTCCTTGAATGCGTTTGATATAATATCATTATCATCAGGGCTTGATTTGTCAGGGATTTTCGAGGCGCAGAAGAGGAAGGAGAAAAGGTTTACAACAATGGAAAAAACAGAGGGAGTGATGGAGAAAGTGAAGGAGATTGGTATAAGGTTGGGGTATAAAGTAGAGAAAGGGAAAGGTGGAGGTGTTATAGGTTTGGGAAAGCTTGGAAAGATGGTGTTGGTGGTTGAAGTTTTAATGGAGATTGCGCCAGAAATGTCTGTGGTGGAAGTGAGAGTGGTTGATAACAGTGGATCCGGTGGCTCCCGATCGGAGTTTGACGAGGTTCACTGGGAGGAATTGCAGGCGGTGCTTGGGGATATTGTTCTTTCATGGCATAACAGTGATATGATATGATGTGAATAAGGGGAAATGCTTTGTAATGGCTCAAGGCTGATGATCTTCTTTCATGGGATTTTTCATCGTTTTAGCGCCATAAGGTTGATTATGGTTTCTGACTTCATGTTGGGTTTGATCTTGTAAATTATAAAATTTTCATAGTTTAACTGGTTTTAGTGTAAGTTTCTGCCTATCATTTGGCTGCTCTATGAATGAGGCTCTCAGCTTTAACATGCAAACTCAGGTCAAACATAGACTTTTCGTGCCTCGTAAATAAACTTAGATGCAGATCCTGAAGCAGTTCAATTTTAAACAAAATAACCATGATGAACATAATCCGGTAAACTTTGCAGTGCTTCTTAAACCACACCCCATGTTCAGATGCATGGAGCTTGCAGATAAAAATCAGTGAAATTCAGAGGGAATAAGAGCAACCGAAAACTTTGCGTTGCTTATGCGCTGTTCAAGTTTATGTGAGCGGCCAAGGATGCCGTCGCAGGCCAAAGAGATATTGCAACCATTCCAGGTTGGGAATAAAAGACGGAGGTCCCAGCTGAATGTTGTCGTTCCGCCGGATTTGGTACAGCAGATGAAACAAGAATGATGTTGACAGAATGAGCAATGAAATTCTTGTATATATACACGTGAGTGTAAACTTATGCTCTGTAGTACGTATATATAATAAGCAACAGACGCATTGTACAGGCGCTAAGAAGGGATATTACGACCCTAAACCAAGGGAAATATTTAGCTTGTATTGCTAATCATGCGATGCAGACCAATAATACAAACTGATTAACATAATGCTGCTAATAACTGAATTCGTACAACTCAGGAGGGGCCACAAAATAGGCAATCTGCTCCCTTTGGACTGCAGTCATAGAGTTTTCAAATGGATACATGATATACAACAGCTAAAAACGGTACCACAGATGCTGATTGTTATACTAGACTTACAGCTATACATTTATGAGGAGTTCCAACCAGTTTACTGTTTGAAATTTGTGATCCAATTGCAAATTGTGGCATAAAATCAGAGATTTCTTACTCAAAAAGCAGGATTCGGAGAAACTCTATAAATCATCATAATCACTATCATATCCTCCAGTCACAGATGAGAGGGTCGACATCCATGCCTGCAAGCCACTGTGAGCATCCTTCTTCCTTGTTTATTCCAGCTTGTTAACAGGTCGCTTAGAAACTCCACATTTCATAAGAACAGCTCCCAGTGACTTGAAAGTGCAATCATCAGGTATAATGGTAGCATTTACCACGTCCTTAAAAGTTCCAAGAACCTCCTTGAATCTGCCATCTAATGTATACAACCTAAGCACGTTATTTTAGCTCAATAAATCAGTCAGAAATCCTGATTCCTTCATCTGTTTGGCAATGCGATTGGCCTACCATTTCTCTTGTTCATGATCAACATCACTGCATATGTAAATTCATTTGCATCCTCCTTTTTCTTCATAATCTCAAACATCTCTTCCATTTGTCTTACCCTGGAGAGTTCACAGTACAGATCAATCATACAATTTGAAGTATAAATATCAGGATGCTCCTCCAATAATTGAAGCATTCTATAAGTTTCTTGAGCTTCTTTCAAATAACCAACTTTGGTATAAAGCTTAATCAAAGAGATGTATATGACTGCATTCGCAGTCAATTCAGCACTTTTCATTGCATCAAAATAATTGATAGGTTGTTTAACATTTCCAATATCTGCAAAAACATTTATTAGGACACCATAGACAACAAAATCGGGCTCCACATTAAATCTAATCTTCTCCTTGTATACTTCCTCTGCCATTTCCAACTGCCCTTGCTTCGCATAGCTTGAGATCACAGCACAAAAGGGGATACAATCACTGACCAGTCCAGCATCCTGCATCTTGCTCAGACAGTGTTTTGCTATGTGTGGCAAGTCTGCACCAGCTAAAATTTGTACGAGAGAATTATAGCTACATTTGTCCGGAACTACACCATGACTCTCCTTGCTATCAAACAACTGGCATGCCTTATCATAACTCTTTCTCATCCCATATGCCTTTATCATCACATTGAACTCAAAGAACAGTCAGCTTTTTCTTTTCTTGGCCACAAATGAAAGCTCTCTCAGCTTCCAAAATATAGCTCCGCTCCCCATATGCATCAATATGAGCAGAATAGTCCTCGGAACTCATATTGCCTGCAAGACGAAACCTTCTGAACCATAACCATGACTTTTCCAACATCCCAGCTTCAACATACATACTAATCAGAGCTGACTGGGTATATTCATCAATCGCAAGACCCCTTCCATCCATCTCTGATATGAGTTCTTCAACTTTGAATATGCATACAAAAGGATACGGTAACTCACAATATCTGGTTCAAGGCATGCCTTCTTCGTCTTTGAAAAGTAGCTTGCAGCGATGTTTATATCATCGTGCTTAGCGTGAAGGAAAATAAGAATATTATATGTTCTTGTGTCCGGTGGGCAACGAAGCTTCTCCATCTTCTTCATTAATGAAGCTACTTCTCCTAGTCGGTCATGGTTGCCATAAATATGAATCATCGTATTGAAAGTTACTGTGGTTGGAACAATCCATTCTCTAAGCATCCGCGCAAAAGTTTCAGATGCCTCTTTAATTTGCCCAGACTTCCCATTTGTATCAATCAATGTATTATCAGTATGCGAGCTTAAACTGCCATGTGCTTTTGATCCAGTTTTTCCTCTACCAAACATTGTTATTGTACCTCCTTCATGCCTCAAAGATTCTCTAAATGACCACTTCCCGAAAAACTCCTCTGCCTTTTGAAAGTCCCCTGCCTTCTTATACATCTACACAACAATTCCCATAGTCACCTCATCAGGCTCCATCCCTCGTTTATTCATCATTTTGAGCCAACAAACTGACTCTTCTTTGAGACCACCTTTACTACAAACACCAATGAGAGTACCATAAGTAGAATTAATTGGTGCAACCCTATTAACACTCAGCTCATTCCACAAACTCTCGACATTACTCCATTTTCGCGGTTTTCCTAAAATCCCAGGTACGATATTATAATGAATCACATTCAACTCATAACATCCCTTCCCCTTAAACCACTCGAAAATCTCTAAAGCTCTATCCCAACTTAATTGCTTCTTCAAAATAATGCTTCTTTCTTTGTTACTAAGGTTCTCTGACCATGGTGCTCAAGCCTCATCCAAATCTTTAACAGTATCCAAAGCCGGTAACATTGACGGAATGCAGCCACCATAAGAGGCCCATTTCGTCGAACAGTTGGCCTGCGCTTTACCATGCACATTCTTTAATTGCTGACTCTAGCATCGACCCGGGAGTCTTTTCTCTGCTCTCTATATGGGTTTTGATCGAAACTTTGATCCCTCAACTCCGGTTCATGGACTGCAGCACTGGGTTTATTTTACTTGCAATGTTTGCGAACTCCATTTAGCTTCTTGACTCCGACTGTGTTACAATTCTGAATCCATTTTTGAGGTCGGTTGTTGGGTTATATTTTTTTATCCAGCGTCGAAACTGAAACTCCTGAGTTGCTGGGTGCTGAAGTTTTTGTGGAACAAAAAACAAGGAAACAACTGGTGTCTGACTGGACCTGCACAAACATGCTTGCAAAGGAGAAACGGGTATACATTGATTCCTGAAAAACGATGTTCGAGAATCACCAGAACTATGATTCTAGGGGGTGTTTCTTGCTCCTTTTTTTTTACGGGAATGTACGATTGGGAGAAAATTTTAAACAAGACAGTGGTAGAGGATCGGGTAAAATTTTTTTAATTAATAAAAAAATTAAAAATAAATATAAAATTTACTTTTATTTTTTTAATTATTATTATTATTTATTGATTCAAGTAGCCTGAGAATTTCTCTTCTGCAAGTATGTAATGGTTTGAATCTTGGCTGAGGTTCGGATCGGGTGATATTGGCCCCGGGTTGGGATATTGTCCATGGTCGTGTTGGGTAGCCCATCCTTTCTCTCTTTTCGAAAAAGACACAAATTATACCAGACCCTAACATAAGCTACATGTCGTCTACAACCTCTGAGCAAGAACGACATGTCGCCAAAGAGTGTCTATTTAACGTCGAGAAGCTCTATACCAGAACGACATGCTGCTCCAATGAAATAGAATCAAGTTCAAGCGTGTACCAAACAATGGTAAACTAAACACAGAAATCTGTTTCATTATTAAGAAAGATTCTTTTACATGATGGACTAAGCAGCAGAGAACCTGCTTGAACAACACTAACAGGGTGAAGACTGAAGAACTTGTTTAGCAGATTTGATATTCAAGTAGCTTTGACAATCAGGACTTCATACTTTTACCCATCGGCAGGACTGGAGACAAGTCCATTGTGCTTATTTCAGTATTTCTTGAACCATAGTCTGCAGAAATGGAAAATGTACCAGAAATCAGAATGAGGCGTTAACCTCAAAACATGTTAGGCCCATGTTTACCTCTCAATTCCATGAACATCCTTTGGAAACAAGATGACTTTCGTGACTCCTGTCTCCTTTAATGCCCGTGCCTAGTGAATATATCAAATATAAAATCATTCAAAAGATCATAATATGAAGGTCTGATGACCATATATACAAAATAATTCAGGCATGCCTATATCACGTCCTCGTGTTTCTTTTACCTTGAGACACATTGCAGAATGATTGGGTGGTCATTCAAGCACTTGCAGTGGTTGCCAAACTATAAAATCTAAAACAAACCGTAAGCACAGCTTGCGCGTGCTAGTGGTAAAGCATGATGAGCAACCAGTTCCAATTGCAGCATAGGCGTGCTTGCCAATTTAGAAATAATAGTTTCTGCAGTTGATTTTATGAGAGTAACAACTTTCCATCAAAATGAGCAAGTTTTCACGATTCTTTTAGCGGGCTAGAAATGGTGGAATAGGTGTTCAGTGTTGTTTAAATGGAGAACACAGAATAGAATCTCGTGTTCCATTCTATTTCGGTTGCCTGGAATGCCCTCGAAACAACTGATGAAATCAGTAAAAGACTTGGCGACAATACCTTTCAGAGGTGTCATATTGGACACTTGCTGTGAAAGAGAATCAAATCCTCAACTGATGGTGATTCCGTCAAGCTATTTTTCCACTTGTTTCCGTAGAGATTCCTCATAACACCATTCAGACATATTAAGGCAGTAGAACCCCCTACAGGTTTTCAAGGTATCAAGAGTTATTGCAGGCCGTGATAACACTGGAAACTACGTTACAAGGACACTTTTTTCCTAATTGTATGTGTTTCATTATTTTTCATGGATTTTCCTACCAGCAGTTGCTGCCGGGATGTACTTCAATGTTCCGGCAACTTAGAATAATTATTACGTCTACTGTTGATAATTTTAAGAATTGGGAATAAAAATTATGCAAAATGGAATGGTTCACCTTTGATTGAGAAACTTCTCTCGTTTGTAAATTGTAATCTTTTTGAGGGAGTATTTGTTCATTGTAGCCGCGGTCTTTGTTACCATATTTAGCATAATCGAGATGGAAAAACCTGACAAACCCCACAGCTTTGAGCCCGAGATATACAATATGGAAAGGGAAGCTCGCGACTAGTTAATCAATGACTACAATACCATCAGCATCTGGGAATTTAATGGGAAATATGGACACCTCTGGGATTTCACCATCGACAGAGATGAAAGAACAAAGGGATGAATCTCTTCAGCCAAAGAGAATTGCAATTTGTTATTCATAGGCAACATTAGGATGGAAGGTATAGCTCTGTGAATTTTCTCTCATTTTGATTTTGCTTCAATATATGCATTTGTATATGACCTCTTTTCTCGTGTATACATAAACCTCATGAGAATTATGATGTTCTAAATGACATCCTGGCACCTTTTCTCAACCTTTCAACCAAACTCATGAACTGCAAAACATCTTGATATGGTGATCTTACTAGCAACTTCCCGATTGTTATCTTGAAATTTGAAGGTTTTCTTTGCTTATATGGCGTGTGAGCCTTTGTTTTCTTGCAGGGGCTGATTATCTCTCACTTGTTACATTATTTTTTGAACTTTTAAAACATTCTGTGAGTGAAATTTATTGGTCTGTAGATGACTAAAGAAGTGATAAGTTAATATATTGAATGTTTTGTCAAAACCTTCTGACAAGGTATTATGAGGACATTAATCATGTGAGGTATGACAGATATTCTAATTCTTACCGTGTCAGTTTGGAAAACGTGCAAGATGGTCGATAATAATGGCGCATACTTAAGAAAATAAATCAGTTACAGGCATTAATCACCTCCGCCTTATGCATATGTACGAAGAACAAGTTCTTATGACTCACGGTATCCCATCCCATAATCCAACAACTGTGACAATCCAAACTTGCTGTGTGATTTTTGTGGAGAATTTAAAATTGTCATAAGCATTTGTATAACTAGGATCTAACGGCTTTACTTACGCATTTTTCAATTAAGTTGACTCAAAACAATTAAGACCTAACAGGTGGTAGCATCCAAATGCCATGAATTAGAAGCAGATAAAGACAAGAGGCATCTTTCCTGAAGTAAAGACAGGCATCTTGCCTAGAATATTGACCAAGAACAGTTCTCAATTTCATTTGCTATTCTTAAATTATATAAAGATCTTTCCTAAAGGCATGCAAAAGCAAGAAGAGAGAGAAAATCGAAACCAGAATGAGGTGTAAACTGCAATCTTTCTCTTTCTCTTCTATGCTGTTCTTCTTTCTCTGCTATCATCACATTCTTCATCAATCAGAAGCCCAACCAAACCCCACAGGATATACTTGCCCACCAAACAAGGCCACCTATCCATGCCAAACCTATGCTTTCTACCGAGCATCGGCTCCTGACTTCCTTGACCTGGCCCCCATAGCTGACCTTTTCTCAGTGAGCCGTCGCATGATATCAGAACCGAGCAATATATCCTCCTCCTCATCTCCTCTCATCGCAAACCAGCCTCTCTTTGTCCCTTTGACATGCACTTGCAATTTAGTGAATGCGTCTAATGCCATTTCTTTTGCCAACCTTAGTTACACAATTAAGTCAGGTGACACCTTGTACCTTGTATCGACTACCAATTACCAGAATCTCACAACTTATCAGTCTGTTGAGGTTGTCAATCCTACTCTTATGCCTACCAAACTTGCAGTTGGTGATATTATTGTCTTTCCAATCTTTTGCAAGTGTCCTAATCAAACCCAGTTGCAAAACCAAGTGAACTATCTTGTCTCTTATGTGCTACAACCTTCTGATAACTTATCATCAGTTTCTTCTATGTTTGCAGTAGAAATACAGACTATAATAGATGTCAATGGAGACAACATTAAGCCATTTGATGCCATATTTGTCCCGGTCACTCGACTACCGGAACTAACACAGCCTGCTGTTGTTCCTTCTGCATCTCCTGCAAAGACTGAAAAGAAAGGAGTTAACAAAGGATTGGCAATTGGGTTGGCTATTTCTGGGGTCTTGTTGGTTGTGATTACAGTGGTGTGGATTTATAGAGAGGTTTTGTTGAAGAAAAAGAGAGAGAGAGATATTGATGAAGAGAAGCAGAAGCTGCAATTTAGCAAGGGAGTAAAGGGCTTGAAAGACATGGAAGTGAATTTGATGGCAGATGTTTCAGATTGCCTGGACAAGTACAGAATTTTCAAGATTGAAGAACTGCGAGAAGCCACTGATAATTTCAGCGAGGATTGCTTGATTCAAGGGTCTGTTTACAAAGGTTGCATTAATGGAGAGGTCTACGCCATCAAGATGATGAAAAGTATTGCCAGTGAGGAGTTAAAGATCTTGCAGAAGGTAAAACTTTTTTCATATACATTACAGATAGCCTTTGTTGCTGTCAGTTTCCCACAGAGATTATGCCATGCCAGAGAATAGATCAGGAGAAAATAGATGTTGTAGGTTTGTAGTTTTCGGAAAAAGCACGGTTCATTAGTTTGGGACAATGCGTAGTCTTAACCGGTGATGCATTGTAAATATAACTAATTCTAACAGAAGTAAAGGAATTGGAAAATGGAGAAGAACAAATTATGTCCAAAATCATTGAAATTATCACTTGGAAGAGAAACAACGATCTCTACAAGAATTTCAGTTGATGCAGTTGAAAACCCAATTTGGTATATGCTGCGAGGAGGCAAGAGAATATGATCCTGAAAACATGGGGATTAAATTACATCTTTTCTCTAATTTTAATAAAATAGAGGTTAGGTGAAGTGACCTGTTTAAGCCTTAAGGTTTGAGGTTTTAAATTACATCCTTCATGGGGTCAGAAGAGATTAAAATACTGAATGCTTAGGTTTGTAACACTTAAAAATTTAAATATATGAGCTGAATTCTCTGGTTTCTGTTAAATATATTTAAAGACAAATAATTGTCATAATAAATTAGTTTAGCTTACAGACGATTGATAGTGACAAATAACCTAAATTTTGGTCCTGCCTGGGTCTGCCAGGACATTTAGGCATGCTAGTTACTGCTAGTAATTAAACCATGGTCATTCCTTTGAAGGTAAATCATGGCAATCTGGTGAAGCTAGAGGGTTTCTGCATAGACCCTGAAGATGCAAATTGCTATCTGATTTATGAGTACATCGAAAAGGGCTCTCTCCATTCATGGCTACACGAGAACAAGAACAAAAAACTCAACTGGAAAACAAGGTTAAGGATTGCCATTGATGTTGCAAATGGCCTGCAATACATACATGAGCACACTAGGCCAAGAGTTGTACACAAAGACATCCAAAGCAGCAACATTCTGCATAGACTGAAATTCTTGTAGAGATCGTTGTTTCTCTTCCAAGTGATAATTTCAATACAAACATGAGAGCTAAAATTGCCAACTTTGGATGGGCGAAATCCGGCTGCAATACCATAAACATGCACATTGTTGGAACTCAAGGTTACATTGCACCAGAATATGTAAGAGACGGGGTGTTGTCCACCAAAATGGATGTTTTCTCTTTCGGGGTTGTGTTGCTTGAGCTGATATCTGGCAAGGAAGCCATAGATGAAGAAGGGAAGGCATTGTGGGCAAAAGTTGAAGGAATTTTGGATGGAAATCATGAAGAGAGGAAAGCGAAAATAATGAAAGAATGGATGGATGATGTTATTTTGCAGGAGGATTCAATTGAGAGTGTAACCAGTGTAATGGCAATTGCAATTTCTTGTCTGCACAAAGATCCTTCCAAAAGGCCATCTATGGTGGATATTGTGTGCGCTTTGTGTAAGAGTGATGACTTGTTTTTTGACATTTCAGATGATGGATTATCAACTCCTCAGGTTATTGCAAGACGAATCAAATTGTGGTAATTAAAGGGAGCTATCTTAGTGATTGGTGCACTCTGTATATGATTTAGAAATTAGAACAATAAATAAGGCTGTTTAGAACTTAAAATTTTTGTCTCTGCAACTCCAAGTTCTTTTGTGCTTAGAAATTTTCAATTGCTTGTGGCAAAGAATGAACCTACTGTCTGCTGAGACTCTTACTTTATTTGGTTGATCAAGTTTGCACTTATCATACAAGTGACCAATTATCAAATTACTTTGCCAATATAAGAGCAGGATTTTACTTCAGTGCAGACACTAAAATGATTCAGACATGTTGGTACAGAGTAATCTTATACTGGGATTTTAGGCCTGACTAAGCATTGCCCAACCGAAGAGTTCAGTGCCAACGGAGCTGTTAATGGTGGTGAAAGCTGGTGGTCGTATCGGCCCACTTTCATATGAATATACAACAAAGCCCTAAGAGATTGTTGGACATTGAACGAGGAAGATTCTAACTCATGTATGTATTTTTGTAGACGTAGACGTAGATGTAATTGTACGAGTATTCAAATGAGATGTATATTATGTCTGGTAGAGCATCAAATTCAAGCTTTTTGTCGACTGTGAACACTAGAAACTCTCTCTCATCTCACCACGCCTGCACTGCACTCACCCATTTACTTAGTGCAAGTCTCGGTTGCGATTGTGACTGTGAAGGCAAAGACAATGGCAATGGCAATGCCTATTTGACACCCAGTGTTGTCTGCTAAGCCCAAAAACAGTAAGCATAAGCGACAAGATTAGAGGACCATGCGATCAATTTCCCAATGGCCCACTCATTTCTTATCCCAATGACTCCCTGTTTTTCTATCACTACCAAACAAACACTAACAGTTGTTACTCTTTTCAATTCCTAACTTATTTCCAGATCTTGATCTACTACTTCATTATTTAAAAGATTTACTATTAATCTCCACAGTAATCTCATCAATCATAGATTTGCATTTGGATTTTTCTTCCTACTACTTTGTCCTGTATCTTGACACCAGTCAGAGGTTCACGAATGAACCAAGACCCAACACTCGAGCAAAGTTGGCTCGAAACAGCCGGCAAACCCATTGCCGTTAGTCCGAAACGTGCAGGGGCCTAGACGCGCAATTTTAGTTCGGACAACATACTACTGGGACGTGGGGTGGTCCCTGCAAAATGAAATGAAATTTAATGCATGCAGATTTTTCATCGGTAAAGGAACCATAAGTCGCCAAGCTTTTGACTCCTAGAAGCACGTGCTTATCCAAGCCCCCACGTGCTTTAATTTTGAAACATGCGGTCATCGGAACCCTCCAGCCTTTCTTTATTTCCCATCTACTCCCTGGTTGTTAGATGAATACATCATAAATTTAATATTATGTCCTTGCTTGAGAAAGCATAGAACATCAGTATCCACTGGTTCCCTTCGACCTCCAAATGTGTTCTGTTTCAATCGGGAAGACTAATTAATGAATTAGAAAATAAAATCTAAATAATTTAAAAAATGCAAATCTAACGATCTCACGTTTTCTTAGCAGAGGTCAAACGCTTGCTTCTTTTTTAATCCTCTTTTTCCTTCGGAGAGTAGCAGATAGCGAGCAATGATGCTTAGTCAGTTGCAGGGTTCGCATCCATGCGTTTTAACTCCGCGGTTTAGGCGACCAACTCGTGGTAATTCCGCTTCCTCGAGGAGGTAATTCAGTTCTTCATTCCGTCTCTCTTTCTCTTCTTTTTTCTTCTTCTTCTTCTTCTCTGAAGTGTCGAATGTTTCGTTCGAATGTGCGGCGTTTGGTTTTGTTTTTCGATTCACGAGCTGTTACATTCTGAGGTTTTGAGTTTATTTAATGGCGATCAACTCAAATGAAAACGAAGTTTGTTTTATCGGTTGGTGAGTTGTAGCTGATTTATTAACTGTATTTTGATCATCAAACTAAATTAGAGAGGAGAAATTTCAATTTTCTTTCACAACCATTGTTAACGTTTCGTAATTTTTATTGTACAAGTAAGGCAATGAATACTGTGATTTTGAGTTCAACATGAATATAATAAATCAAGCTGTTTTATTAATTGAAATGTAAGTGTTAAACTAAACGCATGCACTTGCTGGAGCTTGTTTTATAGAACGAGGACAGCTACATTCGAAATTACTTTTTTGTTTCAAGTTCCTATCTAGTGAAGTGCGTATACTTTGAAATTCTAATTTCAGGAAATTGACGCCATGTCAGTTTTGGTGGGTCGAGTCTTCGGCTTTACGGGCGCATAATTTTAAATTACAGAGTGCAGGTGAGTTGTGAAACAGTTTTATGCAAAGAATGTTTTTTGTTTACCATTTGAAATTTGGTTTCTTGTATTTTCGAAACCTCTGGTTCCTGTGGTTTAATGTATTGCGAGGCAAAATGTTAACCAGTGCATGTTGTAAACTCAATAAACCTATATAACTTCTAGAAACCAATGTTATGCAGTGTGAAATCAAGTTTGATTTTTAATAATCCATCAGTTGATCAATCATCATCTTTAGGATAAGACTAAGATGATCACTTTTCTTTTGTATTATTATTTCATTTTTTTTATTGCATATTTCATTCATTCTTTATAGCTTTTATTTCTTAACAAAAATGTACCATTTGGCCCATTTCCAGGCTGGATGACTCTTGGTGTATTGACAAAAGTTTGAGGGGTTTCTCTTAAATAAACTCGATAGAATGTTACTTGTTGCGCATGCGCACACATCTTCACATTTTATCTGTATCTTATTTTTTGTTAGGGTGTTGGTAGTATGCAAAGATTTATGCTGCATAATCATGTGATCTTGTTTATAATTTTTTGTCCTTCATTGTTTCAAGTGCCTAACCAGTCAATGCTGACACTCTTCCTTGTATTCTTCATTGTTAAGGATTTTAATAAATTTTGTCTCAGGAAAATGGGTGGCCAGTTCTCAAAGGAGAGGGGATAAGAGGGATACCAATATGTGTATGCATGTGGTAGATAATTTGAGTTCCAAATTCTTTAGGATGGGTCTGAATGATGGCACTCAGGTGAGCATCTAATGCAATATTCTGCAATATGGAAAAAAAAAGTTATGAAGAAAGATGCTTGATAAGTTTATTTGTCACTGATTACTTGTCTTTGAGCAATCTTATCTCTCTCCATAATAATGTTGATATGGGAGAGAGTGTAATATAGGGCACTTCCATTTTTGGATCAAGAATAATACAGTCCTTGTTATTCTCAATTCCATGATTTATTAATAGCAAAAGCAATAAAAGTAAATGGCTGCAGTTGGGCTGAAGTAATGGTGCATCACGTGTCCTTGGTTTAATCTTAATCATAGTATGCGCAAGAATAAAGTGGATTTTTTCTCAGAATATTTGTATGTTATGATGATTGTATGCCAGTGTATGTAAAGTTTTTCAGGTTGGCAGAAAAGTTAACTATGACTCAATTAATCAAAATATGAAAAATTCTGTTTTAATGGGAACTTTGGTTGCTTCTGATAGCCTCTAGGTTATGGTGGTATTGGAACTATAAAAAATGGGAGGATCAGTATAGTGAGGTTTATATTTCTTACATTCTGATGTGTGTGGATTGAATTTACTAATTTACTATAGCGATCTTGGGGCATCTCAATCTTCCACAAATAACTTTACCGAGGAAGTGAGAGATTATTGCTCATTGATCTAAATTCAAATTTCATTTGTTGTGGAATTTCCAAATTCCTTACCTGGAGCTTTGGATGTAGAGCACCTGGCATAAATTTTTGGGGAACAGACAGACAGTAAAATAACTGGCATGGGATTTTCAGTGTTATCTTGTTGAATTCGCCCGATCATGCTTGAATGTTGAAAAGAAGCTCTAGTATTTACTGAATTGCAAGAATACATGCTGTTCAGAACATTGTGCTTGATGGAAGATCAGAAGTTGAGTAGAATGGTTTTGCATGTAATGTGTGATTTTTGGCTAAGAAAATGAAATTGAATTGCATAATGCACCTTACTGAAAATTTTAAGTAGTGTGATCTCCATCGATATAATTTCACATCTCTGTGGAATGGAAGCTCATATCACTTCTAGCCATCCTTCTCTCAGACCAATCTTCAGGTTCTTCCTCTATAATTTTTTTTTCATGTTTGATAGAACTCTTCTTTGTTTGAGTTACTTTTATATACTCTACTAAACAACGAGGTTCACCCATAATGCATGCAATATGGTCAAGATTCCTATATTGTGCATTAACTTGTACTGTAATCTTCCTCCTGCTTTCAGGAAAGTATACGCATAAAATTTGATTTATGGATTTGATTACTCTGCACTGCTGGTTGTTATAATTTGTTGCAGTTTTTTGATTTCATTTGCCATAGATGCAGGGTTACCAAGCTAAACTCATGATTGGGTCATTGTCATCATATTTCTTATTTAGAATGACGCAAGCGAATTTTGTTAATACACTGGCAAAGATGATCCAAGACTTATTTCCCTCTGTGGTATGGACATTCAAGGCTCAAGGCTTGCCTTTCGCTTGTATGTCTAATTCCTTGAATAAACCTGTGCCTCTTAAGTTGGATGTGTCCTTGCCTTCATTTGAAGATGTTAGATGGAGCTTTGCACGGTTACTCTATTTGTTGAACATCCAACTTGAGAGGAATATTGCCACGTAAGTAAAGTATATAAAATACTTCGTTATGTCTAATAAGCCTCAGCATTTTTCTGTCAACTGGCACGAGTTGAGTTCTGATGTCGTCATTCAGAACTTCTTGATTCTCATTGTAAGATAAGACATCAGCATCTTGTTGTCAAAATGTGATTCATTCTCATGAAATAATGCGGCTGTTGGTTAAAGGCGTACTTGAAGTACTTGGGATTGAGATGTAATAGCATAGGGATTGAGATGTTATAGCGTACACTCTTCATATATCTACAAATTAAGTTTCAATTGGTCTGCCAATCATTCCTTCCTTTTCAACGATTTAAGGTTTTCTGTTAAATTTTTCATTCAATTATGATTTTAAATTTTTTTAGTTGATGAAAACAATCATATTTTAAAATTAACTTTTCTGTGTCAGGAATATCATGCTAAACATGTTTTGGAAATAAAGTGTTATAATTATGTTGGATTTAAGGGGCAAGATGTTGGGGTGTTCAGCTAGTGTGGACAACCATTTTTTTGAGTGGTTCTTGGCTGGAGTAAACCTAGAACATAAGTACAATCTTTAATTCTAAGGATCAAAACTACAATTTAACTTGTAGATACCAGAAGTATCTTTGAGCACTTTAGAGGAGAAGTATAGGTGAGTTTGATACTTGTATTTTTGCAATTGATATCAATGTCAGTAAAGATCAAAGCATAATAGTGATCAAGCTTCTGTAGTTTTGTAAAATTTAATCATCTGTTTTGAATCACAGATTTTCCTAATGTGCGGGTTTCTATGTTTTGTGTTTACTTTATGACTCTGGTTGTTTCTACTTCAATATCTTTGTATCTTCAATTTTTGATTTATTTGTTAAAATCATGCGTAGGTTCCTTGTAGTGCTCCTTGTAGCATGCTTCTCATTTGTTGTCATTGGTGGTTTTCTATTCTTCAAGTTCAGGTAATCTACAATATATCCTGAGAAAAAGTTTGATTTAGCCTTAATCTCATATTCTATGGCAAGTTGCATGTCTGATTTGTATTATTGTTTATCTACATTTCAATGTGTGGCTATGATTTTCCAATTCCTTGGAATCTGTTCTGTGAGTGGGTGTCTTTTGGAGAATTACCGTTCCTCTCTGCTTTGTAGTTTTATGAGAATCAATGTTTAGATGAAAAACAAGTTGACATAGTGACACATATAAATCTTATACGCTTATTCTCAGCATTGATCTCCATATCCATATCGTCATTATTGTAGAACTAGAATCATCCGTTTTGTTGTTAATGTATTATAATTTCAAGACCATCTGATGATTTGTTTTCATTCCTCTGTCTCTCTTTTTGTTTATCAATTGTAGACATTTATGGGGAACTGTAGATTGTAAAACCATGTGAGACACCAATAGAAGGTGTCAACTCATCTTTGTTATTGAGGTTTACTGATGTGAACACATTGTAGGATGTTTGAAAGTTCCTTAGAAATTTATTTGCAATTGGTTTTCTGGAACCTTATAGTTTTTATTGTCTTCATCTAAAAATGCATTTAGTATGAGTAATTCTTATCTCTTAAGAAATTAATTTGCTGCTTTACTGGTCAATTGATTATCACGTTCTTATTAACACAATGTTGCTGCTTGTAATGTTCACACTAGTTTACTAATCTGGGACATCATATCTTTAATAACTCAGGGATAACAGACAATCTTTGGAGGACTGCTTGTGGGAGGCTTGGGCATGTCTATGTTCATCATCTACTCATTTAAAAGTATGATGGCACCCTGTGATGTTGTTTATTTGGTTCACTTGATAATTTACATATGCTTTCATATTACGTGATTGTTAAATAATATTACTTGCAACTAAGAACATCTTTATGTGTTTGATTGTAGCAAAGAACACGTATTGAACGTGTTATTGGTTTTGTTCTTGCTATATGGGGCATACTTTTTTACTCTCGGCTATTGAGCACAATGACAGAGCAGTTCAGGGTAACTTCTTGAAAGAGAAATTGTAGACCAAGTTTAGTTATATGCCTATGACATATAATCAGAATTCTATTTGGACAGAATAATATGCAAAAGCTCAGGGAAGGGGCACAGATGCAAGTTCTGGAGACTGATCATATCATTATTTGTGGAGCAAACAGTCATCTCAATTTCATACTAAAGCAGCTAAATAAATATCATGAATTTGCTATCCGCTTAGGTACTGCTACAGCTAGGTAAGTTAAAATTGCACTGCCAGCATATTTACCATATCTTTTTGTGTTTAAATACTGGCTTAAATCACTCTTTTGCATATGCGGTTACAGGAGGCAGAGAATCCTCCTTTTGTCTGATCTTCCTAGGAAGCAGATTGATAAACTAGCTGATAATATGGCCAAAGATCTTAAACACATGGATATCCTTACAAAGAGGTATGAATTGTACGTAATTCCTTTCTGCTACATACAGTTGAACCTTGCAGAGGATATTCACTTCTACTCTTCTTTTAAAACCGTATTTTGAATATCTTCTTTGGTTGTTACCTTTGTTGGGTAATTCTCATCTATTGGATGATATTGCCTTATAAGTTTTGTCTTCCATTAGTAAAGCAATATTCCAACTCCAAAGTTAAGGCCCACAGTTGTCATTTTTGTTTGGCATTCTACTCCATGAGACTATTGCTGATTGGAAGGGCTTCAAACTAAATTAAATGCATGCAAATATTTTATTCAAGTGAAAAAACTTGTTAGAGAAAGCTTGATTGATTTATTGACTGTTTCTTGCGCCCTTCTTTTCTGTGGGAAGTCATTTTGATATTGCAACAAGGGAATTTTTGTTGTTTGCAGATAGTATCACTTATCTATCCAAGATGTACTCAGTTCTTTGTTCTAAGAATATAGATTAATGAAGGTGTGAATTGGACCTGGATGAGATATGATTATTGAAGCTTGATTTTATTCCATTTCTTACATTTTGGGCTTCATCTTGTGCAGTTGCAGCCTTAGCTTAACAAAATCATTTGAGAGAGCTGCAGCCAATAAAGCCCGTGCCATTATCATACTGCCATCTAAAGGAGACAGGTATGAACTTGGTCAATTTGAAACGAGTAATTACTTAATTGCGAATTTAATTTTGACTTGGAAATTATATCCTCTATTAGATATGAAGATGATACCAACGCATTTCTGTCTATTCTAGCCCTTCAACTAATTCCAAAGATGGAATCTGTTCCCACAATCGTTGAGGTATGTCGCTTAAGGATAATATTCTGTAATCAGGTTTTCCTTGCATGAAGTTGTGTTATGGTTTTTCTTCTTTGCTCCATGCAGGTCTCAAACTCTAATACATGTGAGCTTATGAAGTCAATATCAGGATTGAAAGTAGAGCCAGTAGAAAATGTTGCATCCAAATTATTTGTTCAGTGTTCTCGGCAGAAGGGTCTCATAAAGATTTACAGACACTTGCTTAATTATCAAAGTACTGTACAGAATTCTACTTTAGGATTATGTTTACCACAACCGCTTGAAAAGGGAAATGAAGGCTCGAAAAATTTTTCACAAAAAAAAACATTGATGGTGAGAGTGGGGGAAAGGATGGGAAGGAGATGAGGAAATTTTTAGAAATTAAATTAATGGCCTTTTTGTTGTGTACTCCATTATTGGAATTTTGAGCACTTCTAAAGTCATGAAATTTGAATGCATTTTTCTAATTTATGTGAGTTGGCCCTGCTAAATATTGTGTCAGTCCAGTAATTTAGAACAAAACACCCAAAAGCTAGCTCTGAAGTACCCGTCCAGTGACATTGGTGTTACTCTTAAATTAGGACGCACATTGGAACTCTCTGATTCCTTTTCATCTCACAATTTCGTAAAATCTAGTGAAACACTAATCAGTGACATGTTTTCATATTGCAGAAAATGTATTTAATCTCTGCAGTTTTCCCAAGTTAGCAGGAATAAAGTATAGGCAACTAAGACGTGAAGTACAAGAGGTGATACTATCTGCCAGAATTGATTTCTGCAGGGGCAGAACTTTTTTGATTTCTGCTAATTTTGTTTCTTCTGTAAATGGATGTCCTTTCAGGCAGTTGTCTGTGGTCTTTATCGAAATGGAAAGATAGACTTCCACCCAAATGACGAAGAAATTCTGCAGCAAACTGATAAAGTATGTAGACATGATTTTTGGAACTTATTCATATTCTCATATTCCTTTCTGTTTTAAGATAAATGAACCTTCATAAGTTGAGTTGCACACAAGTGTGAAGCTCTAAAAATTGCAAAAATAGAGGTCAAACAATTGGTGCTTTGAAAATTGACCAGTTTGACCATTAAAATATTGGATATATATTATAATTTTATTTTTTATTACTGCTTTCCTATTTAATTTTTGAAATATTCTTTGTCACTTAAGTTGTTGAGTTAATGCATTCCTTGTTCTTATTTATGCACCCCTTCATTGTTTCACTTGCATATGTAGATTCTGTTCATTGCATCCGTTCATGGGAGAAAGAAGCTGCAGATTGAAAATTTAAATGTTGCTAAAGCACATAATTCTATTCAAGATTTGGAATTTACAGAAAGTAGTGGTGACACTGAGATTGATGCCGTAGAACTGATGAAAACAAGACTTGGAGTGATTGTCAAACGCCCAAACAAACCAGGGTCAAAGGTACAACTTATGCAACACATAATTCTTTAAAATGACTAAATGATTTGGAATAGTTTGTTTGCTAGTTTGTGGAACTGGTTTCTTCCTGAATGCAGGCATCAGACTGGAGTTTAGGACCAAAAGAATGCATACTTTTGCTTGGGTGGCGTCCAGATGTTGCGCAAATGATAGAAGAGTATGACAATTATCTAGGACCCGGAAGTGTGTTGGTATGCTTTTATTTTTCAACCTTGACCATTCTTAGCTTTGTTGTTGGAACTCAAGAGTGTAAATCCAAGCTGCAACTGGGCATGACCGTGAATATTTAGAAGGTGTTCATATTAAATATGCCATAAGCATCATTGACATAAGGTTCAATAATCCAGGATATCTTGATTGAAAAATATTTGAGAAATGTAGGGAGAAGACTAATAGATGCTGCACAATTTTCATCATAGTAAAGATGTCATAGACTATTTAGTAGAGACGTAATTTAGTCACCTCTAAAAATCAAGCTATCCTGACCATTCATGCATGCACTTTTTTCTAGAAACTTATCTTCACTACATCTCATGTCTTTTAAGCAACAGGTTATACCTTGAGCATCTTCATTTTGATTGGTATAACCAGATTCACATTAAAGATTTCACTGTTGTGCATTTCCGAATTTTCAGTCATGAAACCTTACTTTGATGTAACCAAACGTAATTTTCTTCTGTCCTATAGATGATATAGATCAGATGTGCTTTGGTCTACAGTTCATGTTTTCTTCTGTGCAGGAAATATTGTCAGATGTTCCATTAGATGACAGGAAGAGGGCAAGCAATACTGCTGGTCAAGGGAAGCTCAAGAACATCCGGGTTTCCCATAGGGTATCATCCAAATCAGAACACCATCATTCAAAACTCTGTGTCATTTTTGTTGGACAATCAATTTCTGTCTTCTTTCTAACCTTCAATTTATTTCTTTTTTATTTAAATGCAGATTGGGAACCCTCTGGACTATGATATATTGAAGGAAACAATAGTGAACATTCAAAGCTCTGTCAAGAATGGTGAAGATGTTCCCCTGTCGATCGTTGTTATATCTGATAGAGAATGGCTTCTTGGAGGTAATGATTGGTGGTATTTCAGTTGGCTGAATGTAACTCTGCATTAATGATTCTGTCTTCAGATCCATCCAGGGCAGATAAACAGTCAGCATATTCTCTTCTTCTAGCTGAAAATATCTGTAACAAACTGAGAGTGAAGGTAAGTTTGGCCCGTGAAAAATAACTTTTTGGTATACGTGTGTTTACATTGGGGATTGTATAAGTAGTTAACTAATATTTCTGTAGGTACAAAATCTAGTTGCAGAGATTGGTGACTCCAAATTGGGAAAACAAGTAATACTTCCTCCAGCAGTCTCATTTAGTTTTCTTATGTCAGCATTTGTGTTTTTGCAAGGGGCACTTCCCGTGTCAATTTGTTTTATTAATACTCCTACAAACCTTACAGATTGCAAGAAATAGGCCATCCCTCACTTATATAGCTGCTGAGGAAGTAATGAGTCTTGTAACAGCTCAAGGTTCTGACTCTATATTTTCCATGTAAAGTTTGTATATCATTGGTTTTCTAATTTTGGAATAGTAATTCTTCATTCTGCATAACAGTTGCAGAGAACAGTGAACTGAATGAGGTGTGGAAAGACATTCTGAATGCAGAGGGCGATGAAATATATGTGAAGGTAGCTGGATAGTTCTCCTCCTCTGATATCTTACTCTGGTTCTTAATTATTCTTCTGAGCAGAGTTGCCCATGTTATTAAGTATTAGTACTCTGAATTCAATCCAAATAATTTTGAAAATGTTCAGGAATCTAGTGGCTGGAAATGGCCAATCACTTCCCTGTTTGTTGTTCTTCCAATGCAATCAGTTTTATCGTAGATGTTGAGACTGTTTTATATTTCAAGACTGTAGTTGGTGTACCAGTATATTTCCGTGATCATTTAAAGTTGATGTAATCTAGCATACCTCGGAGTAAGAAGCAAGCTTAACATGAATATGTAGTTGTAACCCTACCATTATGTAATATCCATCCCATTAACCTACTGCTTGATAATTTACTTGCATGTGTTTCTTCTGACAGGATATTAGCCTTTACATGAAAGAGGGCGAGAATCCATCATTCTGCGAGCTTGCTGAGAGAGCACATTTGCGCAGGGAAGTTGCCATTGGTTATCTGAAAGACAGCAAGAAGGTGTATATTATTTTAATTTCATCTAAAATTTTTATGCTTCAGACACCTAATCTAAATCTTCTTCTATTGCAGGTTCTTAACCCTCGGAAGACCGAACCACTTAACCTTAAATTGACTGACTCATTAATCGTTATATCTGAACTCGAAGGGGAACAACCGATGATTGAGTAAAATGTACATTTTTCGATATTTTACAGTTCTTGCTTCCTGTTACCCTTTTTATTGTTTGCAGGGGCATTGTTGTTGCTGTCTTGTATGAATAAGAAGTTTTGATTATGATCAAATATTCCCCAAAATTTTACAACAGGTGAGTGGCGGTATTCAAACTGTAAATTTGCGAGAAAATCACTTGCTTCTGTATCCTTGCAACAGGTAAGGTGTACAGGAGAAGAACCCACGTAAATTTCTCTCTCTCTCCCTTCTTGTCACTAGGTTTGAGGTTAGCATAAATATAAGATTGTAACAGTTTTTACAGTCTATGATCTCATCGTGTTCTCCCATTTCAAATGAGAACAACTTTCTTAGGCATTCATGTTGGGCAGGAGTGAGACTACTGCCCTGAAAAATCACAGTACTGTAGGCAATCTCAGTTTCTTGATTGTAGTTTGTAAAAAATGTTGTTTCAATAATAGGTTTATATGGTGTGTACTACTGTATATTATGGGCAATGTAGTGATAATATATGTCTATGTAATATTTAATAATTTATTTATAAAAAATATATAAAATCACGAATTATTAATTAGAAATTTTAGTGTTGTATTTTTATATATTAGAGTTTTGGCAAATAAAGATTAATTTGAGATGATTTACTTAATAATTGTATTAAAAATTTTGATTTAATATAATTATTAATCAATTAAATAAATTATAACATGTCATATTTTAGAATATGTACTTAGTTTTTTTAAATAAGTAATAAATATAATTTATTTGTTAAAAATAAAAAAATAATTTTATTAAATATTATGTATAATTACTTAAATAATATTATTAAAAATTTTAAATTAAAATTTAATATTATTATTAATTATATTATATTTAATAATTATATTATTTTGTATCGAACTTGAAGTCAATAAATTAAAACTGTCTGGGACTCATTTGGAGCGCAAACCGGAAAGAAAACCGCGCGCGCGCGTGTGTTAAATAGGCTTCGCAACGAGTAGTGTATTCACTGTGAAAGTCCGTTCTTCGAACACAGACGGAGGCATCACTGTTATTCAATTCATCCAATCCAAAAGCAAACAGCCCTAAATTAGGGCAAAACAGTAGCAGAGAGATCAAAACCCGCATTTTTCGGATAAGAAGAAAAGTTAAAAACAAAGATCTCTCTCTCTCTCTCTCTCTCTCTGACTGACACTCCTTTGCCGATTTAGGAGTTACCAGCATGGCCCACGGTGGCTATGGCAGGCGGCGAGTCGCGGAGCGCAAGCCCGTGGGTCGCCGATCAAAAGGATTATCTGTTGAAAAGAAGCCTAAACCTAAATCGGTGTCTCTCAAGAACCAGATTCGTTCTGTTGAACGCATACTCCGCAAGGTACCCTTCGTTTTCTTCAATCTTTGTTTTTCTTTTGAAGTCAATTTTGTTAACACTTGAACACTTACTTGAAATTGTCCCCAATTTAATGAAACTAACTAAACCTACTTAAGAATTTAGTTATTTGGAGCAGAAAATTAATGCAGCTACAATTCTTCTGTGCGTTAACTTTTCCCTTTTATTGATGAGTTATGATACTGTGCGGCTTGTTGCTATGTTCATTGTACTGTTACTATTCTGTAATGCCACTTCTTAACTTAAGTTAACTCACTCTGCAAACCTTTGGATTGGGATAGACGGAGATTAGATACTTGTATCCAGTTTTGGCTCAAAATGTAAAGTTATGGTATCTGAAATCTTTGTGAGGTGGGTTTGCGGTGGAAGTATATATTGACTAGTAATTATTTGTTCAAGGAACTTCCGGCGGAAGTTAGAGAGGCACAGCAAAAGAAGTTAGACGAACTTAAGAAACAACAGGAGATTCACACTCGTCTGGCTGTGGAGCGTAAAATATTCTTGCGAGACAGGAAGATAAAGTTTTTTGGTATTCATCATCCTGGCATCTTATGAGCCTGGGACTTTTGTTGCATCTTTATTACTTCAGTTGTTTTTGGAATCTGTGTTCTGCTTAACTTTTGAAAGTGACGGTTGCCTTGTTTAGAAAGGAGAAAGGTAGAAAGAAGAATAAGACGGTTGGAGAAACTTCAACGTGCTTCATCTGGTGAAGCCCAAGATGCTGAGATTTCCGAGCAGCTTTCTAAATTGAAGGAAGATCTGGAGTATGTTCAGGTAAGCTTCATATTTATGCTTGGTATAATTGCTATTATTCTTTTCTTTAATGAATGCAATGTGAGATTTTAATTAATTTTTTTTAAATGAAATGTGAATTCTCAACTGCTATGATAACGTCATGAGAAGTTACAACATTTCTATGTTAAACTCTTCCAGTTAAGATTTGATGCTTGTGGCTACTTGTTAATTCCATTTCGTAAATTGACCTCTTATGCGAGATAGTGTCGTCCAGTGTACCAGCTTGGCTCTGCCACTGACTTTGCTTTTGTGCATGTGTGTGTCTTTCTGTGGGTAATAATATGAACTAAGATACTTGTATTTGAACTGCAGTTCTTTCCCAAGACTGAGAAATATGTATCTTTATTTACTGGAGGTGATGATTTGGACATGGTTGATAGAAGAAATAGATTGCGTAAGCAGATTAAAGCCAATTTAATTGCTGCTGCTGCCAGTGGAAAGGATTTGGAAGGTATTTTATCTTTACTCTTACCAGCACTTTGCTTTTAACATGGTTACTGGACTGGGGCATGTTGTCACATGCAGTTGGCAATCATACAAAGTGATAAATGATGATGCCCCTCTTCAAAATGTAGAAATAGAGAGAGGGGTAGATGCCTGTTTGTCTATGCTTGATGTGTAACATGTAATCTCTTAGTATACTTGCTAAGTTGTTTATACATGTTGTGTTAGAGACAATTATCCTCGTTAAATAAATTTGAAATATATTAGTCCTTATTTTAGCAATATGCATCTGTTGTGGGGTATACATGCACTGGAATTATCAGATCAGAGTAGTTTTTATATTGTCAAGCAAAGTATGTGACTTATTGGTTCTCAATTCCAAAGCATAAGATAGTAAGTAGACCAACTAGAAGATATTTAATCATATCAAATATTTGATCTTATTGACATTGGATTGGCTGGCACTCTCCATGAGTGTGCTGTGTTGTTTCTGTGAACTGGTAGAACATCTTAGTTTATTCACGAGGATGACATCTTTCATTGGCCTTATAACAGAAACTGGGAGCGAGGATGATGGATTTTTGGATTTGAGTGATGATGATTTCTTTTTGACTGGAAGCTCAAGTGATGAAGCTGATGCGGATGATGAATGGACTGATAAAAGTACAAGGTATTTGTGAGGTTGTATTGGATCTGTTTTTTATTGTGTTGAGAGTTGTGCCTTAGTCTGTCCGGTGTATGTACTTAATTTATGTTTACTTGTTCATTTCATTAGTTTTACTTAAAATCACAGTTTCAAGTCATTTTTGGTGATATTTAGAGTTAAGTACACTTGCATACATGTATCATGTACACGGTAACTTGTCATCATGTAGTAGTCTAGGAAGCAGGGTCCAGCCCTGCTTCAATGGGGATCATACAATGCAATCTCCCTGTATGACAATAGTCAAGATATTGTCATCAACCTTTTGATCACTTTTATATGCTATTTGGTAGTTCATATGCCTGTAAATTTAATATCATGTTGATGAAAGATGCATCTGGCATATTTGTTTGTTTTTGTTTGCAGGGAACAGGCTTCTAGTGCTTCTGGTAAAGCAGCATCTAGCATGTCCAGTGATGAAAGAAATCAGGTTCTTTTCTACGTACAAATATTTTTCTGTAATAAGAAAACATAACTGTTTAAACATATCTCTTTTTCTCCACTTGTCGATGTAGAGGCACAATTCTGCTAGAGCTCTAATGCCTCCTCCCCGGCCATCAACCAATGCTTGTTCAACCTCCATACAGGCTCATTCAAGGTTTGGATCTTCATCAAGCAAGAAATCATCAATACAGAGGGCTGAAATTTCTGCCTCGAGTAACACATCCAATAGCAGAAGTGAGCCTTCCTTTAGAGGAGGGAGTTCTGCAAATGCAAGAACTGGTCACAGTAGTAATCTAAGTTCAAACTCGGATGCTCATAAACCTCGAAGAAAGAGGAGACCAAAAAGGAAAAAACAGCAGGTATGTTACTTCTTGTTGAGATTTAATTTCCAATACAGCATTTTTGTTATTTCGTAATTTTCCTGCTGGGTTTATGGATCTAGAACATAGTTTGAGTGGTTAGAGATTCTTCAGCAAAATAGTGTTATACATAATTTTTTGTTATAATATATATATATATATATATATTGACATTATGCAGTACATAATCTCACTAGTTGTTGGTTTCAGGTATGAAGTGAATGCAATTAGCATTTGATATAACCCTGGCATAGCGGATTCATCTTTTGATGAGATTTGTGTAAACTGCTGGAGCTCTTCGAGCACAAATTGTCCTTTTCTTTTTGCTGAAAGAAATTATTTATTTCATGGAGGAACTATGGAATTCTGTACTTAAAACATGTTTCAGTATTATAGCTCCACTCCATGCATACTACAGAAGTCAGTAGTGGGAAGTTCTATAAGACAATTGGTTCCAATAGCAGGTATAGGTTGGAAGTTACTCTTGAGTTGGCATGGATTTCCCTCTCTCTGGGGATTTGTTACAAGTTATGCAGGTAAATTAATTCTGATCTTTGGGGAGGATGTTATGTGGTGAAGCTTGTGTAAGCTGTTCATGAAACAAATTTATGTGTATTGATTCTATAGTATGTGGTATTCTTCACATACCCAGCGGGGCCCTAAGTTTGTTTTCTCGGGAATTGAATCAATGCTGCTGCTGCTGCGTTTTGCTGGTAACATAAAAAGGCTAATACGGATTATTGTCTCATCTCCCTACAAATTGTACCATTGCAATACATTGAAACGTGATAATAACAATTCAACAGCAGAGGATTCTTATCCATATCATTAAATTCTTAAGAGGGTGCACTAAAAATTCAACAGATAAAAAGTGCAAAACAAGTGTTTCAAATGTCGTAATCAATGTTACTGGTAAGCCAATAAAAATTTCTTCTAGCATTCGCAGGTACAGCAACAGTTAGCATTATTAATGTTAACAAGGCAGGCAAGGCAAAATTGTCTTCTTAGGGAAGAGTTAGGAGGCTAAATAAGAGACTCACGTATTGAAGTGAAGTGGAGTTGTTCACATCTCCAAGAACCCCAATGAGTAACACACCCACCATCGGACTTTGATGTTTTGACTGTAATTTGGATGGTTTTGATCTCCAAACTAGAGGATTGCCCACACAATCATGATTCATCTGCTTCATTACATGAACTGAAACGTCATGCTAACGATATGTAATCATCTATTATAGTTCTCGTATTATTCTAAAACCCAAATATGTTAAGTTCTATGACACTTGAAAGCAGAAAACTTTGTTACTGGTCATTGGCTAATAGTGATTGCTGTTCCTGTCACTTTTCGATGCCCACTGGGTTTACTTATTTTTAATCTTAAGAAGCTAATTGGTAAAGCTTTATTGTAACTACCTTAAAACATCTTAACTTTCCAATTACAAATCATAAGTGACCATCTTCAAGTTACAATGCAGGAAGCCCCCCCAATTCAGAAAACAGATAAAATTTTAACAATTCCACCTCTAAACACAAGCACATGCAATGATAAATTTCTAAAGGAGACAGCTTAAAACATCTTAAGAACCATCTTAATCAAATGATTTTGAACCACAGGATTAAAGATTTTCTAAATCTTGAACACGAAGTTCATAACCACATCCAACCATCAACCATGCTCGCCTATGTCAATAACTCGTGTCTATTTCCATCTCAAACTCTTATTTTCTTAGAAAGTCAATGCCAAGCTCATGGAAAAAGACTGAATGGTTTTTATTAGGTTCAGATTTTTTAATAAAACACTAACAAAGAATTCTTTTGTCACACACAACTTTAGCAGATGGCGTCACTGCGGAGGAGACTATGCAACTCAGAGACGAGGTAATTAATTAATTAAATTTTTTAAAAAAAAAGAAAAAACGTGACTTTTGTTTTCATACAACCCAGAGAGAGCCAAATGTGGTTTGTTGTTTCTGACCAAACTGCTCATTATTTACAATCTAAACCCCACAACAGTTGGAAGTACTTTAAAGCTGCCTGTTAGAGACTGTTAACTTCCTCATCTATTTTGGAGCCGACGAAAGAAAGGAAATCTGCTCAACGAATCCATTCTCGCCTGTCAAATCCTTGAAACCAATCCGTTTCCATTGAGTCAGCAAATTCTTCTTCTATTCACGTTTGAATGCCATCAATCTCGCCCTTAAGTTGTCGATTAATTCCCCAGCCAAACGCTTGTCTTTGGACACACTTGATCTACGTGTACGTTGAGACTTTCCGACATACGTAGTTTTATTCATGTTTATTGAAGTGCCAGCGAGTCTGGAATTTAGGGGTTTCCGTTGAGCAGTGGCTTCGGTTTGACTTGTTATTGCAAAATGTGGAGCAATGGAGCTTCATTTGAACATGTAGGGGATGTACGTAAAGGTTGTGGAAGAATTTTTCTATTTGAATGCCGGACAGCAATGTTGCATGATGGACCTTTATGATAGATGTATAGACCAAGTCTGGAAGTTTAGACTGTTGATGGGGCATACTTGATCAGATAATGAAGCTGAATCTGGTCTTTTAGTTCGGAGGTTATGCCAAAAAGGGCTGCCTGTAGAGCTTTGAAATTACATAACTGCTTCAAAGAAGAAGGGATTATGCCAAATGAGACACTTATATTAGGGATCATTTCGGCTTGCACTTAGGAATTATAGATATGGTTGCATCAATTATTCCAGATTTTGAAGGACCTTTCCTTGTTCCTAATTTCTGGGTGTTGACAGATGTATGTAAACTTTAGGAGTATTGAAAGGGCTGTGCAAGCGCTTGGGATGGTGTATGTAAAGGGTGAGTAAAACCTAATGGAGTAGAGGATATAGCCGGTTCAAGATGCCGTTTATGGGCCATTCCTTCAGCATATTCTGTTGCCTTCTGACATAATCGGTAACATTCTGACAGATGGACGATCAAAATGAACTGTGATGGAGAAAAAAAAAGGGAAGAAGAAATTTATGCTGAATGCTTACTGAAATTCATACCGAAGCACCGGTGTATGGTTCTGGGCATTGTCCATCAGGATAACTCTTTTTATATGACTGTATTCGGTTCGAGATAAAGCTGAATGGCAAAAGACATTCATGTGTAGTGGTAGGTTGAGCCAGATGGACTTAGCTTTGAATATGAAACCTATGAAACCTATGCTATTTTAACTATATGAACTAGATCTGAACAGAATAATAATGTGGCATTAGTGTGGTACCACTATCACCTCATTATGCTTTGGAAGCAGTTTGAACTTTGAGATTATTGTGAAGCCTGCAGATCTCAAGTTTAGTGGCCGTTCGAGATTAAACTAGAGCTCGCAGCATTATCTAGACTAAGACCAAATGAAATACCTAATGTAATGTCCACAACAGGATGCCATACTGAAGAGAATTCCAGGAGTTGTATCTCCTCATGACAGATTTTGACAATGCATTTGAGACAAAACCATTTATTTTACAAAAGCCCTTTTTTAAGTAGGATTCAAGGATTTTTAAAAAAAATACCAACTTTTCAATAATGTTTTTTCTTCTTAATAGTGTAACAGAAGTGCCTCTAGCTCTTGTCCCTAACAGGAGTATAAAATTATCCTTTTACTCTTATTAGATGCTTGCCAACTGCCAACTACTTGGAGGATAATCCTATCTACAGATTTGATTCTTGTGCTGCGCTTGTTCATCATATTTAACCAATAGAGAGAAGACTATTGCACTAGAGGAGTTTCAAAAACAACAGGTTTGGATTACACTTCTAAAAATCTATATCTGAAATGACCCCAGCTAGGCTGCTTGCTGTTTGGCTTCCCATTCCCACCATGAACTAGAAAACAAACAATCTTATATTATAACTGATGTTGATGTAGCTTTTCCCTTCTTAAACAATGATTAGATAAAATATACACCCTGACCTTAGATATTAGCGAGTAAGGGTGCTTAATAATTGATAAATATACTTTGATTAGGAAATCTTATCGAGCAATGAGAAAATTTTTGGGGGTTTGTAAACATTTGTTTTGAACTAATATTCCCTTGGCCAAAAAGGGCTGTCAGATGGAGCCCCACGCCATGAAGCAAATGTATCTGACCACTGACTGCTTTGTGTTTTCTGCTTAGTTTATGAAATTTCAACAATAAACTAGAGATTTTATGTTTAAATAACTTCCTTTAATCCCTTTAATTTTCCTTTTGTTCTTGAAAAGCAATACAGCTGCCAGTATCCATGTGACTTCAAGCACTAAGGTTCATTGAACTTTAGTTGTTAAACAGAATAAGTTGGGGTCAGGTTTCCGAGGTGACAAATCTTGTTGCCAAACTGTTGCAGTAAGTCTTTCCTCTACCCTTGAATGATCCTTTTTAATATCTTTAAAAATTCGGCATTATCTTTCTCTGATTCATTCAATTTTTCCTGTCTATTAATGCTAACCCATTAAAGCATGTAAGGGTTGCCAGAAACATTATCTGACATGATTCCAAGACATGACTCTTGTGATTCTGAGTTTATTTAGATGTCGGAATGATGCCAAGATTTGGTTAATAATATGATTAACTACTAAAAGAGATATTTTGGTATATTCCAAATCCTATTAGTTAGAAAGCAGACATCTTATCCTTTCATGTGGTCACGATTCTGCAATATCTGCATTCATTGACCAGTTTAGATTTTAGGATGCTGCTATTGGGACTCCAACAGCAATTATGGGATTGAGAGTGTAAGTTGAATTGTCCAACTTCTCAAGTTTAAGAGGTAAAAATAATGTAAAAGTTGCAAGTCTTAAGGTTACTGAAGATACAAGTTTTACTTTTGAGGTTGTAAAAAATGGTATTTCTCTGTCAATACTTGATCAGTATTGTAGTAAATCCATGGGGTTTACCATGCATGACGAAATAACTGGTCTAAAAAGGGCCACAATAGGTGGGCAGTGGATGAATTTGAATTGAATTTTAAATTAAATTAAGCTAACATTTATCAATTTAATTCAATTTAATTTGATTTGTACTAAATAAAAAATATATAATTTTTTAAAAAAATTTATTAGATTTAAATTCAAAAATAAAAATTATTTTTATATTAATTAAATTTAAATAAGTTATTATTTATTAGTTAAAGAATAAATATAAAATATAATATAAATTTTAATATAATTAGTTTAGTTCAATTTTTTTAATTTGAACAAAGTTTAAATAAAAAATCGAATAATTTAATTTCTTTTACACGAAAATTAAATTAGTGCACTTTTAAACCAATCCAAATCATGGGTTTAATTAAATTCAGTTTGATTAGATTGGATTTGGTATTGCCCACCCCTACACCACATGACTTGTTTTATGAAATGCTCATATATGAAGCTCAAACCTGTTGGCAGCAAAACTGTGCTGCTACTTGGCACTCAATCTCATCATACGCATACACAATGTGAGGTGTTGCCCAACTGAGTGACTATGGCAACGATATACCCCCTCTCTCCTTACCAGCTGCTAGCAAGGAAAGTAAACCTTATCAAACCAGATGCATACGTGTTTACTTCGGGTAAAAGCTCTGCTTAAAGCTTTTCTTGTTTTTACTATTTCCTACATGACTTTCAAACTTTATTTACATGTTCCTGGCCATTTCTATTCTTCAAATTGTTGGCGTTGATGCACTTTTGGATATTAATATATGGAAAGGTTCCTCTAGAAATGGCTTGACTAGTAATGATACGTTTAAGTTGAAATTTAAATGAGTTGTTAAAATACAATCTTATCGAGTTTAATATTAAACAGTAGTTACAACCATTAATCTTAACTTTAAAATTTTAATTTTGAACCAAATTTTAATCCGATTAACTGCATAATTTTTACCACCACCACCGGTGGTAGCCAGCCATTCTTTAAGAAAATATACAAATGTTAAGTTCAAGGGTTATTCAAAACACTTTGAGGTGATAAGATTTGTTATAGGAAGAAAGGAAAGTTCCAAATTTTGTGCACATAATTTTTCTTTCTTCTTGAATGACAACAGAAAGGAATATTAATACAGGCACACACCTGCTATATAACTCTATATTTTTGTATCTATAATACACAACCAAAACTTGGACAACAAATTCCTTCAATGGTTCATGAAGTAGTTTTTACAGTTGCATTGGGTGCAACAAAATTCTTGAATACCGTTCTTGTTTGATGGGCTTTGCTGCTACATCACAAGATGATGAGAATACACAGAGATGCTCAAACCGTGCACCAACTGTATATGTTGGTGCCAAACTTGAGTGGAAAAAATTGTTAACTTCTCTATATGTTTTTGCCTGTTTGCCGTCTAAGAACTCCCCGGTTCAAGCTGATCCAGAGAGAAAACACTATGGAGAACCAGATCCAAAAAATTTTAGTCTTCTTGGAGAACCCAAGCAGCTGAAAGATTTGCATGCTCCCCCACTGCAGTGATCAGATTACAAATCTTTGGCTTCTCATGTTCTCTTCTGGGTTCTTCTGTTTGAGTCGTGGGTTTCATATTCCACAACCTAGCCCTCTTGTCTCTGATCCTTTCATGATTCTCATTCTCTTGCATGATGACGTGAACATTCTGCAACAATGGAAGAAATGACCTTGTGAGTTCTGAGAAAGAGAGAGAATGACAGAGAGAGAGCAAACTTACTCCCAGGGCACATCTCCAACAAGCATCCAGTCACCATCTTTGTCTTCATAAGTAGGTGCATATTCTGAACCTTTATAGCCTTCCCTCTCAGAGTATTCACCTGAAAAAGGGCCAGAAAGAAAAATTCCCATGTCATAATCATCATCAGAACCACCTAGTTTTCATCACAACAGTCAAGTCACATCAGAATATATAAGATTCAATACATATTCTTACCTATGGTGAACTTGAACATGTTTTCTAAAACCTTTAACAGCTCTGGATAGCCATCGTAAAGCTTGAGGTCAATCTTTCTAAGGTATGGTGCTCCATCCATGCTTACTTTCACAAAAATCCCAGGACCCTCAGTCTCGTTCTTCTTTTGCTGTAAGCTATTTATTCTGTAGGATCGAATTGGTGGCCACCCCACTATTTGTGCTCTACATGTCACAAACATACACGAAACAGCAATTAGCTCATATTTAAAGCATACACTTACTAATGAAGTACCATGAGAAGAAAGGTACGAACATACATACATATAAAATACATATACACACTTACTTTGCAACCGGAGCAGCTTCATCGGATTTATCCTTTTCACCGCAATCATCGGTGGTGTCGGGCGACGGACGCTTGTTATTTCTAGTCCTAATAGAAAGTGCTTGTTCTTCATTTTCATCAGTGCCCGGCAATCCCAACCTTAGCTCAGTTGCCATAAGGTTGAGATCATTCTCAAATGCAACACCACTTTCCATTCGGGTTTTCCACAAACCAAATTCTCTTCTGAGATGTTGTAATACAACAGAAGAACAGTTGATATAAGATTGAGGAAAGAACGAAAGAAAGAGAAAGCAAAGCGGGAGTTTTATAGGATATGAATATGATAATAAAGTGAAATGCAAAGGAAAAGGAAAGGAAAGGGTATAAAAAGAGTTGAGTGAAAGCAAAGGGTAACAAGGAAAATGAATCGAAATGCATGAATTATGGACAAAGGCAAGCTAAGCTGTCGGTAGCGACAGCAGCAAGTTTGAGGCAAGTTGTTAGGTTAAGGAGACAAAGGTGGGACAAGCTCCTCCGCCCATACGGAAGACTTGGGGACGGTCAAGATTCATTTTGGAGGTTGGGGTAGTGAAGTCAGGAGCGTTGATTTCTTCTTTTTAGAGGGAGCATTCCCATGTGATTGGGGTCCACATTGGGTGTACCGTATGGGCATGGCATGGCTATGTCATACATGGTCATCCCCTGATTTATTCCTCCATTTTTTTTAAAAAAAAATCTAACATTAATTATTATTGCTATTAATTAGTTATTAGCATAAGTAATAAATTTATTATTTATTATTAATTATAAGCCCATGATTTGACCTTACCCAATTTCAATTATGAATTGAAATACTCCAAAATCATAGCCCGATTCATGTTAATTGTTACAATTGTTTCACCTAATTCTTCATTATTATGTTTATCCTGCATTTGAATTCTTTACATTAGACTCAAGATTTGTAATTATCAATCATTTGACATATTTGAACAGGGTTAGTCATATAACCATTCATTTAAAATTCCATAATCATATGTTAATTAAGAAAAAAGAAAGATTTATGGTGAAATTATAATTTTTTTAAATTTTTTTTCTTTAATTTATTACAATTAATAATGAATAATTCAGTTTATAAATTAATTTTATATTTTATAATATAAATTAAAAAATTTAAACTATTTATTATTAATTGTGTTGCATGTTCTTAATTCTTATTAATAAATATAATTAATTATTAGCAAAAGTAATCTCATATGAACAAAAATAAACATGTAATACGTAAATGGAAAGCAATTTCCCATTGCAGTTTTGAGTCCCACCATGTCTATTGGTCTAAACCTGCACGGTATACTCATCGGATGCTAAATCATTCGGCTGGTGCCAGTACAAAATTATCAACATTTGGGGTCCATAATTCTCTGCCTCGAGCCCTCGTGCGCACTGGAAAGTTGTTCAATAATTATCATCTCTAGCTTATAAATATTCTGGTATTTTGCCACAGATCATAACTGAGAGTTTCTCTCTTGTTAAACTTCTCTTCCTGTTTAAGCTAATTACAATCATTAACACTTTCTGTTGTTGAACAAAATTTATTAAAAGCATAATTAAGCAGATGTTGATTAAAGGGCCGCTCGTGTTTTCATTCATGTCGGTTGGTAAACTTTCCAATCATTTAATACTGTGCCTGTTGATGCATACCATCTACAGACCTGAGGCATTAATTAAATGGTATTGAATTTGTGACATATATTTAATAATCAGTATAATATTTTAGTATACGAAAAAATAACGTAATTAAATTTATTTTTATTTTTACGGTAAAATCGATTTTTTTTACTGTAACTTCTTCTTTATAAATTATCAATTTTTTTTGTGTAAATTTAGTGTTGTTTTGATTTTAATTTGTTTTCTTGATTGTCAAAACAGATGGAGATATAGTTATAAGGAAAAATTAGAGAAAAGATGTCTAAACTACTGTGATATCATATTAAAGCTAATAGGCAAAAGAGGTAACGATCAATAGTGTAAATTCACTTGTCCTATTGAGATAAAATGCAGGCCTTGCTCCCTCCTACAGAGGGAATATAAATGAAGCCAGGTAGGCATATTGACACACTGCAACAATACTGCACAATGGTAATCCAAAGTGTTTTCCTGTTGTTTACCATGAAGTTGTTTAATAAAACTTTGAAACTTCAAAGAACCTGCACATATGAATACGATACAAACAATTTACAAATGATTTTGAAATCTAGCACGAAGTCATTCAACATTTTATCTCATCAAATCTAAAAGCTATTCAACTTTAGGGAATCAAACAAGCATGTAGTACGAATGTTTGAGCTATTTCGCTGTAATGTTTGAGCTTTTTCGCTGTCTTCTATCTATGATATTGGATCACATTATTTTTGTTGTTATTGATTCTTGCCCAAGCAAGCAGTATGAGGATAGCAACATCGATTAAATCTACAATGTTAGCTAAATTTCGCTGTCTACGGCAGGCTAGCATGGGCCTGCAGAAAAGCTATTTGTTAGCTTTCATTAATGGAGGTACGCATACAGCAACTAGACAATTGATCGGTTTGACATTTGTTCATTCCTTAATGGACAAGCTATACATGAATTGGATTTCGGCCTCTTTTGGATGTTTTGATCCACAAAATTTTCAAGAGTGTGATACTCATATTATGGGTAGATTGAATAATTCACGTATATAATTGCTGGCAGCATTGGCAGTTCGGCAAGTTAAATCTTCATTGAGTAGTCTGTGACATGGACTGTTTGGCATTTGTGGTGCGCAAAGATTCTGATTTATGTTTGTTTGCAAGACAAGGCACGTGTGGTTGTGACTGATATTATTTGCTCGAGTCTACTTCTAGTCTTCTATCGTCTGCAGGTTTCAAGATATTGCTGGATCCTTGTGCTTCCTTAAGACCAAATTTTGGGAAGAATACGTCGTGTTTCAAAACCCTTCTCAATATTATCATTATCATTGAGTGGATAATGTTGAATTTCCATTTTCAAGACGTGTTAAATCGAATTCAGTACTAACCAGACGAAAACTCAAACTGGGTAGTGATTGATAGTTGGATTTAACCGAAAGAAAACGAACAATATTACCCTTATCTGTTGTAAGAGAAACTTGATCTGGAATCAGAAACATGATAGAAAGTAACTAGAAAGTTGTCTTTATTTTGTTTCTTATAATATTTTAAAACTTTAATCTATCGATCATGAATGGTGGCAGTAGTTGTAGTAGCATATGCTGTTGTGCTTAGCAACACAAACACTGCGTCCCCTTTACACAGGTTACATATCAGAGGTAGATTCCTTCAGGTTTCTGCTCCTACACCAAGTCGGAGCTGATACCCTTTTCAGTCAGCTAATGTCCGCTTTATCCTTAAAAGAAATGGCCAGTAAATTAATTAACACTAACAGATTGAAAATATATATCGACAGCAAGCATAAGGGTCTGTACTAGAGCTAAGATTGTCCGAGAATATATAGCCCTACTTATAATTTGTTAAGTGGAATAGCTGGCTAGCTTTAAGAACATTACAAACGTAGATCAAGTTCCTCCATTTTTAGGGTTCTTAGACAAAGTGACAAAACAGAACCTGGGGTGGTCCTACCAAGCCAATGCATGCAGAAACCAAAATAACTCAGAAAACTCTTAGCTTCCCACCATAGACATGTTACAGAACATTATCAATTATGTATCCTATCGCTGCATTAAATCCGTGGGCATTCTTTTGTATATATGCGTTTACTTCTGCCACTCTGGCTACAAAAATTTTGAACCACTTCTGCTCTGGGGCAGAAATGGTCCACCATTTTTGTCTGCTTCGATCATACATACGTACATGAAATGAATCTCTACCACTATGCATTCATAATTAATTAATTTCAGTTTAAGTGCCTTTCAATTTATGTTTAATGGACCAAATACCAAACCTTGTGTGTTTTCAAGACATACTCTTCCCACCCACCCACTTCATTTGTTGTGGAATAGAAGAAAACTTGAATTCGATTGACCCAAAAACCATGAAGAATATTTGGCTTTGCTTCTTCCACTCTTGTTTAGGGCATGTGTTTCATCTTTTCTCCAATAACTTTTAAGTTGTTTACAATGGTGACTCCGGTGGTAGTTGACACTAACAGTTGCTTGAAAATTTTAAATTTTAATTTAAAATTAGTTATATATTATTATCATTATTATTAATTTAATATTAAATTTAATAAAAATAATATTTTAAAAATTAATTTTAAATTTTTAAAATTAAGGTTAGATATTGTTCTGTAAAATAAAGATGTGTAATCAAAATTTTTAATCTTGATATTTAATAATTAGTTATAATACATTAAAATATCATTATATTTTTTAAAAAAATTAATAATAAAATTTTAAATAAAAAATATTAAAATATATAATAAAAAATTTTTTAAAAATTATCTAATTGATAATATAAAATTTTTAAAAAAATACAACATTATTTAGATATACCGTGTACAAACTCTGATATTTGAATTTCAAGTTCCTACGTCAAGCCAGGTGGACAGAAGAGGGACACAACACCGGGTACAAGACAGAAGCAGGAAGCATCAGAAACAGGTACACGTGCGGTTGATGAAGCATCGTGGGCCCATATCTAATGAAACCACACGAGAGGTACAATTGATTGATTGCTCTGCCCTTTTGCTTCGTTGTCAGTCAGTCTTTGAACGGCCCCAAATAACTTAATTTTGCAGGCAGCTATGCATTGCTATGCTATGTTATGTACGATTTGATAAGGTAAAGGTGTCGGATTACAACTACTAGATGTTGGTGAAGCCACGTCTGTCCATCAAACACCACTCATCATCGTCCCTCTTATTATTGTAGGACCACCTTACGAAACTCCAAAGTTAGATCAACATCATCATCAATGCTCCTGGGACCTAAGTTTCCTCTTCATTGGTATTGCCCAGCTTATATTACTGTACACGATCATATCTCTTTGTTTAAATTTTTTTAAAAAAAAAGAATCTTTAAAAGGCTCAATTGGGCTCGGAGATGTAAATGGGCCCAAAGAATTCTTTTAAAAAGTAGCCCAGAGAAACCACTAAAAGACTTGAGCGCGTGATTACTATTTAGACCCTCCCTTTGATTGGAATAAAAATATATATATAAAAAAGCATTGGTAGATGAGATATGATGCAACTTTAATGTGTGGTGGTAGCATATACCAGAAGGCAAGATGTCGGTCTTGGTGGGAGCCGTAATTACCCTTTAAAGCCGCTGAGGACACACCCTATCAGCAATATGATCTTAGTATTAACTCTAGGGTCCCTTGACTACGGCCTTGAAGCGATTTCATACCATTACTTGCATGTTATTCCTCACCCTTTCGTACGATTTCAATGGATATGTCATTCTTATCATTTATTTCAGGATTCAGTACAAGAAAATCATGACTCTATTATCAGAGACTGTCTTTGTTACCCTTATGAATAGCATTATTCGGACGTGTGTTCTAAAGAATGTATCATCCTTTCATCAAGTTAGCAAATTCTTGTATCTCCGTTAGCGGATCTGAGTACTTACAGTTGTAGAAGATAAACACGCTTCCTTCATACCAAATATATATTTTGGATTGTTTTGTCACAAACCCATGTTCATTTCACTTTTCTTTCAAACTTACAACCATCGATTTATAAAATATAAGTAAGAACAAAAGATTAGGTGAAGCCCTATGATCGATGTTTGATCCTTTTTAGGTAAGGCATATATGTTGATACTCTTCTCAGCCACTTAACATGATTCGCTATCCTCTTTGATTTGAAAGTTGAATGATAAGGGTTAAGTAATTCCTGCATCGTATATTTTGTGTAATCATTTTTCATCTCTAAGCATTTGCCATTGAAGCCTTCAACCCAGCACCGAACGATTTGACTTGACAACCTTTGATATTGCTAATTAATCATTAGGCAATTATACATATAAAACCGCGTTTAAGTTAGGAGAAAGTAGAGATGATTATGAATTAGGGTTAGGTTAGGTTTTGTGATGCTGAATTTTAATTAAAACTAGACATTCCAAGTAAAGAATGCTATGGACAGCCCCCACCATGGTATCCATTGTCTCGAGTTCTACCAACATTTGGAATAATATTATTGAAGGGAAGATTCTCACATATTGCATTTGCAGGTCTAGATTTAATTTATTAATTAACTAGATTAGTGATCATTATGTGTTTAGTTTATTGATTAATTAAATTGTTGGTTAATGTGAGATGCCTGCTAGGGCTGCAGAAAGTATCATAAAGGCCGGATCAGTTTCAGATCTAATCCCTTGATATGCCAACACATAAGAGAAGAAAAAGTAGGTTAGCAACTTTGCTAAAGTATATTCTATTTGGGTTTCATTTTAAAGGAAACCCAATTTTCTTTTTTAGTAATAATCGTAAAAATTAATTTTGTTTTTGAAAAGTATACTTTGAATTCTAATTTTTTATATTAATTTAAAAAAATTTTATCGATTAGATTGATAAATATCGATTGTTTTGACAAATTCAAAATATTTATAAATTTATTTAAATAAATTTAAAGATTGTCATTGTACCCTTATATAAAGGTTGTATAGGGCCACTTGTGCATACTCTTGCCTCCTAAAGTAGAAATTTAAAGCATTTAAAGAAGAAGGAGGATGAGAAGGTAGGTATGAAATCAAATTTCACCTTCGAGCAACAACGATCTTGCCTTATGTGTGTAGACACTTATGGTATATGTCTTCAATGTTGTGGCCATAAAATAACCACAATTCCACCGGGATGTGCATGATATTGTGACCAAAAACTTTTTGTTGTATGATGAGGACCACTTAAAAAAATCCTTTGGGGGTCAGTGTCATTTGATTGTAAACAAATAAAAATAAAAATGTGGTAAATTATCTAAAGTAATGGGTCAGGTCACTTTCCTTATTAGATAAACATCGGTTAATAGCCAATTTGGGGTAATATGAAATAGGTTTCTTGTATTCTTATGTGAAATAGACTTGAGAAAGTTCAAAAGATGAAAAAGGAGTAGACTGTTCTTTCTTTCTTTCTTTTCTATTGGAGATGATAGTGTTTGTCAAAAAGGAAGATGTGGGCGTGACTGAAAAAGCTCAAAAACAAATTAAAGGATCGGTTTGAGGGACTGAGTAATTGTGAGATACAGAGCTAGCTAGGTTAGGCTAGAAAGAAACGAGAAAGAATGGGGTTGGCAAGGATGGTGACAGGGCAAGGGCACAGCTAGGGTTAGGGATGTTTTCCTTATTGTAGGGATGTGACCTATCTCTAAGTCACCGCCATGCCCTAAAGTTTTTAAAACGAGTGATTTTGATCGCTGCTACTTGCCTTTGTTGTTTATCCTGCTGAGGATTCCCTACTCAATTAGTCATAATCTCACAGTTAAACATCACATTATCGACAGACTTTTATTGAAAGGGGTGGTTTGTTTTCATTGTCTGAGTTGTGTTTTGGATTGTAGACCAAGAAGAGGCGACTTACTAGAGAAGCTGAGGAATAATCCATAAATAACGGGGGTTTATATTGGATAAATTATTGGTTCATGTGAGTTAGAGCATAAGTGGATGGTTCGTAGAAGAATCTTACCATGTACAAGTAAACATGTAATGAACATTAATATATGCAATTAATAGTAAATGATTTGGTTCGTGCTCACTGCAATATGCTTCTGTTCTCAGTATCGAAGGGATCAACTCCATGTAAAAGTGATTCTGAGATAATGATACAAACGGTAAATTGGATAGAAATTGCATTTTAAGAATTAGTTGAGGAAAACACAAGCTCGAGAAAACTGGTGCCGAAATCCTTTAACCGGTGGAAAGTAAAGTAGGAGGTTGAAGGGAAGATACCAATGACAAGTTGAATTAAGTGATAATTTATTGGTTTTTACGAGAGCAGTGGTAAGCATGTGCTAGTTGACCAAGAAGACTTGTATAAAATTACTCAGAGAAACAACTCGTAGCCACACATATTTCGAAATCTAATCACCCAATAACGTTCTCTACGTCATCAGGCAGGGTAAGAACCCCAAAATCAACGTCCCAAGTAAATACACGCGTCGACAAATCCTGCAGCAGATATGTTGATGTGACATACACATGCAGCTGATAGCACAACGGCCCACAGTTATATTATTGTGGTCTCTCTCTAGCAACACAAGAAGTTAATAGAAGAAGAAGAAGCAGTAGAAGTAAGATAGAAAGAAAGAAAGAAAGAAAGAAAAGGAAATCAAAAGCTATCCGGAAGACAACAAAGCTATTCCGGAGCGAAAGAAAACAGAGTTGTTGATTTCAATGGAAGTTGGCCTGAAAATGGCGAACATGTTAGGGGCTGAGCGAGATTTGAACTTTAAAGAGACTGAACTTTGCCTGGGATTGCCTGGTGGTGGCAAAACTGAAGCTGAAGCACCCAGGACTAGTGGGAAGAGAGGTTTCTCTGAGACTGTTGATTTGAAACTCGATCTTCAATCTAAGGAAGCAGTGGATCTGAATGAAAATATCAAGAATAATGCTTCTCCAATGGAGAAGAATCTCCTCTCTTCTTGCACCAAGGATCCGGCTAAGCCCCCAGCAAAGCAAGTGTTTCTTACTTCAATTTTCGTCCCGTCTTTCTTTCTGGACAGTTTTATGATATCGAAATGTTTAGCAAACTTATAAATGTTTTGGATTTATTTCAGGGCGCAGGTTGTGGGTTGGCCACCACTGCGATCCTATCGTAAGAATATCATGGCTCAGAAGAATCCGAGTGAGGAGAGGGATAAGGCAAGCAACGCCGGCACCGGCGCAGCATTTGTGAAAGTTTGCATGGACGGCGCTCCGTATCTGCGTAAGGTAGACTTGAAAACGTACAAGAGCTACCAGGGGTTGTCTGATGCATTGGCCAAGATGTTCAGCTCCTTCACCATGGGTAAGTTTACCAGTAACTTCATGCAAAATAACTTGAAAATCTTTATAATTTTGACATCATAAATTCATAATCTAACTTTATCATATGTTTTGACATATAATTATTCGAACTTGAAGGTAATTATGGAGCTCAAGGAATGATAGATTTCATGAATGAAAGCAAGCTTATGGATCTTCTGAACAGTTCCGAGTATGTGCCAACCTATGAAGACAAAGATGGTGATTGGATGCTCGTGGGTGATGTTCCATGGGAGTAAGTTCTTTCATTATATCCTCTAAAAAATAAGAAACCCTAATAATAATATTTAAGAAAACATATGCCAATTTCAATTAGATTGCATGATACATATTAGACATCATCTAGCAGAAAGAGCTTTGCTAGGCTGTCACACTGCTAGTCTGCAACATAATTAAAAGTAATTTGCTTGCAGAATAGACACTAAATATATGCAATAATTAACCTTTTCCTTTCGTCATCTTTACAGAATGTTTGTTGATTCATGCAAGCGCTTGCGCATAATGAAGGGATCAGAAGCAATTGGACTTGGTGTGTACATATATGTCTACTTTTCCCCGCATTCAATTACTTTGTTGTTATTTTATAATTTTCTCTCCTAACTGTGAATCAATTTTGTTGGCTAATTTCAGCACCAAGAGCTATGGAGAAATGCAAGAGTAGAACCTAAACTCCTATGTGTGGCTTGCTTATTGCTGCTTTCGTTCATGAATTAATTACAGTATCTCATGGTGTCATGGAAAACAAATTAAACAGAAGGGAAATCAAGCTCTTTCTCAAGGATAGATGAACAACAATGGGGCTAGTTTCAGCTTGGCGTTGTGAATGGATCATGCACGTGGTTGTCTGTGTATTTGAGTTTGAATGGTACATAGATATGAAAGATCTAGACATTTGTAATAGACAAGAAGCATTAAACTTAACCCTATTGTCTGCCTTGTTTATTACTGAATGCCCGAATTGTTCTTGTTTAGTAATTACCCTATTTTCGTTATTGTCATTGTTGTTGTCCTTGCTGTCATAGTTGTTGTTGTTCTCATTGCTGTGTGCTGTTTATTCCTTCAATTTTAATGCCATTTTTTTTATTATTATTTTAAAATTTTCCTCCTTTGAAAGATTCTTCATAATTTGACATGGGATTTTAATTATTATTAATAATAATTAATATTCGGAGAGAAAAAGAAGAGGGAACAAGAGCATGTGCATGTTGATGGGGGCTTGCATTCATGGCCATTAGTTTATTGACTGAATGTGGCTCGAATTTCTCAAAGACAGAGAGGGAGGGAGAGAGAGAAACGGGCAGCACCTGCATGTTATGGGATCACTCACTAACATTTAATTAATAGAGTTTAGTTTTAATTAATTATACAATTAATACCCACCACCTCTTTTAATTACAGATAAATTAAGAGCAATTAAAGTAGGTATTGGATCGAGCAGTGTGGCAGCTTCATGTGGTCGATCTTTAATGGAATGGTCAACAAAGTCTCTGTTTAATATTTTATTCACTAAAGTCTCTGAACAATTTCAAAGCAATCTCATTTGTGAAGACTGAGTCTTTAATTTTGTATTGCTTGCTTTCTTACAACTACTAATCACCCAATTTATTTTTATTTATTAATTTCTACTAATTAAATAATTTTATTACGTCACAGTAATGATATAATAAATTTATTTTATATAATTTTTTTATATTTATAATTAATATTAATTGAAAATATTAAATATTATGAATTTATAATTGATATAATAATACAGTAAAATTATTTTATTTAATATTTTTATATTTATAATTAATATTAATTAAAAATATTAATTAAAAATATTAAATATTATAAACTAAAAGGATTGATTCAATAATAGCATATTTGATTTGGATCATGACTTGATTAAGTACACGCCTTTGTCTGTCACCAAGTTTTGAAGAGCTTTGAGATCCCCGCATGGAAAGCCCAAAATAGTTCTGCCTTCGAAGTTGATTAGCCCAAACTTGAAAGTCTTCCATCTTCTGGACTGCATGCGGAAAGCTTTCAGGAGGAGGAGAAGTCTACACTGGGTGGGTAGTACACAGGGAGCCTGCAAAATTCAGCATCTTCATTTAGGCAATAAACAGTTCAGCTTCTCTCCTTAATATGATTCAGAGAGTGGATTGAATCTGACTTTATTTTCTGACACTGAATAAAGTTAAAACCTCAACGGAGACAGCAACTCTTCATTTCTAGAACAGCTAGTCATTTTCAAGAGGTGATGCCCCAAGCAAAAGGAGAGAAAATATATCCGCGTATGCAAATGATTGGTAGTTCTAATGTTCTAACTTGAAACAAGGAATAAAATTTGGGTCCCTGGATCATAAGTCCTCCTGATTAAAAAGCATAGATGATATAAGCTTGCTTGAAACTTGCATACAGTGAACCGTCCGGGCCATAATATATTGCTTGCTTATCAAAAATATTATAAACAACAGTTGTCTCAATATTTCCATCACCCACTTGAGCTACTCATAAAGAAAAATCAATGGCTATTCGTGTAAGCAAAATGATCTTGGCCCACAGTATACGTGGGAAGAAGATATTCCCAATCAAATTTCCCATTCCAACTCCAATAATAGGAGGAAAAATGCCTTTTCTAAGGCTGGGAAGGAGAGAAGACTGAAAACTGAACTGACATGTATGGAAGTTAGTGTTTCTTCTAAAAATGACTGCTACACAGTTTCAGAGCTTCAAAGACAGAAAGCAGAAGAAGATGATGAAGCAATTCCAATAGCTAAAGAACCCCGAGAGGATGCTGGCAGACAATTGGCCACGGATCCATTTTGGTGATGATTGGGATGTTATGCTTGATCCCTTGGACCCCCTCTTGCGATCTGAGCTAAGATGGTATGGGGAGATGGCTCAACCTTGTCATGCCTTTGATTCCGAACCATTCTCCAAGTACTGCGGCAGTTGCAAATATACACCTATCATGTTTTTTGAGTGTCTTGGTTTGACACAGTATGGGTATGAAGTAACCTCTTACTTCCATGCCACATACAAGACCAATCTCTCAGACTTGCTCCTGAGATCACTGTGGCCTGACGCATGGAATCACACAGCTAATTTAATTGGTTATATTGCAGTTTCTAATGATGAAGTGTCAGCGCAGCTGGATGAAGGGGCATAACCATTGCTTGGCGGGGCACAGTGACAAAGCCCGAGTGCTGATTTCACATACTTCCTAAGGCCAATTACACTGAAGAAGATCCCTTGTCCTGATCCAAGGATCAAAGTGGAGTCTCGGTTCCTCACTCTCTATACCAACGATAAAAGTTGCCGAATCTACAAATGCTCAGCAAGAGCGCAAACTTCAGCGGAACTCAAGAGATTAATATGGCAGTACAAGGATGAGAATTTGAGCGTAACAATCACAGGTCACGGTCTAGGGAGTGCACTAGCAATTTTAAGTGCATATGACATAGCTGACACTGGAGAATATCTTGGATAATGAGCAGGTTGCCCCTATGTGTTTTCTGATTCTCAGGGCCACGAGTTGGGAATAAATGGTCCAAGGAGCGGCTTGCAAAACTTGAGATGAAGGTACTGGGAGTGGTAAACATTCACAACAAGGCACCTGAGGCACCAGGCTCATTTTTCAACGAATGCATAGTGCCCACACTCCGAAAACTCGGTGAGATTTTACTGTGGTTTTACTCGCATGTTGGGGTGGAACTTCCTGTGGATCATACGAACTCCCCCTTCTTGAAAGAGACAAGCGATTTGGCTTGCTTCCATAACTTGGAAGCTCTTCTTAATTAACTTGACGGGTTAGTATTCCTTCAGAAAATCTCAGCAATGAACCAAGTTAAGCATTTGGATGCCAACAATCAGCTTAAGATCCCTTCTAACATAAATTTAATCAAACAGGCAGTAATGCAGTCCATCAAACAGTTCAACTGCTCCCTAACGTTTGTGAAGTACAAAAATAATAACATTATATTCTAGTACCTCTGACAGAAGGAACTAATTCAGATCAAGTTTATCAAATCTTCTATCATAAGGGAAAGTTATTTTCTGGAGTAATGAATAACTAAGACTACAACCACCAACTATTTGCCATCTTTGCCAGATAACCCAATCTTTCAGGAATACTCAGCCGATGCAACAACTACTAAATCAGAATCACCAATTTCCCGAACCTCATCTTTTTCTAATTATTTCACCATGACTCAAAACAGCCCAAAAATAAACATAGCATCAGGAATTAACAGCAAGTTAAAGGCTTAATGCTAATATGTCGTTGACTTTTTTATTTCGAATTGAACAGGTACCATCGGGAAGGGCCAAAATTTTGTACTTAACGACGGAAGTGACATTGCGTTGGTAAACCAGGATTCTGACTTCTTTAAGGACCATTTCTTGGTTCTGCCAAACAGCAGCAATGTGAGAACAGAGGGCTGGTTAGAAACCCAGAATCCCATTGGGTGCATTCTGTACGGCCAAATCTAGGAGATTTTCTAGAAGGAGATTGATTTTCTAGAACTAAATTTGTTATGAGGCGTTGAATATAAACTTCATCATGCGAGTGATGGTTGCATCGATCAAATATGCACGCGTAACATTAACCACAAAGGTGGGCATGCAATTACAAAAATTATCTCAGCAATATTACACAGCTAATTATTTGTCAGTCCCAATTCCAAACAAGGTTGAAGTTTTCCTGGCAATCAGGAACATACAGCAGAACATGGTTCAGTGATTGAATCCCAGGCTTACTATAACTACATCCTTCTGAACTAGGTTTTTCCTATAAAAAACATCAACATTCTGCACAAACAAATTCAAAAGTATCGGTTAACCAACAATGCAACAAAGGGTCCTTGGTAACTTATATTTCAACAAAGTAGTGCTATTCTGTGCAGTGCTATCCTGCATAGATGTTTCACATACTTCCAACTGATAACACACAACCAACTCCACATAAAAGGACAAGACCATAATGGTTCTTCTTCAGCTAAGTAGATTTTTAATTGGTGCCAAAAACTGTTGGCAAAACTATGGTAAACTTCAAATACCTCCAATGTGTGTGTGACTGCGTCTGCGTCTGTGCCTGTGTCTGTGTCCATGTCTGTGCATTAGCAAAATTTATCGTTGGATAACATGTTCCATTCAACATGAATGTTGAAACATTAAGAATGCTGTGCACAGATAAAGACCAAAAGGCTCTACCTTTTCATTCACTGTATTTGATTTTCAGGCTGAGAAAAAAAATCTTTGGCATTACGTGCTACCTCTGATTCAAGCACAGCTTCCAACAATATGTCCGATCCTTTTGCATTCTCTGGCACCACATTAACTGGCTAGTTATTTTAAATTATGCACTCAAAATGCATAATTGCAAACTAGAGACAGATTCTTTTAATAAGTCACCATGCATGCATGCTAGATAATCCTTTTATAGAATGTAAGGCAGTTTGTGTACATGCCAGAATAAAGGTTCATTCACAACAAAACATCAAAATTTTAACATGCATTGTCATTTCTCATATCAATTGTAGACTGATGTAACAAACTGAACTGATAAATTTCATTTTTATTTGTTTCTGCCAAAAGGGCATGGTCCATATGAGTACCTAGAACAACCATCAGATCCAAGTGAATTTTTATTGAAAAAGGAAACCCAGACACAACAGCAGGCTGCAATATCCTATACCAACCAAGCTACAAGGATAAAGCACTTTCATATTGTTTTAAGAACATTATTGTAGACTGCACAATAATCTTCCAGAATATCGGTCTTTCATCTCATTTACCCGTATCTTTCCACCAATTGCAACAATTCTTTATGCATCTTCCAACAGGATTTAATTCACAACAAGAAGTAACAAAAACCACAGATTGAGAATATGCATCAAATAGCAAGAGATGTATCATGGACTATCGATAAAAAAAACAATTTTAACTTTTTCCTGTTAAGAAATCAGCAGTTTGTTGTGCACACACAAAAATAAGTAGGATTTTCAAGTCCCAATAGCTTTCAATTGTGCCCAGGTCAGGACATCAGTTATTAAATGGAATTGATCAAAGACAAATGAACTGAAACAAGGAAAATAGAAGGAATGCAAAGATATAGAAACAATAACTGATTATTTGAAATTGTAGTTACCCTTGCGGTTTGGAAGCATGCCAGTGCTTTCAGCAGAAACTGGAAGAACTGTAAAAGGACTAGCTTCACCATTAGAATTTTCTATATCTGCACTGCTCTTCAAAGAACCACTCTTCACAGCTTGAGATTGGGCCAGTCTTGCATAAGCAGTAGCTTGGCTGTGTATATGTATTGACCCAGAGGGTTTTAAACTATGATCCTGATAAAGGTCCATATAAAGGAATCAAGATGATGCAAAACAGACTTTGCTATGATGAATAAAAGTAATGGGCAATCGAAATTAACAAGATTCACCACCTTCACCACACCGTCTGTTGGTTTATTCCCTTCTTCACATTTCTTGGATGAACTGTCATCTAATAACAAGGAAACAGAGAAAATGTAATTAGGATAAATAAAACAAGCATAAGTAGTGCAGTAGACTCAACTTTAGACTGGAAAAACTACCACTATGGTTAGGAGTAGGCTCTGAAGGACTTTCCACCAACTTTCGAGTCAAAGGACCAGGATTAATAAGAGATACACTACGGATTTCATAACGAATTGCCTCCAATTGTTGCATTGCATCTTGAAGTTCTTTTTGTACCTAGCCAGTAAATGAATGACATTAAGATGAAAACCTTTTCTAAATAGCTGCCGCCCTAAATTCATAATCAGTTACTAGACAATGTCAAGACACAATATGCACGAGCACCAGGATTGATTTTTCTTTCTTTTTCACACTTCAATTTGATAAAAGGGAAATGGAAGTGAAGCAAAGTGGGGAAAAAAAGGATAGAGGGTAGACCATTTCCCTATGTAGTTTGAAAGAAATGTTGACGGTATGAAAGGGGAAAGATTGTATCAGCCTTCTGAACTCACAAAACTCAATGCTTCCACAAATAGATGGAAAGGGAATGGAGAAAATTAGAATCAACAAAAAGATAACTGTCCTAAATATTCACTCTTATCCTAAACAAAAATTAAAATATGAATAAAGAAGAGCAACTCTATCCAACAGGGTTATTATTATCAAAAAGACAAAAAATATATAATGGTTTTCCTTCCCTTCCTTTCCTATATAGAATGAAGTTCTCTTCTCTTCACTCTCTTTCGGTACAAACAGATGAATTATCCCCCACTTCTTTATCTTTTCTTTCTTACCTCCCAAACAAGCATAACATTGGCTTTAGTGTGTGCATGCACACATAAGTTTTTGTTTCTCTGTCTATAAGCCCTGTTGAAAGTAAAATTTACCAAAATTAACTTTTTTCTGCACCCTTTAAAATTTACCAAAATTAACTTTTTCCTGCACCCTTTACACTTTCTTCTCTAATCTCATCAGATTTGACAGCTCTATTGTCTATCTATTGAATAATTCTGCAAACTCCTTCTAAAGGATTTCATACTTTTCTTTTTGCTTTCATATATTATTCAGGTATGTTTGGGACTGCTAAAGTTCATGTAAAGTAACACCAACTTCAATTGGAGACAACTCACATTTCCCGGTTACATTTGACATCAGGTTATTCCATCTCACAGCAACTGCGTACAGGATATCAATCCCGAACATAATCTTAGATTTTAAATTCGATTCTATTTAAATGCAACCTGTTAATCAATATCGTGCTCAAAGCGCACACGCGCGCGCACAGATGTAGAAAAAGGCTCGTTTCATGTTCTACACGAAACACATTTTACTAACATCATTTTGATAGAACATACAAAGGAAACTAGATATCTTCACAATCTAGCAATTTAAATAACCAAACATGACCATGCCTATTCTTCTTTGTTCTCCAAGCAAACGAGTCCACGTAATACGGATTACTTCATTCATGTTGTAATAAACAAGAGGGTCCAGAACCAAAGTACCTGGCGAGCCTGAGATTGTTGCATAACATTATCAAATTGCCCACGAGCTAATTGAACGTACCCAATCGCCCGACCAGCTAATCTCCCTGCAGTTCTTGCAATTCGAGGAAGATCTTTAGGTCCTATAGCAAATAAAAACCCATTACAATTTTATTACTCTAAAACAAACAAACCAATTAAATAATGTAATGCTTCAGAAAGAGCAGAGGGAGCACCAACAAGAGCAGCCGTGGCACCGATTATGAGGAAGAGCTCTCCGTACGAAATGCCGAACATAATGCACCGCCCTGTTTTCGTTCAGACTTCTTACTCAGCAACGAAGAGCGAGCGAGAGAGTAAGATAAGCTTTTGAAAGTTGTAGCTTAAACATAAATCGGTCTTGTAACAGTGATTTCGGTATCCAAAAGACGAGAAAAATCAGCGAAGAATAGAGACCGGTGGTACGCTAAAGCAAAGAATCGTTTCTGCTGGGAGTTGCCATCTGCGTCCGTTGAAAAAATCGCAGGTGCGCTCCCACTGGTACAGACCGGCCCGAACAAATTAGGCTCGAAGAACTCACGGGCTCAGGTCTGCAAAAAAAAATGACGAGGCCCTACACGGTCCGTGAACTCCGGCTCATTTAGACTGTGACGTACCGGTCCGCGGATCTCAATAAATTAAATTAAATTAATTTTTATTAATAATTTTTATCAATTAACAAACAAAAATTAAAAAATAATTAATAATTGATTATTAAATTACTCTACTAACTAACTTGTCTCCCGTGATTAAGAAGAACTAATCATAGTAATTTAATTAATCATTAACGGATTTTAATGTGACTGACTGTCACAATCAGATGATTTCTGCGGACTAGTAATCAATTATACGTATACAATTTTCTGATTTATACGTATATAATTTATGGCAACATAGTAAAACAGTAGTCAGTCAGCAAGACACCCGTGACCCGCCAACCGTATAGATTGCCTTTCGGCGTAGTCGCCGCAGAGTTTTCGACGTGAGGAACTATTTTGTACTTACTAGACACATGTCACTCCATAGCAGGACATTCCTCTGCTCCTACCTAAGTCTGACCTCCCAAATCTGTATTGGAGATAGTCGAATCAGAAACCAACACGTAAGCAAGTTTTAAAAGAAATACCAGGTCTTCTCCGTACTGTAATTTTTCATTTAAGTAAATTCTGCATATCATATATTTATTTTCAGTTTTCTACTAGAAAAAGGAATTATAATATTCGAAGGATTCTTTGCTTAATTTTATGTTAAAGCTCGTTGCGATGTGATTGCGAAGGTGATGATTAAGTAGAGAGATGGCGCGAGACGCGTACGTGGTGCCGGCGGATCCAAAGGTGGCGGCGGTTGCGATGAAGAAAAAAGCGAGGTCTTCTCGGAGTTGGATGTTGTTGGACTCCAACGGCAACAGCACACTTTTGGATATCGACAAATACGCAATCATGCACCGCGTCCGCATCCACGCGCGTGATCTTCGCATTCTCGATCCCTTGCTCTCCTATCCCTCCACCATTCTGGGAAGAGAGAAAGCTATTGTCTTGAACTTGGAGGTTAAATCTTTTTTGTCTTTTTTTTTATATCTTCAACCTATCGTTTTTGTTCAACTTTTCGATTCAATAACTAATTTGTGTTTGTCTTTTATGTGCTTACAGCATATCAAAGCGATTATAACGGCTGAAGAGGTAATTTTGTTTTATTTTTTAGTTGATGATTCTTCAAGTTTCTTAATTTCATTCCAGTTTTCTCTGATCGAACTTAGAGAGAATTTGTTTTCTGTCCCGCTTTGTAGTGGTTCATAAATTTGAAATAACTATCTTATTCATTATGATTGTTATTAGAGAATCTGAAATCAAAATGATTTTTCTTAATGTTATTAATTAATAGTTCATAATTGGTGTTAAGATTTTTTTACGGTGTTTTCAGTATCATGAGCTGTGAGTACGGACTGTTTGGGCGGACTGTGATGATTAATTTTGTTGTGTAGTAGGTTTTGCTTCGAGATCCATTAGATGAAAACGTAATCCCTGTTGTGGCGGAACTTCAAAGGCGATTACCTCCTCCTAACGCCATTTGTAATGGGAAGGAGTATATGGGAGGGCAGAATGATGTTGAAGAGGAGGATGGTATGCCGCATTCTTAACTATTTTACTGATTTAGAGGACAAAAATGATATGGAATTTTGCTGGTGCACCTGGCTTATTAATAAGCCTCTGCATGAAAGTGATTGGCATTTCTAATTGTTTTTATTTTTTCTTCTTTCAATATATGAATGATTTGAATTATACAATGCAGAGTCTCCATTTGAATTCCAAGCTCTGGAGGTAGCTTTGGAGGCCATATGTAGTTTTCTTGCTGCACGTACAACAGAACTAGAGACTGCTGCTTATCCTGCCCTGGATGAGCTTACCTCCAAGGTGTCTACTTTGACTGTTTATTCTTACCATTATTTCTCTGTGCTTTCAGTTCATCCATTGCAATATGCGCACCTCTCCTACCCTCCCTCCCCTATTTTATACTGATAAAAAACGATACTATGTTTTGTCCAAAACCACAAGATCATATTTCCCAACATCACTTGTGCTGAGAGACAGTTTCTGTTGTCAGTATAGACTTGCACACTCTATATAACTAAATTATAATTGATTCCATACCCTATTTATTGAAAAAGTCATTTTTAAACAAGCTCATGTTTGAAATTTGGAAATATTGCCTAATGTCTTTCTTAATGTTCAAGTACAAGACCCATGTATAGGTGCTTTAATTGTGGCTGTGTATTCAATGGTCTGTTCAATGATTTAAATTAACAATGTGTTTTTGGTAGAATGCTTTGGAGATTTGGATTAGGGAAGGTTATCCTTGGGGAAACTTTCTTATACGGTTGTTTGTGGAACAAGAAGTTGTGGCGTTGGTGTATGGTAATGGATTATGCAAAAATAAAATGTTTCTATGAAGAGTGTCTTTGTAGTGGATGTTAGTTGAGTGTTACTTTACCATGATGTGTGGGTGCCAGTAATGACTTCAGAATCAGGGCTTTCTTGTCTAAGTATTCTATGGCATGTATGTTCAATGTTGAAAGAAAAATTTCCATTCCAGAAGGTGTCTGATGGATTGTGTTATGAAAGATGATGGCAAATCATTTTGTTCTTCCACTGATAGTTACGTCTGTTGGATACTCATAATTACTGGGATTGTTTTTTCTTGAAGTTGGTTGACTGGGGCCTCACCCTCATGTAATTAAATTCAGGAAATTATCCCTCTTTTGGAAGCTTGCATGCTTGTTGGAATTGTGATAGGGAAATTGTTAAACTCTTGATTCTTAGTTATCCAATATTTTAATCTTTATTTTTTTCTTTAAATTTACAATTATCACCCTGAATATTTTGATTCTAATTTCTGTTGTATTTGGTACTTATTGTATGCCTTCAGCCTGTAAGCTTACCAAGTATTTCTTTTGAGGAGAGAAATTTGTTTAGCTTGATCTCTTATTTTTTGAGAAAAAAAAACTATGCTTTTATGTTTCATCATTGAGTCAAGTTGTCCAAACTTGTTTGCTTTCTGACACCTTTTCTTCCTTACTAAATGCATTTCTCTGTGGGCTTCTTCAACATGCAGATTAGTAGCCGCAATTTGGACAGGGTACGAAAATTGAAGAGTGCAATGACGAGGTTGACTGCTCGTGTTCAGAAGGTATGTGTAATGTGTGTTTTGGTGTTTAAAGCATTCTGCATATGGACTGTTAAATCGTTTCTAGCTATTCGTGATTGTCTCTAGAAATCATGATTATCTACAGAGATTTGTCTAGTGTGGGAATTGATGAATTTGAACTTAATCAACAAAGAACTTTATATACATTGCACTTTATGTTAGGCAAGATTGTAATATTCTTATAGTGTTGCATCATTGATGTTGCAAACCATTCTGAACTAAGCACTTCAAATTAGATGCATGATAGAACTGTGCATGATGTAAAAGTAGATTATATAATCCACTTATCACATTAATTTCTTTAGATTGAATGCTAGTTTATTCTCAATCATATTTATGTTTATGATCTAAGCTAATTTATCAAAGTCTTGAAGAAATTTTTACTCAATTTATAGTTTAACTTACTGTCTATTTAGGACTTTCCTCTACATCTTTGTTCATTTATTTAGTTTGCAATATATTTAGCCAATCCATATGGGTATATTGTCCTTCTAATGATAGACATTTGTCTGTATCTTAGTAACCATAAAGGCAAATTTTAAAGCTGAAAAACAAATAACTACCCATCTTGCCAATTGCTGAAATAAGTTAATTAGATTGTTTTCAGAATGTCAAGATGGGTTGTCGATAGCGAAGATTGGGGCACAGGATAAGTTATTTCACTCTTAAATATCTGATTTTGTAATGTAGTTTAGAGAAGAAAATGTATTCTTGTTAACAATGTACTGTGTAATTTAAACTTTTTATCACTCTAAAGCCTTACCGAGTTTATCAAATTAGAGGCATGAAAACGTGTACTTGTTAACAATGTACTGTGTAATTTAAACTTTTTTTTAAAAAAATCACTCTAAAGCCTTACCGAGTTTATCAAATTAGAGGCATCAGAGTTGGTGAAAATAATCTTGGAATCTTGAAACATTGCAGTGAAGGGTTTTCCAGTGGCAATCCCACCTTGTGGGAAGTCCTTTGCCTCAGAAATTTACTTTATATCTTGAAGTGGAAATTATTCAGATATAAAATTTGTGCTACTTGTTTCATGTTCTTTAGCAGAATCATCCTTCTTTTGTTATGCTCATGTCATCTTAGTGCAATTAGAAGTAATCTCTTGGCCCTGACTTCATGTAGGTGAGGGATGAACTTGAACAACTGCTTGATGACGATGATGATATGGCTGACCTTTACTTGTCAAGAAATATGGCTGGCGCATCTTCAGCTGTTAGTGGTTCAGGGTGCCCCTAATTGGTATCCTGCTTCCCCTACCATTGGCTCGAAGATATCCAGAGCAAGTAGAGCAAGTTTAGCTACAGTTCGTGGAGATGAGAATGACGTTGAGGAGCTTGAAATGTTACTAGAGGTTACAACTTTAACTTCATTTACATTTGTCTTGTTATTGATCCAAAAAAATGTTGTCAAATCTGAAATTCTAAATTGGTGAAAAATCTATATGCAGGCTTACTTTATGCAAATAGATAGCACATTCAATAAATTAACAACGGTATGTGATTTCTTTCTTGCGTGGGTTTTCTTTTATATGTGTGTTAATTTCCTTTCGGTACTAGTTACATGAAATCATATGTGACATCCTCTTCTTTAAAGTTACCCATGATCTACTATATTTAATTATGTATTTGGTTTAAATATTTTGCATCTTATTTTTTAACATACAAGGTTTTTGCTGAAAGTTCTGTTGGTGCATAAATATTAGAACTTCTTAAGTTTTTTTTCAGGTAGAGGGGTCTTTGTAATTGTCAAGTCAAAATTTACTGTTGGGATGTTTTGTTTATGTGTTGGTCTCATTATAATATGGTAAAAAGATTCATTTCTGAAGAGAATTTTGTTAGATGATATATCTATGAGCCACTAAAACCCTTATAATTTATCACTGTGTATGAGTATATTCTCAATGTTAAATATTTGGCTCTGGCATGTATTTAGGTGACCAGCTCTCATGTTTGTTACTTGTTTCTTCGGAACTGTACATGGACTAAAAGAAAATTTTATGCAGTGGATATTATGTGTGGCAGTTCTATTTTGGATTTCAAAACCTTTATATTGGTTAGTTCATAATTCCATCAGCTCGTTATAATCTTAATCCAGTTTAGACAGCCATGAGGATGACATCTAGATTAGGTTTGGTATCTTATGTCATTCTTATATCCAACAAATGGTTGGCAATCATCAGAACAGGGGAAACCCTTTTTGCAAGCACTGAATGTTAGACAAGCTCAGAAATTGTTCCCTTTATTCTTATCTGACTTCATTTATACTCAAATGCTTGCTTTATGTAAACCAATTGACAAATAAAATTAGCCCTTTCCAGAATTCCCCTCTTGTCTTAGTGAGATGAAAAGTTAGGAAATATTACCTGAATCAAGCCTGCAGGTTCTGTATCTTAGCACAAATATCTGGATAAGAGATCTGTAAATGATGGATGAAGACTATTTTTCATTCTTTATCCTACATCTTATGTTGACTGATTACTGATTGTTTGATGTGAACTTTGCAGCTGCGAGAATATATTGACGATACTGAGGATTACATTAATATTCAGGTAGCCTATTTTGAAACCCTCCCAAAAAAAATTTATTTCTTAGATTTGCCAGCCCTCAAGAATAATTTTTCAACTGATTAAACATTAAATGTCCTTCTTTTCAGCTGGATAATCATCGAAATCAGTTAATTCAGGTGCTGTAATCTTTTCTATTCTGTAGATGACGTTCGTATTGCTGCTGGTTTCTTTTCTTTTTGGTTCATTTTTTCTAGATTACTGAACACTGGACCATTTGCATCAAATTTCTAAGCTCATCCTCTCTCGCTTTTCATGCTGCAGTTGGAACTCTTTCTTAGTTCGGGAACTGTCTCTTTATCCATCTACTCTTTGGTAGCTGGAATATTTGGCATGAATATCCCGTATACTTGGAATGATGACCATGGTTATATGTTTAAATGGGTATGCAAATTTTGTAAGCCGATCATATTTGCTTCTGAATTTGGAGTGAAATTCCCAGTCAGACCATTGACTTAATTTTTTTCTTTCATATTGGTAGGTGGTCATCGTCACAGGAATATTTTGTGCAGTGACATTTGTGGTAATTATGTCCTATGCTCGCTACAAGGGTTTGGTCGGATCTTGATTTATTGATCCGCCATTCACTGCCTGAAAGGATCCTTGAGATTTAACTTTGCGGAATGAATTAGTTCGCCAAGATTGTGATCACAAGATTATATCCCGCGTCTTCCATCTGCCTGTTCCATGTATTTTGACGAAGATTATTGAGGGGATATATCTCGCTCTGTCTCTCTTGAGTTATGGTAATTTCAGGTGGAAGAAGGTTCAGTTAACAAGGATACATGGTAAGTTTTATAAACTTTTCAACAATCTGATTAACTGATCTCAGGTTCCCCCACACTGAAAATTGTAAACAAACATACTTTCTTTTAACCCTTAACTCGATCATTTGTAATTTTTCCCCGCAGTCATCAATTTTATTTGACATTCACATTACACAATCATACTCGTAACCGCAGATCATATGTCGTTTGCATCAACTAATTATTATTAATTGACCAATGTTCTTGGGTAGCACTGTCTTTGCTAATTCAGCTGCTGCACCGACAATGATAAGCATACTGAAAGTGCATTTGTAAAAATCACTTCTAAGTTTAAATCCTCAAGTTGATTTTTTTCATTTATATTTTCTATACGGGCACCTCTACTTCGTGATGTCAAACGGGCCGGACCACTGCCTCTACTCCTGCTGGCTTAGCTCAAAAACTTTATAGTCAAACTATAGTCACCAAACAAATCAAACAATTTGAACATTTCTAATGTAGGGAATGTAAATAATGTTTCAAACCCTAAAAGTTTTAGGTACGTAGATATTATCCCATGATAGTAATTTCCAATTTAAAGATTCAAGGATATAATTTTGTATGAAAAGAAAATGTTTGTTTATAGAAAAATTAAAAAAATAATAAGATAGAGATTTATGAACATTTATCAAAAAAATAAAAATAAAAATGAATTAAATATTAATTAATAATTAAACAATAATTTAAAGGTATTTTTTTATTTTAATATTATAAAAATAAAAGAACGAAATTATGTAATTAACAAACACTTCTTCGACTATTCCTTCATCATAATTCTAGGGTTTCTTGGTTTTTACGATGTTCTTGAGGCTCTTTGGCTACTCCACAACAAATCTATCGTGTAATTGGTCATAATTCTTCCCCTATTACTTGTCCTTCCCATCCATACAAAACCCATTTCTTGTATTCTCATATGTGGATTAACTCTTCTATCCATTAACCAATTGTATGCTTAGAACAGTTTAATTAGTTTGCTTGCCTCTTGTTAATTCACTCAAATTATGCGATTTTTGTTTCTTTATTTAAGGACAGTTTAGTAATTTTATTTTAAACCTTTGCTTAACTATGCGATGGATGTGAGTGAGCCGAGCGGGCTCCAACCCGGCCCGGATCAGATCCAATCATTCAATTTTTGTATCACATATCCCACGTGACCATCACGCGATCATATCTAACCTGCGCCGACTATCCGTTTCTCATCCTCTGTGCGCTGCAAAAAGTCAACACGCGGGGGAGAAACTAACTGAATACAGTAAAAATGGGTTCGAGTGTGCAGTTTAGTCATATGCACCCACCGGCGCATTTTATCATCAATCCCTTAACAATCGTTCCGTGCGGTCTTCGGCCTTTCTCTTTTAGGAACTGACTTGTGTTCGATAATACAGAAGTTAAAAAATAAACATAGTATTACTATTTTATTTTAATTGTAAATTATTTTTTTTTCACCTTTCATGGTGTGATTTTTGTTAGCCACTGTACATTGAGCCTCGAACAGATCATCAAAGCCATTGCCGTTGTCTCAATCGAACAAAACCCGCGTTGAATACTCCGAATCACTGTAGTTTCTTTGCCCTGTTAGTGCTTTCTTTCTCGCCCACCGAACATACCCGGTAATCAAAAGTTCATTGTGCGCTTGATTTTGTTTGTTTATCGTCCCCAACCAGAGAAAATCTAATGATTGGTTGCGTATTGGTGACATGCAGCAGCATGCGGAGTACGTGAATATATTCATAATATGTTAGTACATGAGCATGTATAAGTGAGCGCTTTTGTGTGCTGTGTGCCGTGCGTATTGTCTATATAGGTTTCTGTTGTGTTTGGTGAAAATGATGCCAAACGCGACGAGCCAAGTGCTGAAGGTGAGTAGGGAGAACCTCGCAGCATGCATGACGTGTCCTCTTTGCAACATGCTCTTCAGAGATGCCACCACCGTATCTGAATGTCTTCACTCCTGTGAGTTTTGTTTCACTCTTTACTCCCTCTCTGTTTCTGTACATTTTGTTCTATTATTGATTCTTTTAATGAAATTTAATGCTCTGGGTTCTTTGTTGTTTACTTAATCTTTGGTCTTGTTTGTTGTTAGAGGTTGATTGCGTTGTTTCCTTCTGCTTATTTGTGATCTGACTGTATCGGGATTTATGTTTTCATGATCTGGGTTTAGATTATACTGTTGTTACTAAGGTTAATATATTGGGAGTGAGGTGGTCAGAGACTTGGAGGACAAATTCCGAATTGGTCGTAATTTTCAATTGTTCTGTGAGTAACATAGAATTAGATCGCTAGATAGTGGTGTTGTGTAGACTGCTACTATCAAGAGGTAATTTTTATAAATTTTTGCATGGTTTGTGGCAAAGCATTGGTTGTTTGTTACTTATATTATGAATTCTGATCTTGTCTGCACCATAAGTGTACTAAGTTCATTCAATACATCTATTTTTAGAACATTTGTCATGATTTTGACGATTTAATGGTTCTGTGTGAATGCTGCATCAGGAAATAGCTTTCCTATGACTTGCAATTTTAAAATCTAAAATATTTGTTGGCATTCCTTGTTGGATTAATTGCTCTGACTATTGCATGCTTTACTTGTGACACTGCTTCCTCAGCTATTTTGAGAATTCATTCTTTCTTATTTACATTTTCACGAAGTAATTATAAGTTGAATGAACCGCATATAAATCCATAATTAATCTGAACTAACTGATACATGCCTCTGAATTGTACAACAGTTTGCAGGAACTGCATATATGAGAAGATAACAAGAGAGGACCTTGATAGTTGTCCAGTTTGCAACACTGATCTAGGTTGTGCTCCACTGGAGAAACTTAGGTATCTGATAATGTTCTCTTATTAACTGTCAAGTTCATACAGCGGCTACTTGCGTAATGCATATTTAACTGGTTCATGGAATATGGTTGTTGCTTAATCATTAACAAAGTAATGTGAGTAAGATGTACTTGAGGAAAATTATTGATTAGTAGTTGGACAAGTATGCATGATATAACTGATTCTACAGTAGACTATGTTGTCTTTTCTGCACAATGTAAACTTTCTGGCTTGAAATGAGTATTTTCATACTTAGCTCCACGTCCACTTCTGCACAATATAACTGATTTTTCATATTTGACTCCTCTCTTTTCTGTTCTTTGTCCTTTGCTAGCATTTCATGGACTCATGGTCAAAATGTCTTAATTTGGTTATTAGTTGACACAAGATATGCAACAAGACCTGTTTCTTACATTTTGTTTTTGCTGAGTCTATTACACTGATTTTCAGGCCTGTTATCTAATGTTGCATATCATTCTGTGGCTTCAGATTGGAACTCTAGTTGGTTTTCATTGTTGACTGTTGCTGCATTTTAACGATATTGGTACAGAGAATTAATATGCAAGAAAATTGGGAAAATGGGTATCCTGGAAAGCCAGTCTGGTAGTTTCAATAAGGACTGAAAACATGGACAGAATTTGCCATGCATATGTTGCAATAGAACAAAGTTGCTAATATTTGGCAAGCTTTTATGTAAAGGACAGTCACCTATACAGAATTTTCATTTTGGCTATTGTTCCTTAGGTAGGTCACTATTTTATCGGGAAATATAAATATTCTTTACAGATTAAAAAAAAATGAGAAAGCATCACTTTAAACAGCAAAGTGGCTAAAACATATGTAGATGTCAGTCATAATCAAAATTCTGATGACAAAGACTGAACTTTCCCCTGATGTGTGGAGGCTGCTTGCTTGCTTATTCTTGTTCTTGTTTTGTGTGCATTTGTCAAATGTATGATTTTTTCACACCATGTATGCATACCCGATACATTATACTTGATTTTGAAGTTAGAAATCAATTTATTTATTATACCAGTTGAAGGAAACCAGAGACTTAGATGGTGATATCATGAATATGACCAGAGCAGAGGTTTGTATACTGAAACTTCATTTATTTTCTTATAATCTACAGGGCAGACCACCATTTGCAGGACCTTAGGTTCAAATTATTCCCTTCAAAAAGACATAATTCTGATGCACCTGAAGCTGTGCCCTCAGTCCCATTACCAGCTAGAAGAAAAGAGATATCTTTATCTTCATTGGTGGTCAGCACACCTAAATTACCAAACAAGTCCAGCTTGAGTGGAAGAAGATCAAGGCTGGGTCGAAGAAAGACTCTTGCTCTAGAAGAATCTGCATTTTCCATTGAGAAGCCTGTTAAGGACGTGGAAAATCTGCAAGAGATTTTAAGTTCCTCTGAGACTCTTTACAAAACTACACAAAATAAAAGGCAGGTAAAGGAGGCTATGCTTTGGTTATTTGTGCTTGTTATACCATTAAACATCATTGCATAATATAAAACTGATTGTATATCCTTCCTTTTGCATTTTATGTTTGAAATTCATTATCCTTTCTTCTAATATGCATGGCCATGATGATGCAGATTTCTTCTGTTGCTGAAACATCTAACCAATGCACACCCAATAAAGGTACAGGGGACAGCGCTCAACCTTTGGATGGGAAAGCTGATTTGTTGAAAACCTTAAATGTCCTTATGGAAGCTGCAAGCAAAACCAAGTCCAACAAGTCTAAGTCACGAAGGGGCAGACCAATATTGCTTGATGCCAATGACAATGAACCACTCCCTAAAGCCAAATCAAAAGAATGCGGTAATGCATCTAAAGTCCATGGTAATGAAAATGATGCCAATCCTGGATCATATGGTTCAGTGAAACCTAGAAAACCTCAAGGCCGATCAAAAAAAGCAGCTGTCTCTGAGGGATTTAACATTTCGGCACAAACTGTGGTTGACAAATACAGTAAATTTGATGGAAGATTCGATCCAATTTGGTTCTCTTTGGTTGCTTCTGATGAACAGTGAGAATTTATTCATTTGCATTTTGATAGAATTGATATTGATTGATGTATAAAATATATTCCATAGAATCTCATATTGATTGAGTTTCTGATTCTTTTATCATGGTTTCAGGGAAGGAGATGAACCGCTGCCACAGATATCTTCATGCTACTTGAGGGTAGAGTGAGTTTCTTTATTTCAACTACCTGAAAAGTTCTCACAGTATCTTGTGTTACTTGTGTTCATCTCTTGGTTTCAGAAAGAAAATCTTATGGGAAAAATTGTGTTTTACAGCTTCTTAAACAATATTTTTTTTTGTAATTGCATCTAAATTGTAAAATGCTCTTGTACCTGTTACATTTGTTTTATTTGGTGTTCTCTATACGTCCTATGTAAAGAACTTTCAAATTCATTTAATGAATTTACAAATTCCTGTCAGTTTCTGCTCTTAAATTGTGGTATCTTTGGCAAGATTTTCTCTATTCTTTTACAACTTCTTTTAAGCACGTGCTTTTAGCTTTTATTTACAAGTTCTTTTATTCTTGTAGGGATGGTAGTTTGCCCGTTTCATTCATCAAAAAGTATCTCGTGAAGAAACTCAATCTTGCTAGCGAGGCTGAGGTAAGTTCATTTCTGTCTTCTCCACGACTTTATGCAAAGATTAAAGACGACCTGAAAATTCAACATGTTCTCTTGATGTCTGTAATTTATACAGGTGGAAATCTCATTGCAGAGTCAGCCAGTGCTTTCTACATTGCAGCTACATAATTTAGTGACTTGGTGGATACAGACATCATCGGCACCAGAAAGAATACAAACATCAGTTGGCAGCTCAGCCAAGGATTTTCTGATGGTTCTGTCATATGGTCGTAAAGCTCAACCCCCATGAACATGTTTCACAAATTCCAAAATTAAGTTGGATTCCTGTGCAGCAAAGTTTTTCCCGCCAAGTATTTCCAATATTTAAAGTTTCAAATTTCCTACACCTTGTTACACCTGCACAACATATAAACGTTATGCATGTTATATGATATGACCTCTGGTTTTAGTAGAGAAGAGTAACAATGAGGTGCTTGTTGTGGCGGGTACTGAAACTAAGAAACAAGCATATACAGATAGCAGTCAGTTGCTGTAGTTCTTGGATTTTATGGATTGTTGATGTTAAAATCCACGAGTATGCACTGAAGGTGGAGGGCTCATGATTGGCCTATCGAGATATGCCCCGAATGGCCCTTTTTCATTACCGATTGCAGGTGGATAGTGAACATCCAATTTACAAAAACATATTAGTCGCTTTCGTGAGGTCAAGCTTGATGAATGTTTGAATGTTTTCCTCCCTAAGGTACTATTGTCATCAACATCTGAATTGAGCTTACTTCATCCCTGGTCAGCAGCAATGGGGCTCGACTGTCATCATGGACAGATACGAAAGCTATGAAACGTCAATGAATATTTAACATTGGCATGCGAAGAATGAATGACAGAGAGCTGTACTCCAGAGAGTTTTGAGATGCACTTTTGTGCGATGAGATTTGATTTGCTCTACAATTTGTAGGGGACAAGTAAAGGTAGGATCCGTTTCCCAAAGGAAAACACCATATCAAAAATTAAAAAACAGATCAATGTTCTTCCAAGGCCAAAATATCATACTAACCCGGCGATATTATCCTAAGAACAGATTTCTGACAACTGAGCAGCCATAATATTTGTTAATTTCACTTTGATTCCTCACTCTTGTTAATAAAATCATCCTGTGTTTTGGACTGGAATTGGTAACAGTAGATAATACGTTCATCACAGCAATATAAACACAATGTAATCCCATTTTCCAGTGGCTCCAGTGGCTACATGTATATTTCTTTCCTACCATGATTCCTCTCCCCTATTCATTCCATTCTTCAAACCATACATTGTAAGGACACAAACCAGTAAACACCATCGGTGGGTAATTTCAAAGGGAAAATGGAAAGTCAGAGAAACTCATGCAATTATAAACTAACAAGCTGGAAACACCCGAAATTCAATCAATCAAATATTAAGCAGGAAATGATTGTCAATATAATTCCTTTGGACAAATTGTTCATTTGAAAACATTAACAAAGTCAAACACCCGTGTAAGCCTCATGCGGCCTATCATCAAGATCATGCAGCAAAACCCCATCAGGCGACGCTTGATCATCCAGGACAAGATCATCCGTACTCCTCAACCCCGGGTGCAAAATTACCAAAACAACCCCAATCACTGACGACCCGAATAAATTAACCCACACCTGCGTCAAAACCAGGTGTTAAGGTCCTTAATGTTATTAAAATTTGAAAAATAGGTCCAATACTTCGTTGAAATGATCAAATTACCATTCTTAATATTAAATTTTGATCCTAGAATAATTTAAGAAAAGGCTCAATAGGCGACGAGGACCATTTTGATACAAACATTGAAATGGGAACAGAAATTGAATTGCGGGCTGAAGGAAAAGTGGCCCAAGATGGGTTTTAAGTTTTGGTTTGGGTTGGGAATTGTGGGTCAAATTTGCAAAACGAATTTGATGCGCACATGGCTGTGGATTTCTCGAGGGGAAGTATATATGGATGTGGAGTTTCCGTAGGGAAATGTGAATGAGTTAAGAGGGAGCATTGGCGAGTTACAAATTCACGTTCCATTTAATGCGGATCATTGCATTGCATGAATATGGATCCTGCATTGTACAAGGCTGCAGCTGAGGGTAATATTGAAGCCTTCAAAGAAAGCGAGCATAATCTAGACCTCTTCGTGACCCCGATCAAGAATACAATCCTCCATATTCACATCACTTCTTCAGCGTCTGCAAAATCATCGACCAAGTTCGTCGAGCAAATACTTGATCTTTGTCCATCGCTTCTGTTACAAGTTAATACCAAAGGTGAAACTCCGTTGCATGCTGCGGTAAAATGCGGGAATTCGGCCATGGTGGAAGGGCTTATTACACGGGCAAAGACTGACCCACATGGAGGGCTGGAAAGCGGGATTGGAGATGGAGCTGCCTGCTGGCAGATGCTCAGGATGACGGATAATGAAGGAAACACGGCATTGCATGAGGCAGTGAGAAATAATTACATCGCCGTGGTGAAATTATTAACCAAAGAAGATCCTGATTTTACGTATTCTGCGAACGATTGCTGCAAAACTCCGCTTTTCATTGCTGCAGAGATAGGATCTTCCAAAATAGTGGCTGAAATATTAGAAACATGCACATCAGCAGCCCATGAAGGGCCTGATGGAAAGACAGCTTTGCATGCGGCAGTCATGAGTGACGATCTGGGTAATTCATTATTTAATTGCTTGCATACAGAGATCCGCTCATTTGAATGTTGAACAATCTGACTAACATTGAACTTGGTAAAACAAAATTGCTGAATAATTAAAAAAAAACGGATTGAATGCTAAGATTATGCATTGAATTTCTGGTAGTAGAACAGTAATCCAAAAAGTATCTTTGATGATTCCAAAAGAGCTGAAACAAAAGATAAGGTAGAGCTAAGACAGGGACAGTTATTGCATGAGCACTACTTAATGCTAGATGCAGAGTCGAATAATACATCGATATGCACAGCATGAGATGTCCCGCAATAGAACCTGTTGTTACTGATACCTTCTTCTCGGTTCCTTATTGCCTGTAATCATTTTATGTTTGAACTTCACATTCCATGACCACGAGAGGCAAAAACTCATTGATGGGTTAACTTTTTTAGAAGATTGAAAAAGGAGGTACAAAAAAAAGGGCAGGTTCGTCGCATGTTTTATAATGCAATATAACAATTCCTGGAATCCTTCAACATCGGATTTGAGATATGCTTTGTCTTCTAAGTTGTTTGTGTGTTTTGTCCAGAGACTACAAGAATAATACTTGAGAAAAAGAGGAGATTATCAAAAGAAACAGACCAATATGGGTGGACTCCTCTTCACTACGCTGCATATTATGGAAACTATTTGATCGTACAACAATTACTGAACTATGATTTATCTGCTGCGTACATAGCTGAAAAAGATAGAAAGATGACAGTTCTTCATATGGCAGCCAGTCAAGGGTATGTAAACATAATGAGGAAAATCATTCTCCACTGCCCAGATTGTGATCAACAGGTCGACATCAGAGGGTGGAATGTTCTTCACTTTGCCATGGTTAGTTTAAGTGTCAAACAATTGAATAGTTTACTAAAAGAGCGTTTGTTAGTCGACAACAATCTTATAAATGGGAAGGATGTCAAAGGGAATACCCCTCTCCATTTGTTTGCTGCTTTCCGTCCTGACTCATTCCCACGATTCACCAAAGAAATTAGAAATGGCAAACATTTTGCCGTTAATGAGCAAAATGATACTGTACTAGACATACTACTTCGTGGGTCTTCTGAGCTCAAGGTAACTCCTTCTTAACTCGTAATAGAGTAAACTTGCGCACTTGTTGGTTTTTCCTGTGTGTGTGCGTGTATGCATGTATGTATGTACACTCACCTGTGAACATTATCCATATGTGTTACAGCAAGAAATCCTAGAATTGTCAAAAGTTGTGGATGGTGGACCTTATCGACGGGGTATTGTTCGTGTGCATGGGAAATGGGATAATGGATTCGTCGCTAGAGTGGATAAGGCAAAAGAATCGCATTTGGTGGTGTCCACACTGATAGCAACAGTAACGTTCTCTGCAGCTTTCGCAGTGCCTGGTGGTTTCAAAAGAGAAAAAGAAGATGAGGAGGGAACCGCTGTCCTCATAAGATCTGCAGCTTTTCAAGCATTTATTATAACGGATGCTCTAGCCATGACTCTCTCCCTTTCTGCTGTCTTCGTCCACTTCGTTATGTCATCAAACCCATGTGATTTCCCGTATCTGTTCAGGTATGCCTTCACGTTGACACTGCTTGCTATGGGAACAATGGTGATTGCTTTTGTTACAGGCACACATGCGTTATTAGCACCTTGTTTCTGGCTTGCCCTGGTCATTTTGTTAATTGCCTTGAGCTTCTTCATCTTCGTGCTGCGCGTTCTCATAAGGATAGGATCAGAGGATTATTACTAATCAAGACGCTTTGTTACTCCTAAATGCAATAAGCTGACGACTGAATTATTATTTGTGCTAGGGAGTTCTCTAAGGTTCTCTCCATTTCTCCTCCCTTCTTATGCACTTACTAATAATTTCAGTCGTGTCCTGTCTCTTCTTTTTCTGTTTATGTACGTCATCTTCATCTCTGAGAAAGCTCAACGATGGTTATTGTAATCTAGAATATTTACTATTTAGTTATGTCTGAAATCTGCCTTACATCGATACGCTTTTGATGATTTACATAGATGTGACTTCTGTAAATTCTGACACGACTACAAATATTATGGCATTCGGGTAATGACATGCTCATCTCGATTTGTCATTCTACACAAATTGGATAGCTACTAGGAATCTTAGAGATGGAAACGCCTAATTAACAATCATGCACATTCATCTCATCGCCATTTACTAAGAGAAAGATGTTTTCTTTTATTCTTTATTCCGCGGAAGATAACGAGGATCTTTTGACAACAAGACATGGAAACGCACAAAAGGCTAGGCAAGGTTGTCGAAAAATTTTGGAATCGATGATGGCTAGTGATTATTGGAATCTATGATGGTTGATGATTATTAATCATTTAATTCTGCATATTAAGGCCAACATGGGAGACGTCAATGGAGAATTGGGTAGTTAAGTCTGGGGTGGTTCGTTAGAGAATCAACTCCCGTGAGAGCAATCGTCAGCCTCATTCGGCAGTTGACCAAGGAATTTCCTTGTCATTCCGACTTCCACTTTTGTGTGCACAATCATCGGCCTAGCAATGTCCATTGTTGAGTTGACTTACCTCCTCGGGTAGCACACGGAGTGTTTTATATATACGATTCCCTGCACATATAGAATCAATGGCAATGGGTTATGTCTGGTCTGTAAATGAAGCAGCACCTAGCAGCGACGGCGAGACCACTAGGTAGTCCGCGATCACCGCATATATGGATCCTTATTTAGACATCGCGGCCGAGGGTAACGTTTAAACCTTCTGTAACACCAATCAAGAAAAATATGTTACACATCAACCAACTTCGTGAAACAAGTACTAAAATTATGTCTGTTACTCCTGCTCCATGCCAATGCCAAAGGTGATACTCCGCTGCATTGTGCGGGAAAACTGGGCATGTTGCTGTTGCGGAACTTCTAATTAAAATGGCGAAAAGCTCACCATGGAGAGCCAGGGAGCAGAGCAAGAACTGCTACGAAGATGCTGAGGATGACGAATAATGAGGGAAATTGAAATTCGGCATTGCACGAGGCAGAGCGAAATCGTCAAATGGTTGTTGCGGAATATAAACCAGAGAACACCTTGATTTTCGGTATTCTGCTAATGGTTGCGGCGAGACTCCACTCCACATTGCTTCCGCGAGGAGATCTTCATACGTGGTGAATCAAATATTAGAAAATAGCAAGTCAGTGTCCCTTGAAGTCCCCTATGCAAAGACGGCTTTGCATGCCGCAGTCAAGAGCGATGATCTTGGTAATGGAGGAACCTATAGGCGAAATTTTGGAGTTGCAGACATGGCTTTCCTAAGGAAGTAATTAATAATGAAATTTGATATTTTTATGGCACTTCAAGTAAATTCAAATTTTTTTTTACTATAAAAATTTTTAATTATTAATTAATTAATCAAAGCAATAAATACTTATAAATAAAAGATATATTCATTTATTTATTATTAATTATTTTATATATTTAATTTTTTATTTTTTAATTTTTTATTATTTTTAAAATATTTTATTACGTGATTAAAAATTTTTTAAATTAATTTTTAATAAAATTTTTTATTTTTTTTAATATCTTAAAATATTATGTAAATTAAAAATAAAAATATTTTTTATAAATTTAAAATTTCATAAATCTAGAAATAGTTGAAATTATGTGAAAAAAGAAACATTTAAGTGGTATAATTTTCTAAAAAATTATATGAATAATAATTTAATTAATATTTATTTATTTTAATTATTTTATTTTGTGATAAAATTAAAATTATGAAAAAATTGAAGGAGTTGGACGTAATTATACAAATAATAAAGCGAAAATATATTCTTCTTACAAAAAAATTGGAACCAGAGATGACATAAGTGTGTTAGTGTTCTTTGATAACCCAAAAAACAAATTGGAACCAGAGATGACATAAGTGTTCTTTGACATAAGCCATGTATAGGAGACAATAAAGGATTATGTATTTGAATGAGGCAAAGAATCTCCATGTTTGATGATATAATTAACGCTTGCTTTACGCCGGGCACAAGCAAAGCTTCAGATGCGCAGCCAAACGAAGAGTAAACATCCCTTCGGAATGGGATTGAAATGTGATCATAAATGCCAGCAGCAAAGGCACAGCTAGCAGTGAAGATCATCTAATCAGGACTAGATTTCTTCAGTGCAACGTTGCAGTAATCCGTTGAAGATCATCCATCGCAGTCGCACGTGCATATAGACATGGGTCCTGATTTGCACAAGGCTGCAGTTGCGGGAAACGTTGAACCCTTCAAGGCTATTGCAAAAGATGTAATTGAGAGCTCGGTAACACTGACCAAGAACACAGTCCTGCATATCGGCATCATAGCTCAAGAAGATAAGTCAAAGAGAGCGAAATTCGTTAAAGAAATACTTGAGATATGTCCATCACTATTATTAAAAGCTAATGCCAAAGGTGATACTCCACTTCATGTTGCGGCAAAATGTGGTCACGATGATGTAGTGAGAGTTGTTATTGAAAAAGCAAAATCTCTACATCAAGAGCTTGAGAGCGGGGTAGGAGCTGCCAGGCAAATGATCGGGATGATCAATAAAGTGAAAAATACAGCACTCCACGAGGCAGTAAGTCATGATAGACTGGATGTTGTGAAAATATTAATGGAAGGAGAACCTGATTTTCCATATTATACCAATGATTATGGTGAAACGCCACTCTACATGGCTGCCGCGAAAGGATCTTACGGGATGATAGATGCAATATTAGAAAAGTGCCCATCAGCGGCCCATCAAGGTCCAGGTGGAAAAACAGCTTTGCATCCAATAGCCATCCAGTATGGTTCAGGTAAGCTTACAAATTATGGACTGCTAATTAATGAACCTATGAATAATGGTTTCACAGCAAGTAAAGCTACGTATAATGGATTAATGACAACGTGTACTGATTCATGAACTTAACTATGCAATCACTATCTAATTAAGGCGAACATCATTGTTGAACTGTGGATATTTTTGTTTATATTATTTTCTTTTAGATTTGTTAAAAAAAATATGTGGAAAAAAGAAGGGTTTGATCAGAGAAAGAGACCAATATGGTTGGACTCCAACCCATTACGCCGCATATTTTGGTTGGGAAAGGAACGTAGAGCTGTTATTAGAATATGATAGGTCTGTTGCCTACCTTGCTGACAATGATAGGAAGATGACTGCTCTTCATTTAGCAGCCGCCCAAGGTCACGCAGGGACGGTTGAACTAATCATGTCATATTCTCCAGAATGTTACGAACTAGTTGATCTCAGAGGTTGGAATGTTCTTCATTTTGCCGTCGTTAGTTTCAGTGCTGAACATTTGGAACAACTTATGAAAAATCCTTTTGTTAGAAATCTGATAAACGAGAAAGACGACAAGGGCAACACTCCTCTCCATGTGCTTGCTGCTTTTTGTCCAAATGCATCCTCTGAAATTGTCGACAACAAGAGTGGAGGCGATTATCAGGCTGTCAACAAGGAAAATATGAGCGTTGTACGTGTAATGAAAGATGAATCCCATCAGCTCCGGGTAATTGAATTGCCTCTAAAGTTAGATGTTACAATTAATTCCCAAGAGAAGAGCTCAACCAAAGGAATGCGTTTCCTTTTCTTCTCTGTCTTCCTTGCTTGTTTTTTTTAAATTATATATATATATATATATATAATATATTATATATATAACATACATACTATTCCAAATAATTAATGATCAATATATACATGACAGCAAGAAATCCTAGAGTTATCCAATGATGTTGCCAGCAATGGACAATATCCAAACGGTTTTATCCGGATCAAACAAAAAGGGGAAAATCAATATGAAGAAATTCGATGGTTTTGGGGTAGAATAGATGACTATTTCATTGGAACCTCAGAAGCTGCAGAGTCGCATTTGATAGTGGCTGCACTGATAGCAACAGTAACCTTCGCCGCAGGATTCACCTTACCTGGTGGTTATAAGAGTGAAGAAGGCCCAAACCAGGGCACTGCAATTTTAAGTAGGAAGACAGCATTTCAAGCATTTGTTGTCACAGATGCCATAGCCATGGTCCTCTCCCTTTCTGCTGTCTTTGTCCACTTCATTATGTCACTCAGGGTGTTTAAGAAATTGGTTATTTTATTTGCTTTTGCCCTTTTGTTCACCATTGTTGCGATGGTAGCAATGGTCATTGCATTTATTACAGGCACGTACGCAATGTTGTCACCTTCTTTAGGGCTGGCCATAACCACTTGTTTCATTGGCTTGAGCTTCTTCCTCTTAATGTTGTACTTGTTGTACAAGGCTGTTTCATTTCGGCGGGCTATAAAAGAGAATTAGCTGTGGTGCCACCGCCAATAAAAGTTTACATCATCTTCCAATGCCAAGTAGGAGAGTTTAACAATGACATGTCATTATGTCAATGTCCGTTAGTTTGATCCAACAAGGAAGAATTGGAGATGCGCTCTCGCATATTTATAGCGTGCCTTTCCATTGTCCTTGTGTAGTTTATAGAGTTGTGATGGAGCAATTATGAACTGGTTTATTTCAAGGGCGACATCCTATCATTTGTTTTATATTTATTTCTTGGTTCATGTACATGTAGAAGATCTATACAAGTGCTAAGGTATAGGTTTGTTGCGTCAGAGATCGGGCTCAAGTCAACTCTATAGTATAGATGTAAAATCTCTTCAAGTTTCCGGATCGGACTACCAGGTACCATTTATTAGTATCTTAGAAGGTCAAAGAAACAGAGGTTGATGACATGAAAAAATTCAGAATCACAAATATTTTCAGTATTCTTCCCAAATGCAGACATGTCTTGTTTTTGTGGGTAAAGGGAAACAGCTGGAAGACCAGAGGGAGAGTTGCGCAAGGATCTCTGGGTATCAATGCACTAAGGCAAATTATCAGAATTCATAGCATCTTTCCCCTGTTTATTGGAAACATTTGATTGGTGTACATGTGCAAATGTGCACCAAACAGTAATACAAAAACTAATTAGTAACTTGGAGAGTGCCCTGAATACATATGCCTCAATAATTTTGTCCAAGTAGTTCAATTAGAAAATTCAGGAAGAAATGAAGGACATAGACAGATATAACTTCGGCAAAGAATTAGAATCCTTATTGTTGAATGGCCATGTTATAGCTTATCAATTAATCACAGTAAATATTGAATGCAAATTGGGGATAGAATCCAAAAGGGTGATAAATTTTCCAGTTGATGTACTTCCCTTCAAGTCGAGAGCAATCTCTCTCCAGTGAGCACACAAAGTTGCATTCCCACACCAAATCTAATTCAGTTTGTGGCAGGACTCGGATTTTTATGGCAAAAACGTGGATTTTGGTATAGCAAGTCAGTCTAAGATCATTACACACAAATCCTGATGATTTGTACAAATTCGCATCCGGTCCAAGGGTAATGTTTTAACAGTTTAATGAATTAGCACAACACCTTCACACCAAACAAGAATACAATATTGATTATCAACATCACATCCCAACGTAGAAAAACCAAGTTCATGGAAGAATTGTTGTGATACTCCACTCCCTGTTGAGGCAGGGCTCGCGCTTGCTGTTAAGGTGGACTGCAAGTGCTTACTATATAAGAAAAAGAAAAGAGCAAAAGCTCAACATGAAGAGCTAGAGAGCGGGGTAGGAGCCACCAGGCAGTTGCTGACATTGACCAAGAATGAATGAAGCAGGAGATCTAAATTCTCAGTAAGGTTAGAGAATCGAGCTACACAGCAGAGGACTGATTGCCTCAATCTTAAGGCTCATGGCAGCTGTTATTTAACACCGGGAGGATCATGAAAACTTTCATTTATACAAGGTTAATTGATCCACAAATCCCAACAAGATTCAAAACACATTAGCACAGCAGGGACCATGTGCTTGCTATCATATGAGTGAGTTTTCTTTCTCTAGTTATATGGCAGAGAAAATAAAAACTGTCACTGGCAAGGAGAATTATGATACAAGACCGCACAAAGAGAGACATAATTCCAGCTGCTAACACTTACAATATATTTCAACATATGAAAAAGGAGGACCGCCAGAGTTTTACAAACAGTATATTGACAAACCACAAACTAACAGTTTCAAAAACTTGAAATGGTCCACGGCATAACAGGGAGTAGCTTTTCAGCATTCTTAACATGTTTACTTATTTCACCTACAACTGCATCAATTACATATAGACTGGCTTTCAAGTAGTCCACAAAACAGCAGAGCAGAAAAGCTTCAATCAGAAACAGGTCCTAGAAAATCACCCTCTAAACTGACCAATGCCTGAAATTCCCTTTCTGCCTCAAGCCACTTTGTTCCAATCACAATGAAACGAACCACAACATCTTTCTCAATCTTTGGGTGCTTATCACTCAGGAAGACCGGATTCTCAGCCTGAACATAATGGTAATCAGGCATTTTTGTACAAGACAGATATATGTTTTCAATTGGCCCACACCTCAAGAAAACCCCATGCTTCAGCACCTTGTGTACAGTCCCCTCTAAGATCTCTCCCCTGAAAATTTTGAAGGTGATGCCACTGAAAACAACAGGAAACAGCACCTCCCCTGTGTTCTGCCGAACTTTTCCCTCCCCTATGCTCTCCAAAGTTGTGACAGCAAGATAGTATCCAAGGTCTTTGGTGGCCTTTCTGCAAGCAAAGTCATCCAACAGGCGGACAACAATAGACCTTTGGAGCATCAGTCCTTTTGCATCTAGATTTTCGGCAGCAATTACAACATTCCAAGGCAACTTTACTTTGAGAAACATTTTGTTCCACCTGTAGTAAACCGAATGTGTAAGATAATAATCAACTTTAATTTAGTTTTGATTCCCTTCAGAATTTGTCTTTGTATATGTGATGAGATCATCTATATACTTTTGAGTGGGTCTGAAAGAGTTGCTGCAAGTAGATGCACACAATATTTTAAGTGAAAAAAATTGAAAAAGAGATACTTGCATCGCATTCAAGCAACAGAAACATAAAACAACAGGATGATGATGCTGGTGGTAGGTTGTGCCTAATGACAGTACAACAAAAATTGTGGAACTCAAACATGTAATCATAATGCAGTGTGGAGAGACAATTAGCCAAGCAGTAAGCCAGTTGTGCGGTTAAAGCTAGTGAATGCAGGGCTCAAGGCACTGCTTAGATGACAAACAAATTATTACTTAGCACATAAAAATTTCTATTAAAAAGCTTGGAAAACTGCGATTATATCAATGTTAATATGGACATCAAATAAACATCATATGAATCTCAAAATAAGAATGTTACAGGGAAAAAAAAAGTTCAACAGCATCTCCAAAGAAAAAAAAAGTCTGAAGATGAACTTTTATTCTTGTATCTTCCTGAGGTTCTCAGAATATGCTCAAGAGAGAACTTAATAAGTTTGAGGTTGAGATAAAAGATACTACCCTTCATACCACCATACTAAAACTTTTAAGCTAAATCTATCCAAAATAATGAATTTAGCTCATAACTTATAGTTCTTTTAAACATAGCCCTGTTCTCAAGAGTCAGAAATTGTTGGAAAACAAGGCTTTGAAATCTTATAGCTGCTGATTGTGTTCCCCAACTAGTTCTGTCATTCATATCATTGTTCTGCAGGAAAACCCAATATCGATAACTATAAAAAAATCACCCTCCACGCTATCCCCTTAAAGAAACTCCCTTTACTATTTTTTTTCTTGTTCTTTTGCCTCAGTTTTGATGTCTCTTCATTGGAAACAGGCTCAAACTTACACTAAACAAAACATAGAAAAATCTTCAAATTGAAAAATAAAGAACATTTATCAAAAATGAAAACCCTTCAAAGTGACCCAAAAAGACCTCTATCAAAATTACCAACCCCCAAAAGACTAATTATAACCATCAACAACCCTAAACCTTAAAAAATAAATGCATTATGAAAAAATAAAATGCCTTTCAAATGCCAAAAGTACAAAACATACAGTCAACAACCCAATTACCCAAGAAAAAAAATCAAAAAAAGAAAGAAACAATCGACAAAAATTAGGATTGATTGATAAAATCTTACTCGACCAAAGAAAACCCTTCTCTGATTTACCGAGTCTGCTACTCGTCCTTCAACTCGACTGCTTGGCGGGAGTGAAGCTCTCCCACTGAAAATACAGACCTGACTTGCGAACCTCCAGCTCAAAAATATTAAGCGTTGAGGGACACGTCGACAAATTTTTTTTCGTGTTTTCCCAATTTAACCTCTTGAATTCCACGCCTTGGACAAGTTCTGAATACAGTAATGAAGATTGGTCAAAACTATAAAACAGGCCAGTGATGTTATCCAAATAAAAAAAAGGTATTAACAAATTAGACCCTGATTTTTGATGAAATAATAAGTTAGAACATACTTTGGTTATTTGTACTAAATTAACCCCTAACAGATGTGGTGACAATTTTTTATATGTCCCGTCAATTCGATACGAACATGATAATTTACAAGTATTTATAAGGCCATTTCATCAGTCCCAGATGATGAAATTGGTCTGATGGATTCACCTTCTACTTGCCCAAATATAAAAAACTCCTTCTCTAAGTTTCTCTCAATCCATTTACCAAGAACCTGGTCGGTTGCTCAAAGACCAATAATTTTGAGATTCAACTAAATCCAATGTGAAAATGTCAAATCATAAAACCTCACAGACTAACTTGCTCAAATACAGAAAGCCATGGACAATCACATTCGCCTCCCACTGAGCCAACTATGGACGTTCGATAATATTGCCCCACAAAAGGTGTGGAAAATGCCAAATTCAGGGAACTCAGGAGGAGTCATGAAAGAGAAACAAGAAGCAATCACCACAATAATGGAGTACCAGAAGTCATTTTCTATTTCAATACCACATCAACTTGGATTCGCCCAAACCATTAGCAGACATAATCTGACTCTTGCTAGAGAGTATGAATAATGAAACTTCCATTACAAATTGGAAAATTTTCTCTCAACATGGGTAAGAAGGAAATATGGATCCAATAGTTTTTCAAGCTAAGGCACCATCTGATGCACCTTTTAACAAAGCTCAAGGGACAGAACATTGTTGTCAAAGTTATCCAATGCTAGCAAATAAAAACTGTCTACAGCAATGATAAATTAGCATTATGGAAGTTGTTCTATTGCCATTGGAGCTTTAATTTCCTCCTAACTGGAAACACCAGTGTTTTTTAATGCCAAGTAAACAAAATCTAAGACATTTAAACCTAGTGTGAAATCCTTGCTAAAGTCCATAATATTTCAAGAAAACGCAAATAACAAGGTTGTAACCCAAATGAAATCAGTCACTCTCTCGAAGAATAAAATAAAAGGATCATTTTCAGAACACATTTCCAGTTGAATTTTGAACAGAATGATTTATTCCTCCCATCAACATAACATCAGTGATTCTGGTCATTAAATAGATCTATTTCAACTTTATTTTTCATCTGGCACCGAGCAAATCAGTACACACCCAAAAACCACATTAGGAGTTCGCTAGATGTTTGACCATAATGAGCAATCTATTCGGTTGTATAACTTCTATTCCTCAAATCTTTGGGGTAGCCAAACTCAGGTTTACAGTAAGTCTCCTTCGTGATCTACGCTAAGCTCCACTAACACTAACAACAGCAAAATACTAAACTTCCAAGAACTAGGATCAAAAACATTGACAGCAAAATTTCAAGTGTAAACAAGTCATTAAGACCACTTCCGAGAATCCCAACAGTCCAATGCAAGAAAAGAGAACGTTTATATAATGCATAAAGAAATCAAGTAAATGAGCTTCGGGGTTTAAAGAGAAATGACCTGAAAATACACAGAAGAAGAAAAAGGAAGTTAAAGTGTTTAATTACTGGGAATTTGGAGGAGATGTAGTAAACTTGTGGGTATAAACAAAAAGAAGAGAAGAATCTGCTCACACACGCGCCCCACACTTAATTAAAATATCAAATTTAGTTGAGCGATTTTATTTTATTTTTTATTTTCTCTTTTTCTAATCTTGATATTGTACCTTCGGGTAGGGTATTATTCCCCACCACAGATATCATTATGCACATAGCAAGAAACACTGTTCTCCTCGCTCTCGGAATAAATATGATCGAGCTTCCAAAACCCAAAGCCTCCCATTTGTGTTAAACCTCCAGCAGTTGCGATTGATGCCTGCTTTTTATTTTTGGCTAAATTTATGCGCTGAATATTTATCTCTTAGCTAATGGTATGGCTCTAGCCCCCAGTTGCCAGTTCTACCCAACAACCACCATTTTCGATTCGTTTCAATTCTCCTTTTCTAAGTTCCACGGCACCCATCTCCCTTTCTTCAGGTATGGTCACTTCATTCCAGTTAAAACTCGATTCTTTTATACCAATTTCTCTTCGGATGCGATCCCTGGGCAAAACCCACCAAGAAAAATAAGGTCTTTGTTCTCTAGCAAACCTGTTTCTCAATCTGATAAAGATAATAACTTAAACTTAAGTTCTAGTGGTAGCTGGTTTGATAAATGGAACAAACCCAATAAACATAACCGCCCGAAGCCACCTCCAACAGTGGTGAATTATCGAAAGAATAACAATGTGGATTTGTCAAGTCTAGGTTTTGCTAGAAGTAATAGTGATGGTACTAGTGTTGATGATGGTGGTAGTAGTACAATGGGGAAGATTGTGGAGAAATTGAAAAATTTTGGGTACATAGATGATGGCAGTGATAATAAGATGAGAGAGAAAGAACCGGAGAGAAGGATTGAAAAAGGTTCTATAGACGACATATTTTATGTAGAAGAAGGAATTTTGCCAAACACACAAGGAGGGTTTTCTAAAGACTCACCATTGGGGTTAGAAGAGGAGGTAGGGAGTGATGGAGAGGTGAATTTTCCATGGGAGAAGCCGAAAGAGAAAGAAGAGAAAGGGAAGTGGTCATTGAAGCAGAGGACAAGTAGGACTTCATTGGCTGAGTTGACTCTACCAGAGTCTGAGCTGAGGAGATTGAGGAATTTGACATTTCAGACGAAGAGCAAGACAAAGATTGGGGGTGCTGGTGTTACTCAGGTTATAGTGGACAAAATTCATGAGAAGTGGAAAGAATCAGAGATTGTGAGGTTGAAGATTGAGGGTGCCCCAGCACTCAATATGAAGAGAATGCATGAGATATTGGAGGTTTACCTCTTGTGCACTTTGTTATTTATGTTCTGTTTATTTGATTTTTTGTTGTCTTTTTGGTTTTTTCTAGAAGTTGGTAGTTTCTTCTGTTCGTGATTGCAATTAAATTTCTTCACAATTAATTGAAGTGAAATAAGAATAATTACACTATACTATAATATGAAAAGTGTAAACTGGTACGTGTGTTCTGAGTCTCAAAGTGTAATTCACTGAGTTGCAATCTTCATGAGGGTTCAAAGTGGGAGCCCCATTCTGTCCATCAAACGTAGAGGACCAAATAAGCTATGAAAAATAAGTGTCTAGCTGCTTTGAATACACAGAAGCAGCCTCATACGCCAACATGTGCTCACTCCTATCCTCATGTATAGACCACTGTATAGGTTAGGAAGATAACATTGAAACACAATTGTCTTGAGTAGACCCAATATTGAAGACCTAATAAACTGTTCTCGACTCAGTTGAGGCAACCTAAATCTTGAAAAGAATACAGCATAGTTAGAGCACGCTGACAAACAATATTTGGGAATATGATATAGAAGTTTCCATTTTAGATGCAAGCTGATTAGGTACTTGTTCCTCCCATGTAGTCATCCACCTCATTGGTAAACTGCGTTGGGTGTGAGGTTTTCAAGTTTATATTTATACTGACAATCTATCACCGAGGCCTCCTGTGATTTTGGTGGATATTATTGACTGGGTCCTAGATATCAGTTATGATTTCAAAGCTCAAAAGAGGAAAGATGTTAGAGGCCTTTGTCAAGATTTCTTCAAAAGTCAACCTCTTTTATAATAGTAATTTTTTTTTCCTATCCATGGTCATCCTTAAAGCTCTGTATAATATACCACATGATTCACACTGCTGCCCTGCTGTTGATGCTTCAACTGTCATCCATAAAGAGAAAAATAGTAACTAAGTATTTGTAATCAAAAGCAGCATAGTATTTTTAGTCATTAGCAAACAATCATTTCATTAAACTTCTTCCTTTTCAATTTGTCTTCATTCTTTAGAGAAAAACCGGTGGATTAGTGATTTGGAGATCAGGCACTGCTGTTTCTTTGTATAGAGGTGTGAGTTACGAGGTTCCATCAGTGCAACTGAACAAATGGACATATAGGAGAAATGAGCTACCTGCCAGCTCCTTACCTCAAGCTACTGATAAAAAGCTATACAGGAGAATTGGCATGTCTAGTAATTCCTTATCAACAGCTACTGACAAAACTGTTCAGAATCCTTCTATGTTTGGTTACAATAATAATGTGCATGTGCCTCAAGCAAATTTGGAACCAACTGCCGAGGAGCAGGAAACAGAATCTCTGTCAGAAGTAAAGTATGAAGATGAAGTGGATAAGCTTTTAGATGGTCTGGGTCCTAGGTACACAGATTGGCCAGGATGTGATCCTTTACCGGTAGACGCAGATCTGCTTCCTGGAATAGTTTCTGGCTACCAACCTCCTTTCAGAGTACTTCCTTATGGAGTCAGATCTACTCTTGCGCGAAAGGAGGCAACAAATTTACAAAGGCTTGCCCGTGCTCTTCCTCCTCACTTTGCCTTAGGTATGCAATATTATTTAGGGTAAGGTCATATGTTTGTGACTGTGAAGATGATTTTCCAAATAACTATAAATATTCTGTCTACAGGTCGAAGTAGGCAGCTTCAAGGTTTGGCTGTGGCAATAATTAAATTATGGGAAAAAAGTTCAATTGCCAAAGTTGCACTTAAACGAGGCATACAACTGACTACTAGCGAGAGAATGGCTGAAGATGTCAAGGTAATGGAACTAATCAACTCAAGTATTCTGACTCACGGGATTTGTAATGTCATGTCTGCATGCACCCAATTATCCCCTATCTTATATTTGTCACTTATGCTCTTTAAACTCTATGCTGCTCATGAAGAATTGTTTTTTTCCTAATGCAAACATATGCATGCTATGATATTTGGTTGTAAACTAGTTTTAGATATTTAGGCAAATTGGTCTTTAATCTGAGTGATCTCTGTAGATAAGCTATACTTGAGAATTTTTACTTTTTGGATAATTACTTTAATTAATAGCAATGTAGTATGTAAGATTGAGATGCTGAACTATTATAGGCACTTAATTTTTGGAGCAAATTAGAAAAAAATGATGGCTTGATCGTCTGGATAGTTACTTGGTCAATTTATTTGTTTACTTTTCATCAATGCATTAGGGTATCTATCAGAAATTCAAAGATGCTGTATAAAGCATTGGGCATTTGGATGCAGAAATTGACAGGAGGTACACTGCTCTCTAGAAACAAGGACTTCTTGGTTTTCTATAGGGGAAAGGATTTCTTATCATCAGATCTCACTAAAGCATTACTGGAAAGAGAAAGGTTGGCAAAGTCCCTTCAAGATGAAGAGGAGCAGGCTCGGTTAGGAGCATCAGCCTTTGTCTTACAAAGTGTGGGAACCACTGAGCAATCTGGAACTGCTGGGACCCTTGGGGAAACTTTGGATGCAAAGGCTAGGTGGGGAAATAGATTGGATGATACTGATAAGGAAAATCTGATGAGAGAAGCTGAAATAATGAGGCATGGCAACCTTGTCAGAAAACTGGAAAGGAAGCTTGCTTTTGTGAGTTCCTCTAAACTTGGGATCTTCTCACTACGATGATATCATGTATTTTTTAGTTACTAATACTACATCACTGAATACTCATTTTAACCTGCAGCACTTGTATGATGTGTGATGTATTTTTGTTGCTCAAGATTTGCAGATTCTTCTGATTTAAATTTTTTATATCTTGTTATAAGATTTAATTTAAAATATAGCATGATGCATCACAGAGCCATTCAAATCCTTCAGTGAAGTCTCTGTGATTTGGGCCTTTGCTTTAGTGGCAAAGAGGGGGCTAAGGTCGGGATAAGTTTTAGATTCAAATCTTAACAATATTACAAGGGAAAAAGATTTTATGGTTTGAACTTGGGATTTTTGTGTGTCAGGCTGAACGAAAGCTAATTAAAGCGGAACGAGCCTTATCAAAGGTGGAGGAGTTCTTAAAACCAGCGGTAAGGCAAGCAGACCCAGAGAGCGTAACTGATGAGGAAAGGTTTATGTTTCGCAAGCTTGGGTTGAGGATGAAGGCTTTTTTACTTCTGGGTAAAACAGTCTCTCTAGCTATCAGATTTAGCACAGCCTTCATTTCTGAATGTGAAATTTTATTGGAGTAAAATTCCTTATTCAGGTAGACGTGGAGTTTTTGATGGTACTGTGGAGAACATGCACTTGCACTGGAAATACCGGGAATTGGTTAAGATAATTGTGAAAGTTAAAACTTTTGATCAGGTCAAAAAAGTTGCATTAGCACTTGAAGCCGAAAGTGGAGGTGTCTTGGTTTCAGTGGACAAGATCTCCAAAGGTTATGCTATTATTGTTTACAGGGGAAAGGACTACCAGCGACCTTCCACATTGAGGCCAAGGAATCTTTTGACGAAGAGGAAGGCTTTGTCACGTTCAATTGAACTTCAAAGACAAGAGGTATCTCTCGAAAATTTTATATGAAGCTACTGCATTTGTGCAGGAAAGCGAACTTTTCATATCTAAATCTACTGCATTGTATATATGTAACTAGATAAACTGTTCCATATAAATCTGAGAATACACTTAATTGTTAGTACTCCTTAAAGATCGCCAGTGAAAACAATGCTTTTGGTTTTGATCAGAAAACTGCGGGCTAGGTACCTGATATATTAAAAAGGGTGAATTTTGCTGCCCCTTTCTAACTTAATTTCCTAGCATTCCAGCTGAACTTTCATGGGAGCTGGACTGGCCTGCCAACTAATTAATCATGTGTTTGGTGGTGGTGGTTGGCCACAACCATCAATCCTCATTGAAACATGCAGTTTTACTTTCACCGCTACCAGAATTTTCAGATGTTTCCAATCTTGTCTTGTTTTCTAATTATTTTTTCCAACAGGCTCTCCTAAAGCATGTGGCAACTCTGGAGACTGAAGTGGGGAAACTGAGAGATGAAATTGTAAGGTTTCCTTTTTGCATTTTAGCTTTCTATTTTGGCCTAGCTGTTGTAAATATGAAAAAGAAATATGGTATTGTCTCTATTTTCACCAAGGTTTCTCAACTCTTGCATGACATTGATAGGAACAAATGAACAGCGTGAAGGACACAGGAGATGAAGAGTTGTATAACAAATTAGATTCTGCCTATGCCACTGAAGATGAGGACTTTGAGGTCTGCTTTTAGTTAGCCATCTACGCTGGTTATCCCTGTCTGTTAATCATCTGGTCTAACATTTCATTTGATTCCAATCTTCCTCGTTTACAGGATGAAGGAGATGAGGCATATCTTGAGACATACAATGGTGGAAATGACACTGAAGATGAAAATGATAACCCAATTCACAACCTACCCATGGACTCAAGTTATCATTATCAAACCCAAGATAAGGAATCAGAAACGGAACCTCTGGATTCCAAAGCAGAAGCACATGCGGTTCCCAGTGTATCTTTCATCAGTGTTGACATTGTAGAGAAAGAAGATTAACAGTTTTTATTAATCAGTACAACGGATTGGAAAGAAACATAAACACCTGTCCTCGGCTAGATTAGATTGGTATCTTAAAATGATACCATGTTCGGTGATAATGTACATTGTATAGATAAAATGTATCTCTTGCCATTGCTTTGGAAAACAATTTGCTCGCACTGTTAGTCTGGTGCAGTGCATGCTTTTACTAAGAGGACGATAGTTGAAGAGTATGAATATTGTTACCGGTAAATAATTAACCTTCAAACCTGCAATAAGATTACTTTCAAACCTGTCAGACGTCGTAGACGAAACATTTGATTTAAAACTGTTTTAGTCAGTGCCCCCTTGATCTAATGAGGATTTGTCAACTTTGATCATACAATTTTGGAATATTAAACCAAGTTGATCAGGACATCAGCCGTTGAAATTAGATCGAACGGAAAAAATGGAAGTCCCTTTTCGTAAGACTTGGCTCCATTTCTCCGAGGACGATTCTAACGAGGCTCCTAGCCGAACCCATTGACGCAGCTTGAGTTGTGTTTGACCCTGGTCACAGGGAGAAAAGTTTGACCACGTGTTAATTGTCTTAATCAACTACCAAATCCCACGTTTTGGAAGAACACCGCCACATATGGCTTTTATATAATAGTTGAAACTCTCCCTGGCAAATAAAAAAGAATCGATGGATGAGTTCTTCTCTGAGCAATTCAATGGCGATGGCGGTATCTTTTGGTTTAACTACTACCAGGCTCTTCCCGTGAAAAAAAGTGATTTTGTGCCTTATGCAAACAGACCCAGAATTGAATTCGGGTCAGGGAACGGTAACGGGCGTAATCCGGAAAGCCAACAAGAAAATGACAGAACTCTTGAGGAGAAGTCATGCTGCAACATTGGAGTCCCGAGTACCTGAGAGAGAACGTTGTCACAGGCACATGATCAACGAGCGAATGAGAAGAGAAAGGGAGAAGCATAATTACTTGGCTTTGCATTCCACGTTACCTCCTGGCACCAAGGTGAATTATCAATGTGTGGTTAATTTACAGAGCAAAATCAACGGGATAGGTCTGACGTTTTGTTTTTAATGCGGAATGATAAGCAATCGATCATTCAAACAGCAGCGAAGAAAATTCAGAAGCTGCAATGCCGCAAGCAAGAATTGGTGAGGAAAAACCACGAGCTGAAAGCAAAGTTGGGGAAGAATGTTAATGGCAGAAGAAAGATTAGAGTGAGCGTAGCAAATCCAACGTCTGGGGTTGATTCAATGCTGGAAGTTCTGAAATGCCTGAAGAACTTGGATTCAAGAACCATAAACATTCAATCAAAGTTCTCGGACCAGAAACTGACAGCAATACTGGCTATTGAAACTCAGGCTGCATGCATGTATAGCTAGGGTCCTCTTCAGTTCATCAATGTTGTATTGGTTTTCCAGAACTTTTCAAGTATATCAATGACGATTTCTATTTTCTAAATTGGGATGTTGATGCAGATGGAGTCTGGCGTGCTAGAAGAGGCCGTAGAGAGAACACTGCAATAGGTGGAACAGAAACTTCTTATTCATTTCCTTGAAGATTAAAATACTGATAAAATAATAACTCCATTTTTTGCTAGACAACTCCGGAAAACTTGACTCGTTATGGAAAACTTTAGCTGTTGATTACAACTTTCTTGGTCCGAATGTCAAACAAAAAAGTAAATTTATTTTTATTTAATAATAGTAATAATAATAACAACTTTTCTAATTCAAACATCATTTTCCTTTTCTACATCAATCTTATAAAACATCCATTAAAAAACATGATGGAGCAGCTTGCTACAGAGTAAATCAATCGAATTACCAGTTTTAATCGGATATTACAGAAGAAAAACATTAGCTAGGCATACAGAGGGCTTTTATAACCCCTATCAAAGGGACATATATGAATTGGATTGGCATCCAGTATGTTCAATCTCCAAGTTTTAAACGGATATTACAGAAGAAAACATTGGCTTGACATACAGAGGGTTTTTATAACCCCTATCAAAGGGGCATATATGAATTGGATTCGCATCCAGTACGTTCAATCTCCAATTAGAAACAGGCCACGATATCAATCACAGGATATTACAGGCAAAAGAACATAGGTAAATATCACATCTAAATAAACCAAGACTTGAAATTTGGGGTGTGCCTCATAACAAGCAAACCAAAAATAACTTTATGATGCCAAACAAAAAATTAAACTAACATCAAAATATAAGCTCTTTAAACTAGAGAAGTTGAATTTCCATTATCTAAATGAACAACTCAAACACCAAGTATTTTGCCCAACAATCAAAAAGGTGAGAAACAAAAAATTGATCAACTTGCAATGTTTTCTGAAGATAAGAAACAAAGTAAAAGTCCAGAAATCTGGCATACATCTCACTTGAGAGGAATAAACCTTGAAGAATGAGTAGCACCAATACCAGGTCTACCATGCTTCACAGGCTTGTATGAGATAGAGAACTCAGCCAAGTAATGGCCAATCATTTCAGGTTTGATTTCAACCTGATTGAAGGTCTTTCCATTGTACACACCAATGATGCTTCCAATCATTTCAGGCACAATGATCATGTTTCTCAAATGGGTTCGAACTGGCTCTGGCTTCTCACCAGCTGGAGCCTCCCTTTTCTGATCCAAAATAATAAAGTAAACTTTTAGTCACAGCTATACATAAACCAATCTGATTAGTACAAGCAAGAGACTAGGAGCAATGTACTAGAAGTAATTGATTTCCCCAATTAACAGCATACAACAGATAAATAACACCATTAAAACCCAAAGCACATGGAAAAAAATCAACATACAAACCCTAACTAGAAAGCCAAACATAAGTCAACTGTTGTAGACAACATCTAGACTCTTATCAAATAAAACAATTTGTTTCTTTCTATAAATGAGAAACATACTTCATTGATTGCAATAAATATTAACATGCAAGAAACCTCCATCTGCAATTTTTTTTTAATCAGATGCTCTTGCTAACACATGTTTTTGAAAGACACCTTAATCTAATATATTTCACCAATAAACAAATCTCCATTAAACCATCAAGCACTACATACTTCCTTGACCAAAATAAGAACTAAGCTTATGCACTCATCCAAAACCAATGCACTAATTCTTTTATCATTTCACAATGAAGCTAGGTGGAAATTAGCTACTAACAGCCAAAACCAACATTCTTAATATGCAATCCTGATAAATATTGTTACAGTAATGAAGAATCACTAGAAAAGTCTTTGGAATCCAACAGCTCTGATATGTTAACAAACTGCAAATACATCATTCTTCTTAGATGGTTTAAATTTATGCACAAATCCAAGGAGAAGGATCTAGACTCACTATAAACCCAGACTCATAGTGAATATGACAGAAAGACTTGTCAAATACATAAAATGCAAATTATCAACCTAAATTCAACCATAGCCATAACAGCATTGTATGATTAACTAATACATTCCTCGTGCCACTCACAAATACCAAGCTAAAACTGCTATTGTTCACTCACACTAGTAAATTCCAACAACAATCATCAATCTATGACATGAAGACTCTTGCATCATTCACATGAAAATAGTCAACTAGGGTACACTCATCCATTAACAGAAGTTATAGCTAGGAGCAGGAGCAATGTAATGTCTTAATCAATTAATACCAACTATGCAAGTATTAAGCAATAAACTTGTTATCAGTTAACATTTTTGCAGTTTGGTCTGGATTACCCCTCTTGTGAGCAATCAGTTTAATAGGATTAAATGGCGTAAACACTCATGTTAGCTATCAACAACAACAATAATAATAATAACTAATTTCAGACTCCCTTACCTGGTTTAAACCAAAATAAGATGACATAAAAACCGCCATATGATGTGTAAAAAAATGCCACAATGTAACAACTTAGCTTTAATCACCCAGCACTAATCTAAATAAATAAACCCGCAAATAGATACATACACAAAATAACAGGATACCCATAATAGGACAAAAAATGATAAAACAAGAGCAACAATAATTAGGGCTACGAATTATTACCGCCTTGCGTAGCTTCTTGATCAAAGCCATGGGCTTCCTCTTTAGACCCCTCTGAAACCTGAACACAAACATAAAAATGGATTACAGTCATTGGCCCAAAAATTACACACATACATACACTGATAATCAGCAACCATGATTACCTTCTGCGAGCACGAGCGGGGAAGAGCTTGACAAGCTCATCAGTGGACATGTCAAGAAGTGCGTCCAAATCCACGCCTCTAAAACTAAACTTCTTGAACGTTCTCTTCTTCGGCACTCCTGTCGCCGCCACCTCTGTTTCGACACCCGCCTGCACATGTTCACACAAACAAACACAGTTTAGACGACATAAACTGTAAAGCAAAGAGCTGGACAAACAAATATGCGGGATATTAACCATAGTTGAAAAGTCAGATAAACTGCGAGTGAATAAAAGTTCCCGCTGAATCAGTTGCCGCTAGGGTTTTTTCGTGAAGAAGTAAATGTCTTAATGAGTTTGGGATTTTATATGGTGGTTGTTAAACTCTGTAACCCTAGACTTTCACTTCCAAACTATTGCAAATAAGGACCTGAAATAATCTTTAATTACAAATTATCATTTTTTGGTGTGTGTGGGGCGGGGGTGACGTACAGATTATCACACAATGTAAACTCACTGGGGGTGGTGCAGCCAGCATTAGTAAAGCCCTGAACGTTAACTTCTATTCGACGGGCTGTTTGTGGGCGGGATCGTGAAGGTGGAAACTTTAGCCCAACCCAAGAAGTATAATCACTTTCGTGGGCTATTTTTCTTTTACTATAAGCACCCCATGTAATCCTAAGTGTACCGCTTTGCCCAAAAAACTGTTCAAAAGTCCATTAAATATTATTAACTTAAAACACTAATATCAGTTTTGTATCATTCATCCATGCAATTCTAAATCCTAAATTATCAATTATTTTATTTATCCTAAATTCTATCATAGAAATATAATTTTAATTAATAAAAAATATGATATTTGAATTTAATTAAATAAAAGAAATTTACACATTTGTCCCTTTCCAACGAAGCATTTTATTAATTATTATACTCGTTTAAAAGCTTAATACAAAACCTTCAAAAACGTTGAAACCTCCTCAAAATCCATCGATAGGGTTGATCGGTGGACAAAGAAGGGATTTCATTCAGTTCCAAGTTTAAAAACACAATTTTAACCCACAACATGGTCTTTTTACAAATGTAATCTGTGCTTTTACAATCTGGACCGTCAATTATCTCCAACTTAGACGGTTCGCATTCAACCCAATCGCAAATGTATGAGGATCCGCGTCACTCCCATTTCCACCAATCAATTTCCTTCTTTGTCCCTATAATAATCCTTCGAATTCGTTTCCCTCCAGCAATCAACGTTCAAAATAATAGCGAAAGTATTTCCATCTCTGTTCAAGCTGCCATGGCTTCTGCCACCGCGAAGATCTCCAAAGAGGGAAAAGCAAAGGATGCAACGTCGGCCGCGAAGAAATCTAGGGCTCACCCGCCTTACTCTGAGGTGGATTTCGGTTGTTTTAATTTGATATTTTGTTTGTTTGCCGTTTGATCTGTCTTTGACGTATGTGATTTTGATCGTGCACGTAGATGATAAATGAAGCGATAACTGCGTTGAAGGAGAGGACCGGTTCCAGCCAATTCGCAATCGCAAAGTTTATCGAGGAGAAACAGAAGGCTAACCTCCCTAACAATTACAAGAAATTGTTGCTTGTTCAATTGAAGAAGCTTGTCGCCAACGGAAAGCTCGTTAAGGTCAAGAACTCCTTCAAGCTTCCGCCGAAGTCTTCCACCACCAGCGCTGCTGCCAAGAAGCTGAAACCTTCGTCTAATGGTGATGTAGCAAAGAAGCCGAAAGCTGCAACCACCACAGGTGCGGTCAAGAAGCTGAAATCTTCCGTCACCACCGCTGCGACCAAGAGGTCGAAACCATCCTCTACAAGCGCGGCAGCTAAGAAGTCGAAATCGTCCTCCACCAGCGAGGCGGAAAAGAAGACGAAGCCAAAATCAAAGGAAACAGCGGTGAAATCGGCGAAATCGCCTGCGAAGAAGGCGGCGGTTGCGGCCAAAGCGAAGAAGCCGAAGAGCATAAAGTCGCCGGTTAAGAAGGTCGTGGCCAAGAAGGGGAGGAAATGATCGGCCTGTTTGTTTTAGGGTTAAATATGTAAATTTGTTGGCGACTTGAGTGTTGTTTAGGGCAAATCGAATTACATAGTTCTAGTTTGGATGTTCTTCCATTTTCGTTGGACAGAAATGCAAATTTTAGTTGAATGGATTGAAACGATGATTTGATTATCATAAACTCGCAACTACTCTGGCTAACACCTGGAACAGATATTATATCGACATGCCTAGCATTTTTCTTTCTTCTATTTTCACTCTCAGATCTTCTTCCGATGGAATGTTGCCACTACTTTTCACGGTTGAAGACCACCAGGCCATAAGCTCATCCTGCAAAAATGCCGGGTAAGAGTTAGAACGGCCGTGAAAAGCAAGATTTAAACTGGCGTTGTTTGCATGGCTGAGATTGAATGGTAAATGTGAACTGTATTTTACCTCAAGAAAATCATGGTTGGAGATGTATTGCCTCTCAACCAAGCATTTGAATCCTCCAACGTTCACATAGATTGAACTTTTTGAATTCTACAGCGGATTCATTTTCTGCGCGCCTGTGCATTATAAAAAAGGAAATTTTAAAAACAAGCAGGATGAATCACTACCGAAGTCGGGCAATTAAACAAGAAGGTGTTCGACTTCAACCTAACAAACATGTATACAAGTTATACCAGTTATGCAAGCCACAAAGTATCCAGTTCCCCCAAGGCCTTCTTCCCACTTCCCCAGGCGCAAGCGCAGGAAAAATCCATTAAGATGTGCAAGTGACATGTGAGAATTCATCCATCTAATTTCATGGAGAACAGAAATACCAGTATCAGACAAGAATAACTTAGAAACAGAAATATCATTCCTTTGAGGATTGTATCCATGTTTTTATGGAGTGTGTGCTGAGATTACACATGTTTTACGGCATCAATGTAAGGTTGCAAGTATGCAACAGATGCTGAGACAGGCCCCTCGTGTATCTACTGCATTACAATGGCTGAACTAAAACTTCTCAGCAATGTGAGATGACGGAGACCAAAATCATAGTTCAACACAATTCGTCTTGTTGAAAATAAATTCTGCAAAGTTACATCAAGAGGGAGGAAGATCAACATTACAGGATTTTGGATACAAGTCGACTCTACATTTTATTAAAATTGTCATGAAAACAATGTGGTACTCTGCTGATTTTCAATATTTTCCTGCATGCTTCAATTAATAGGTTTCTAGGGATTTCCCCTGTTAATTGGCATTTTGTTTCAATCTGTTAATTTCTAACAGTCCTCCTTTACTGATATGCTTAAAATACCAGAAAACCTGCAAGGGCATAATGTTTGACAAGAGCAACTACTCCAGGAAATCTGACTTTCTAAATTAACCTCATGCTAGCTGCTAAGATTTACTGATAACCCAAATGAACTGAACAAAATAATTTTGAATGGTTATGGATGCTAGAAAATCATCACCCTAAATATTGGTAGGAGAAATAGCAGACAATAATTGAATTGATCAATCAATGACAGGCCGAACAAGAAGATATATAACACAATGCACTTAGTGAACAGTTACATAATTATTTCGTAATCCATGTCATTTATGACTTATCAAGTCTTGCTAAGAAAAAAGGGATACAAGGATTTCATGTCCTTGTTTGTTGTCTATCTACATTCCTCCAGTACCCACGGTGTCCACACCCACCCTGTATCTCATATAGGATATGAGATATTCCATAGCTAAGAAAAAAGGTTCTAACGTATGAAGAATAAACTATACTATTGCTAACCCTCACAGAAAAAGCACTTCCACTCAGTTCTTACCCATTGGAATTTTAACAAAAGAGAGAGCTAAGAGGAGCCAAAAATAAAGTTACCTGCCCCCCCCACCAGATATTATGCAGAATGACAAGAAGCACTTGGTGAAACAACTGTAGTGGAAGAATTCAAAGGCACAATTTAAACTTTAAGAGTAAAGAAGGCGGGGAACAAAGGAAAAACAGATGATGAAACAATTTGACAAAGATGAAGTGACGCTGGTCCTTAAATATCGTTCAAAGAGGGACCCTATTTCACAACAAAATCCACCAAGTTATTTATGTTAGGATTAGGGTTTTGGTCCTGTATCAACGATCAACTCCTAAGTTTGGACAATCTTGCACTACTGAAAAAAGATTCTCACCATTATCTAATAAAAGGAAAGTGCTTTTCAACATAAAGGAACGCTCCAGGATGTCGTAGTATTTGGAATTCTACCTCCTTCTTTAACTGTCATTTAACAAGACTTCCCCTTAGAAAGTTTTTAGATGGGAATTTGTGAAAGATGTTTATGAGATAATGACACCACTTTAATGATGTTAATTTAATTAATCGCGTGCATAAAGTTAATTTTTGGTTAAACAAGTGATTAATGCTTGGTTATTGTTGATTACTCTACAGGGAATTTGAGGTGAGTTCTAACAATTGGGACATTTACATTCATGTAGTGGTTAAAACTTTGAAGGAGGCTTTAAAAACTTGGATTCATCAAACATTCTTGAACCCGTGTAAAAGTAGAAACGCTCTGGAATCCTTTCATCGACAAGAAAAAAAAGATAAGAAAAGAACAGAAAATTGTGGACGGAAATCGAATGGTGGGGGCTGATACTGAAAGGTAGTCTCAATCACCAAATTTAATGGGTATTTTCAACAGGCTGTAAATAGTTAGGAACAGTCTTGGGAAAGCTAAGATCGGTTTTTGAGGTTGTGCAAAAGCAAAAAGAGCCGAATACAAGGTAAAATTGATCAAGATAAACAGGGAGCTTAGTTAGACTCCAGAACTTTCTTGTTCTTGGATATTCTATATGAAAAACAGAGGTAATACTACAAGGCTTAGAGAAGATGTGGCTCTGCGTGTCCCCTCTGTTTGCTACAGAGGCAACAGACATGGTGAAAATATTTTTATGGATGGTTGAAGGTTCCTCCAGGGTCCCAGCCTACTGACTACAATAGCTTCACAATTCACAGAGAGCTTGTCACTGTATCCCCTAGGAAATTTCAAAAGGGGCGTGCAATAAAATTTTAAAATATTAGGCTTAGTTTTTGACCAATTTTGAAAGCAATAAAGTCTACTCGCATTCTAGCCCAATTTCCTGAGATTACAATAAAATTTTCCCTACTTTTATTCTGGTGTTAGGCTAGACTCGGCCAATGTCAGTGTGTCACTTTCTCTTCTCATGGTTGGGTCCAGAATCCACAATTGACTACACCAAATACAAACCCCCGGTAGATAGGTTGCAACTTGCCACCAGCCAACATTACTGAAGAAGATCACTTAACTACCATGCTCATATCACAAACCCCTTTCCCATCCATAGTTGTCGTTGGCCATCTACTTCTCGTAAGGAGGATTTAAATGTATCATCTAACAGTTTCTTCAACCAATCAAATTACACTCAATAAACCAGCAAAAGTTGAAACAAACATTTATGGTATATTCAAACATAAAACCATGAAACAGTTATTGTACATTCGTGTAAGTAGATTAGATTTATATCAGAGTAAGAACAAGCATTGTCCATGCTTTGAAGAATAACGGAAAGTCAGATGCGAAAAAGAGGGACTTAAACGAGGCAATGCCTATATTGAAGAAATATATAGAGTTTAATATGTAATAATCTTGATCGAAGCAATTGAAGCAGTGTTATCTTGACTGAAAAAACTCTCATCGCCTGGCAATTCTCTGACCAGCTCCAAGCAACAAGACCTTCCCAATTGCACCAGAATGAAGTCCACAAACTAGAGCTACAGTTCCACCAATAACTATCAATTTCCAGTCAATGCCATGATCTTTCTGACTTTTAGGGTCCATGACTTGCCCTACTTCTTCTTTGCCAGAAACTGTATCCAATGAATCCATGCTCTCATCAAAAGAAGTTTTTGTTGTGATTCTTGCCATCAGTGCACATCTAGATAATGAAGCCTCTGATTTTCTTGCATTTTGATATGCTTTGATGCCAGAGTTCATTTTCTTGACAGCCCCCCACATGCCATGCCGGATAGCCAACTTTGCCACATCTGTGGGGATCCCCATCTCTTCATAATGGATAAGAGTAACCTCACATGCAGACAGCTGCCCATCCCCTTTAAGGGACTCCACTGCATTCATATTTCATATGAAGGCAATGAAGATACATCAGTATATCTTAATTTAAATAGTTGTCTGCTACAATTTAATGAAACTCTATTATTCCAATACTCACCAGCCCTGATAACCCAACTTGAGAAATAGAGTTCCACACGCCTTGGCTTGTCACGCTTGGGCAAACCTGGATACGGCACACCCTGCAGTGTTATAACTCACGCATCAATAATCATTGTCAATATTCTGAAATGATATGAAATCCTAATTGCTAATGATAAAGATGTAACAGATCTTGTTGAGTCTTCCATACCTCACAGTACAAAATGCAGACTCATGTAAATGATATGTGGTACCACACCTACTCATTAACCATAGAATAATAAAAAAATCCAATGAAATGTTAGATGAAGACAAGGCACACAGACGGCTTTTCAAGCGTGTCTTTGTAACTATACAGAATCAGTATGCAGCCTTGTCCTTTTAAGCTAGACCGATGATAAGAATGCAAATTTAGTTGTCATGATTAGTCTTGGAATGAATAACAGATAGCAATTAAGTTTCGGATCATGGGAATAAAACAAGGAATCCTAAAATGATAACCAGCTGCACTTATCTACTGATTCCAAAGATACAAGTTGGATTTCTAAACTCTGAACATGTACCTTTGTCACACAATAATAATTCTTTCCTGCCTCCCATATTCTTCGACCAATGATATATTCTCGATCACTGCAGAAAAAAGGGAACTGCAAGTATGAACAAACAAAGGCATCAATTAATCCATTATTTGGACAAGAAATTGGCATTACAAGACCAAGATATCAAAAGTTAAGCAAATCATCCATTCCATGAACCTTTTTTATCCAGTGAACAATCATTGTCCCTGTATGAGGGCACTCCTGCAATATTTTAACATGAGCAAGCATAGGATCCCATTTACATCGAAATTCATCATCCCAGAAGAAATCTCTAACCAACTCTGGCGTGGCACCCTCAAATACAGTTCTATTGCGATAAACTGCAGGGCCTGTCTGATAGACAATCATTATCAGCCTAGCGATAGTGAAACATGATCTGAAGAAAACTAAGCGAATATGATGCAAGCAGATTCACAACAATATCTACACCAACAGGGAAAGGAATGGTAGGCGCCGTTATCGGTATGCTTTGACCCAAAAATTAAATTCTGAAGCTATTTATAACTGCAAAAGCATTTATTAGTCAGTCAGCAAATTAAGTTCCAAAAGTGATCATAGCTCCTTCGGAAAAACAGCTATGCTGTTCTTCTAGGAATTCTAGAATAAGTACTCCAGTACATGATCACACTTCACAAAATAGACTCATAAAGGGATAGATGGTAATTAACAACAAAAGCACAAGAGAATGAACACAGATAAAGCATACCTTATACATCCTCCTGCATTCATAAAATTTCTCTATAATAATAGACCAACACAGAAGATATGCTGGTTGCCAATATTTATCAAAAGCAAACAGCAGATGATGAACAGAGGAAATTTCATTAAGCCAATGAATCTACCTCAGGCTCATGGCGCCAAGCTTGGTACGTCATGTTTGGGGTGGACCTCTCCATGATACTTTGCCATTCCATCTCTCCATCCTTTTTTTCAAGTAGACGCAATAGCTGGTCTAAGTCATTCTTCGTGACAACATCCTGCTCCCTCTCTGCAATTGCGGCACCCAGGCTGCAAGAAAGAAAATTCTCATAACTCAATCCATCCATGAACAGAGATGACATCTATCTAGCAGTAACAAGACAGCATAAACAGCAGATGATGAACAAAATTAAAAATAATATGATACTAGAGAGATGATACGATGTGACTGTAATAGATATTTAACAACAAAGCATGAATGACATAAATTTTCCACAAAATGGCTTATGAACCCCATGCACAAACGGGCTGTATGATTGTCATCATAGCAGATAGATTATCTTTTCAAAAAATTACTGTCATATACTAATAGATTATCTTTTCAAAAAATTACTGTCATATACTAACTAGCCTATGAAAGTGAATTAAAATTAGAATATCTAAATCAAAGTCAGAAATTAATATTAAGTACTAAAATTTATGACTAAAGTAACTATGGAGATAATATATTTCAACTAAAACAAAGATTAACAACATTTCACAGCTGTATATAACAATGCAATTATTATCTTTCTTCCTAACTTATGTTTTCTTCAAAAACATAATGACTATTCCACATCATTATTCTATAAATAAATTATGAACTCTATGCACAAACAAACTGTATGACAGTAATCTGAACACCTAAAGCATATTCATAGATGACTGGATCCAATTACCACTTAGACTACAACAATTACTCTAAACTTGACTATTTACTAAGCAGACAATATTGAAGAAAACAGCACTTATCTCCTCTCCATTAATTCATCTATCTTACCTATCCAATACCATATCATGAACAAAGCAAACATTGATTAATCCAATTCCTGCAATTATTTAGTACCTGTATACATTTGTAGAACTAAGAAAGCTCCACAACTTCTCTAAAATGTCAAAAAGGAGCCATGATCATAACAATCAAACAACAGAAGTAATCGAATATCTCGCACACAAGACAAGAAAAAACCTATAAGAAAATTCTTCATTTCTCCATTTAAGGCTGATCTCCAAATCAGATAGTCCCCACACTAATAAGCATGAAAGGGGACAGACGGTGGAGCTAGTTTGAAATCACCTACTTACATTTTGTGCAATGCGAAATCAATCAACATAATCAATAATACCCAACCCATCAGTCATCTCTCCTAATATTCTACCAAAAACACAAAACAATAACAACTGCCCATAAAACATTCAATAGATTTGCATGCACATACATAATAACACTACGTAAACGAAAAGATTAAAAACGGACAAGCAACTCATAAGGCAATAAGAAACATATAGCCTAACTACATTTATATTAATACGTGAAATTTAATTGCAACCAGAAAATCACTGAAATAAGCAATTCCATAGTCACAAAAGTAGTAAAACGAAATTGAATTCCATTACTGAATCAAACCCTAACGAAATCATAAAACATGAGACTATAATTCAACACTGACCTAAAATCACCACCAACTCCCTCCCCCGACCTGCTCGCAGCAGCCTGCGCGGTAGCGGAAGCCGATTTCCCGCCTTTTCTTTTGAAATTGCTCCAAAGGGCGCGGCAAGCCGAGAACGCTGACAGAGCCGTGAAAGCAAGACATAGCCGTCGAGCCCCGAAACCAGGCGGCGCAGTCCATATGAACCTGAACTTGCTCCGGAGCCCAAGGAAAACCAAGCCGGTCCATCTTGGCCTCCACGACCAGCCGATCACGAGGCCGATCATGACGGCCAGCCAAATCGGAACTGCACAGAGCAAAATGTCAACTAATGTTTCGGTAATCGAAGGTCTCTTCAAGACCTCCATCATATCAAAGAAGACCTCGTCCATCTCGAAAGTTCCTCGAGAAAATTAGAAATTTTCCGAGCGCATTTATTCCGACAGAACGAGCTCACATTGATTTTTTCGTTGCAACAGATCTAGAGAGAGAGAGAAAACAACAGAGGGAGATTTTGTAGAGAGAAAGTCTACGGAGGTGTCAGCGGTTCATTTTGACAATACGATTTCATGACGTGGCAGTGTTAAAGCCCGTAGATGAAAGTTTGGTTTGGTGCGTCTAATTCCGGCACCTGCGAATAGCAGAAGGCAGCAGCCACCGATTTGTCTGTTTTCAAGAATAAAATAAAAATAAAAATAAATAGTATTTTGTTTTGATTTGTTTATTTGTAGGATAGAATTATTTATGAAAAAAAATTATTATTTTATATATAAAAAAATATTATTTATTTTTAAATTTATTAAAAAAAATATTTTTACTATTTATATATTTTAATTAAATTATTATATTTATTAAAAATAATAATTAATAAATATATTTTTAAATATAAATAAATACATATTATGTTTATTAATTATTTTTTTATTTGAATAAAAATATTTATACATTTTATTATTAAAAAATTAAATTAATTTTAAATTATATTTTTATATATAAATAATTAAATTTCATAAATTTAATAATAAAATTTAAATTTATATTCTATAAAATATATTTATTTTAAAAATATTTTGATTTTAAAATATTATTTATTTTTTAAAATTTTAAATTTAATTATATATAAATATTTATAAAATTATATTATAATTATAAATAATAATTTTTTTTCCTACTCTTTTATATAAATAAAAAAAAATCCTCCTCCTTTGGTCAATTCATTTTTTTTTGTCTTGAATTTACGCAAACAAACACAAACCAAGAGTTAGATGGCTCTGTAGGGAGGTGAAGCACACGCGATGAGTGTGCGCGTGAGAAATTTTATGATACGGTTTTGAAGGAGCTTTTGTCGGACAAGAACTGAAAAAGAATTTGGAGATCTTCGGCTCTTGGCCGGAGGAGATACAATATGCTGGGTTATGTGCAGGGTAGAAAGGTGATATTTTCACTCGTATTCGCCCACGTGGAAATTATATTTGTTGTCAAATTGAAGCAACGGTTTGCTAATAAATAATAATCCATCCCAAGTTGGGCCTAAGCACATGGGTTTTGATGATTTCACATCAAATGGGCAGGCACGGCCTGCCGGGTCTGTGAAATAGAAAGCCCATACAAATTCATGGGCTGGTCCCAATAAATCATACACAATATCAGACTCGATGTGATTTATAGCCCAGCCCATTAAAATCAAGCCGGGCCAGTCCAGGACCTTACGAGCATTCCTGAAAAATAATTAAAAATAATAATAATTTAATTAGTATTAAAAATTTTAACTAATTTAAAATAAAAATTAAAATTATTTTTTATATAAATTTATTTTAAATTTTTATTTTTATATAAATTATTTATAATAATTATTTAGTATTTACTATTAAAATATAAATTTATAATATTTTTTATATATACAAATATAATAAATAAATTTACAAAAGATTTTACGTCTGTAATATATTTTATTTTTTAAACTTAATTTAAATTCATCAATTGTTTTGACAGATCTAAATTTTAATGTCAAAAGGTTTGTTTGTCACATCTACTTTTATCGATTTTGTTGTTGATTGTCAAAAATATAACACATTTTTGTAATACAAAATATTATTTATTTATAAAAGATGTTTGAAGAGTGTAGCACATTTCAACTATCACTCTTTTTAAAAGGACTTTTTTGACAAGCACTTTTTTTTTAAAATTTGATGTTGAATGCTTTATTGAAATTTCAAATGGTCAAGTCCTTAGAAAGCAATTAAAACTATTGGAGAACCCATATCTATCATTCTCTACTAATAACTATTGGAGAAATTTTCAAGATACACTATGGCTTTATCGAGCATAGGAATCACTTTTTTGCCACAACCAAGCTGTCTGTGCTCTCTTTTGACTAATATCTAGGGATCACAAGTACCCATTACACATGAATTACATTCGTGTTCATTGATTGAACAATACACATAGAATTATGTTGTCATTGCTTATGATTAAGGCAAGGATATATAAATATTGTCACCAAAAAGGCTAAAGGTAGATTTGTCTGAATTGCTCAGTTATTTGAGCAATACTATTGCTCAAATATGTGGATACTGATTGATTCAATTGATAAGTTTTAAAATATTACAAAGTTTGAATTCAAATCCCACTTAAATTAGGGTTCATAGAGAATTTAAACAAAGTATATGCAATAGTATTGCCTAATACTTATTTTGAACACTAATATTTTCAAAGCAAAAGTCTCACAAAAGACAACCAAATAAAAGATTAGTAGATATGTAATGGCACATGCAGTTTAGAAATTATCCCCGGATAATGCAAGAAGTCTCAAAGATGTGAGTAATATCAAGCCAAACCCAGCTGGATGCAACTCATGACAACCCATTAATTGCTTCTCCATTTTTCCTTTATTGCTAAACCAAACATGTGAAATTACATGATTTGATTTGGTATCATTGAATGAATAAGACCAAAAGATTCGGTACTAATTTCACATGGGATTACAAGAAATTCATTCTTGTACACGTTACTCTTTTCTCATAATAGCATATGTGATCCAAATGGAATTGTAGTATGGATCAGATTTTCACATTGTTCAACATGAACAGTGTGATCTGGAGGCTGAATGCAGCTGAAAGTCGAGGTTTTTGGTGCAGATATGTGTGTATATGACCCCCGTTGGGTGAGAATATGACCCACATGGTATCAAAAAGTGAAGAATTGGCAAAAGAAGAGCTGTTTATGATGATTGCAGTCTTATGGAGAAAATTAAAAGAGTGTATTCAAAGCTCAATTTCGATGCCTCCCATCTCATCTCATGCAACTAATAAAGTGAAAGTTCTTGGTTTATATTCTTTGCAACTCTCCCCAAGCAAAGCTATTTTGCCAAAAATTCAACTGCAAAAAGACAAAATACAACTTTGTTTTATTTCTTTTTCTTGTTTTTCTTTTCTTTTCGGCCGGATTTTCACACCGAGAAACACGTCTGGTTTTTCAACGAATTTGGTAGAAACAGAGAAAGGAAGAGCAAACCCAGATGCATTCGGAACCAAACTCCATGAGAAAAAGCGTTTTCCAAGGGATGATTGTCTCTATCTTCCATATTTCTTCTCCCGAAATAATGTTGAGACTGATGCAACTAATGCTTCAAAAGGAAACGACACCCTTTTTTGCCACTTTGCCCCTCCTCGAGGATAAGTAGATTGAACATTTGTTTTGAGGAACTGCAGTCGGTGATTTCTTGGCAACTATGCATGATAATCACTAATCTTGGTGAATATGTCTCCTCTCTTAGCTAGCTAGCCTAGAATTCTCTTCTCAAACGGAGATGATAGTACTTTCAACATGTTTCATGTGAGAAGACCACAGTGCAGATTCTAGACAACTAGGAGAACTGAAAGTGAATTTTCCATGGATCTGCTTCAATAGTAGCCCACAGATGATAGAATAGACTATACCCGCTTAGATTAGTGTCAATGTCGAAATTCGAAGAGATAAGCCGTATGCACGTTATCCATGTAGCTCTTTCAAAGCACTGCCTTTGGCTGCATATAGAAATAAAAACACCAGTAGCTGGGATCGATGTGAGAAAGAAGACAATAATAACTCAAAACAATCAAAACATGAAAAGACACCTGGTAGTTTGATCAATGAAAACGCTAGCTGGAGAGTCGAGGGGCAGTTTATCAGTTGGGGGGAATGAAGCCTGGTCCGAGATCATTCAGATGATCAAATAGCTGCATGGGCCTTCAAATGAATGGTCTCGAACCAGACAGCATTCCCCTCAACTATGTGTTTGAGACAGAGAGAGAGAGAGAGAGAGGAGAAGAAACTGTTTGGTACTGATTTGGCCATGCAATATTGTGTTTGAAGGGCCCTTATATACGTGTGAGGATGAGTTAATAGTATCATTAATTCTGTGGGTCAGATGACACAAAGAGTCCCACTTTCTATATCTTTTCCCTCTTCTTGCTTTACACAAGAATTTGAAGTATAAATAAACCAATACAGGCCATATTCAGGTGGGTGTGCGTACTTATACATACATGATACATCCTATCGTCTACGAAATATGATGATCATGGAACAATACAGTGATCTATAAATTTCTTTCGTTTGTTGCATCCATATTGATTTTCTCCGCATGGAATATTTTACTTTATCATTTCGAGACTTCTGAGGATCGACTGACATTTTCTTAGAACCGCCGACCAAACACTACCTCGGCGTCAAAAGGATGGAAAATGATGTAAACTTGAAGTTTGGCGTAGGAAATTAAGACCATTTGTCAATGACAATAAATGGGTTGAAGCATAACATGATTGAATACAATACCAGGGTGAAAGTCAGAGCTTCTTTTAGCAACTAATATATTAAAAGACTAGCAAAACCTTCAAATCATCAAAAGAGGGCACATGGCATTGCTATTGCCGTCTGATGAAACGTAGTCTTATGATCAAGATTTACATATAAATTGGATGATATTATTTGATCATTGGTAAACAGTGATTTAAAAAATGGGATAAGCTAGTTCGTGATGTCTCTTTTTGTTTCCTATTTGAGGAAAAAGGGGAGATTCGAGGCGGGAGAAGCTTCATCAATGAGAGTATACCACAAATAGTCTTATTATTGGCTTAAATGGAAAGAAATACAAGTTGGCCTGTTAGAGCTTTCTCAGTGGTCAAGAATATTAATATAAAGATGGTACTGTAGAAAAGGGGGAAAAAAAATAAGGGTATGTTTGAGAATGCAGTGCTGTTCTTTGTAATTCACAGTTGTGATCGAAATGTAGGTTATTAATTTTGATTACACTGTCGAGAATTCTCTTCTCCATCGGGTTCAGTACGAAATATTTTGGGGATCAAGATAGGTATCTGTGTTTTGGGTCATCATGAAAGTGTCCTTGAAGCAGCTGGTGAAGATTCTGTGGGTTTAGTAAAAGCTTAAGGTTACACCTACTAAAGCAAATCTACGAAGACTTCTGCCGGGAGACTATATTGGTACATTGATCTGGTTTTTCTAAATGACTAAGCAAAGGCCCTTTTGTCTTTTCCAAAAAAGTTGTTGGCAAACGTGTCTCTTGGATTTGATGGCTAGCAAATTTTTCTCTCATTTACCAACTGCTCTACATGGCAACCAAAAAATGAAACTTCAGACAAACAGCTGTTCAATACAGCAATCAAAATTCTCCGAGTATATCTCTGCATTACTGCTCTACATGACTACATGAATGCAGAAAATCAGGAGGGGACATGCACTGAAAATTCTAAAGATTAAAGTAGAGCCAATCCAATGCCAGAATCATTTTGACTAGCAATTTTGTTACCACAAATGGGGCATCTTCTGCATAAAAAGTCATCTTTTGCTGTTTAACCACTAAAAGAATTCACCATTATGCTCTTTACGCTCTACTTCCTTTTTCTTTTGCTTTAAGAGCTTTTCATTATGAAGCTATACACAGCCAAGCAAAACAGTAATTTCTATTCCAATAAAGCACAAATTCCACCATAATGAATCACAGCTAATGGGTCAATTCTGCTTCTAACTTTATAACACTGTGTGTGGATAAAGTGAACATCACTTCTCACACACTACCATACAAACTCATCATTGAGTGCACAATCTTCATTGGATTCAAACATTTTAATACAAAATCATCAAATACAGATAGTTTGTACTATTTTCAAGCTCAGTCCATAATAAAATAAAATGCAGCCAATAAGAATCCTGTACTGTAAATAGATAATTCAAAGATGAGTCATCAAATTGCAAACAATTTCTCTGCTGAATTGAACAACAAAGAAGGAACAGTTTTTATTACAAAATAGGGACTATAAGTTACAGAAAATTTACACTTCATGATTACACAAACATTGCAACAAGTCCTTGCAACTTAAATAAAGCAACAAAATGCACATTCTTCATAGCAGTTACAGAAAAACAAGTGACAATGAACACCATTTTCCTTAAATTAACAAACTAGAGAACTCACCAGTAATTCAACACTGGACTAGACAAACATCCGCATTACTATGTCCATTTACCATGGGAAGTATTATCTCTTCCACTTGCTTAGACTCATCTTGGTGGTTGCAAATGACATGCCCATTCTTCATGTCAACTGGATCAATTTTATTTGTGGAACCAGGGGTAGTGGTGTCCTCTTTGTAAATATCCATACTGTGAAAATTTCCCATACAGCAAGATCCTTTCACTCTGTCTCCTTGATTTGAGTTAACCGTATGACAACAGCTCTTCCTTCGACCCAGCTTTGGTGATTTTGCACGAGTTGGAGGCATCTGGCATCCATTAAAAGCAACAAAATCATGTTTTAAGCTGATGTGTGTTAAAAAATGAAATCTCTAGCAGATGAAACATACAATTATCTTTTCTATTTACTTCAGTGAAAAATTAGAGTCAAAATTTCTTGGGAAATTTGAAAACAAAGTGGCTCATAGCATCATAGAATCCTACAGTTCTAAATGACAGAAAAAGAATGGACAAAAAAGCTATATGCAGTACCTTTTTCAGTTCTGCTTTTGGTGGTGGTCCCTCGTGATAGAAGCTTGGCATTGGGTTCGCCTTAAATGTTAAACTCTTTCTCAACTGCTTGATAGCTGCCTCTCTTTCTTCCTAAGAATATTTAAGATTAACGAGCAGGACAAAGCAATGAGATAGGTTAGAATTATCCAACTCAAGCAGATAAATATGAACAGACTGTGAGAAACGAATAAGACTAGTAGAAATGAAAATTAATTTCTATCCGCAATCATGATGGAGAGAGATTTCTAAGTATCCTTGGGTGTTGATATGAGAGTTGTACCTTGGTCCTTGCTTCGCTTTGGCTTTTCTCAGCCTCCAATGCTTGCTGTTTTTCCTCTAGTTTTGAATAAAACTAAAGTTGGCAACATAATAGGCATGAAGATTCAGAACAAATTACACACTAAAAATCAAGGTAATCCACTTGGAATACATTGATGAAGGCAGTACCTCCCTTCGTTTCTCTGCACGTTCAGTGCATCTAAATACAGGAACTGCTGCAACAGCCATCCTGGGCTTAACAGTCTGTGCAGATGCTGTCGTGCTAGGAATAGTCAAGAGATAGCATTGATATTGAACAGAGAGAGGCTGAGGAGGCAATAAAAGAGCAAGAAAGCATAGAATAATAACAATTTAGGATGAAAATTCCTAGGGGCAAGAGGATACAAGGAAGCAACAGAACAAGAGTCTTGCTCATCAGGATGCTTCTTGTTATTGGGATGCAATGGCTTCCTAGGCACCAATTGTGGCTGCAGACAAACATACAATAGTTCACATGTCAGCAGTAAAAAAATTCCTCTTTGTGAATTTAACAACACTGATTTCCAAAAGGAGCACATAACTTTCAACTAAATGATGGCATTCATTCTGATCTTTCTGAAACATTTAAAATCAACCATAACTGATATCTTGGGAGAACAGGCGTTTGGTTATCAAGTTTATAAAATGCATAACTAGTAATCAGTTAGTGTGACTTTTATAGTTTTTGACACAATGAATGTGGTGAGTAGAGGGTGGCACGCAGAGGGGAGTGGTAAATAGAAGAGATAAAACCTGGAAAAGAGACTTCCCCTCACTTTAAACTATCATATCTGCCAGATGAGAGGATATTTTAGATGAGATTTGCAAGAAAAGAAAGGCACCAAACAGAAGACCAGAAGGGGATTAAAATAAGGATATTGAAAATCTAGATTAAGTTGTTGATGTTACCTGATTCTGCATTTTAGCATCCAGATACCGCAAACTATTTGCATTAGATGATTTATCCACACTAGTGGGTTCAACTACAGCTGGACGAGTTCCATTTGAAGCACGCCTTTCAGTTGCTAGAGCAAATGGCTGTGGAATGGTGTGTTTTGTTTGAACATTTTTGGCAGTGGCTTTTGAAGCATGCTTCACAACTGATCGTGACTTACTGTTATCCTTTGTTTTCATGTCTTCTGGTTTGACCTTCTCTGCATGCGATCCAGCCTCTGGATTTGAGCTTACTACATTCTGCTCTTCCTTACCTTTCTCGATATGATTGAATCCAGATATCTCAATTGTGTTTTCAGTTGTAAATTCCTTCACCACATATTCTTTTACCTCAGTGCTCTCTTCTGCACACTGGATTTCAGAATCCCCATCCACATGTTCATATGACCCCGCAAGATCATGATGATTGAGAATTGTTTCATGATCAGAATCATGGGAAACAGCATCTGAATAAACTATGACACAATCAGCTTCCTTGTCCATAC